>JAUMHL010000018.1:6389994-6420826 GCA_032362345.1 Sandelia bainsii
GGTCTTAAACCTTACAATGTAAAGTGTCTCGAGATGACTTTTGTTGTGATTTGGCGCTATATAAATAAAACTGAATTTAATTTAATTTAATTGTGTACATTTGTTGTAATTGTGTGCTGCACTGAAAAGTAGACGGTCAAACGGTCAGCTTGTTTTTGATCTGACATTCAGGCCAAGCAGGAAGAAGCCAATCGATAGCACTTACCCTCTTCCTGTTAGAGTTCCCAACAGACTTGAGAGAAAGACGGAGCCCTGCAGTCATCACCAGCCGCGTGTGTATGTCTTTGCGTATAAATGTGACTACCTGTCTGTGCATGAAGCCTTGTGTCTGTGACTGAGTAAGATTGAGTGCATTTGTGTATTTGGAGCATTAGCCCAAGGACACCCTGCAGTGTCATGAAGGCACATTTCTCTTGATTTATTGACATCTGTCTAGCTTATTCTCACCCTGCAGAGACCTAACTGAAGGTTTAACCTATCTACGACTCCATTCAAATAGCTCAGAAATAGTAGTGTGACAACCTTGAATTTGAATTTTGAAAATGGATAAAGAGAAGTTAAAAAACACTTTACATAGTAAGAAATACAGTATGTAGTGGTTCTATGCAAGTCCAACAGCACATGTGAATCTCTCCCTGATTCTGCTCTGTGTACTATGACCTGCCTTGAAGGAGGAAAGAAAAAGTGCTGTACAAAGAGCAGTAAAGTTTTGCGTAGTTATTGAGGCATTTGTAGCCATGTATCCTGTTCCTGGGGACAGATGCACCCAGGAAGTGGCACAATGTTTGCTGTGCCACATTGAACGTGGTGCTTCCGTTTCTTTGAGCTCTGTTCAGCATCACTGTTTTTTTCTTTTTTGCCATCAGTGGCATTTGAAGGACAGGATGATCCTGAGCTCTGACATCATAAATTTTGGTTTGCTTCAAGATCATGTCCAACATCAGTTCCAGTGTTGCAGTTGTTTGTCTTTTGTTTGCCTATGCTTCTGTTGTTAATGTTGTTATAATAAGAGTTTTATTTTGGGAGAAGGTACGTTGCGTAATATGCCATGTTTTTGGAGGTTAATATTTCAGTTATATGTATATGTGTATTGTATATATTTATGCGTGAAGTGTTTTACGTTATCTGTTATTTACCAATTCCATCAAACGGACATTCAGTAAGAAAGAATTAGTTTCAATATAATCCTTTACACTGAAAGGGGAACTAGATGACATGACTGATAGGATAGTTGGTGAATATATCATATCACATCTATTTGTATCTGTTGTCTTGTGTCTGTCTAATCACCCTCAGATCAGCCACAGTGTGTGGCTTGCTTCTGTCTTTCTGTCCTTCTGCCCTTGACTGACCCGTGCCTGACCTGTGTTTGGCTATGGGCCCCTCATGGCTACTGTATGAGTTTGCCTGTGTGTGTGTTTACATATGTGAATGTTTGTGTGTGCCAGCACAGGGTGGTGGGGTGTAAATGAGCCTTAGGCTTGGACAAGACTGGAGTTCACCCAGGCAGAAAATGCAAGACATGGGTGCCGCAGGGTGGGCAAGGAGAGAAGGATAGAGAGAGGGCAGAACAGCTGAAAGAATATGAAGAGAGAAGGTTAGAGAGAGAGAAAGTAATGGACAAAGACTAGCAAGGCTCCTTTTAACTTGGTCTCTGTGGAAAAGAGATGTCAGTCTGTGTCATTTCGCTCCACTAACCAGCCTGTACCAGGAGAAACAGATCTCTCCCTCCCTCTCTCTCGCACTTCCTCTCTTTCTCTCCCTCTCACTCCCTCCCACACCATCTCTATTGGCTTTCTTCTCCCATATCTTTTAGTGATAGCTTTTCTGCCTCACTTGAGAGAAGCAGAAACACTCCACAGCTCAGGGGAAAACAGCAAGACTAAGTAAAAGACCAAGCAGTGAACCAGTCATTCCGAAAAGGCAGGCAATGTATAGTGCAGGTCTTCTCCTGATCACACTATGGGTGAGTGAGAACAGGCTGCTCAGAAGTAAGGCCCTGAAGGCAGGGCACGCTGCTGGCTCTGCTGCAGCGCTTTCCTCAGTGTTGTGTGGAGGGCAGCACACAACTCTTCAAACACAGAAGGGATCAAATCTTCAAATCCCCTGGAAATGTCAGCCACGTTTGAGGAAATGTCGGTAGGACTGAGAACACACACAAACACACATCTTTCCGAATGTGCACACACTCAGCCACTGGCACTCAATACCGTGGCAAGAAAGGCAACGTGATATAGGGCAGTCACGTCCTGTGGGTGAAATCGGCTTCATCTCCTTCATTTTCTCAAATCTTAAGGCAGAAGTTTTTATTCCCACTAATGTTGAAGTTATAATTTATGGCATTTTCACATGAAGAAATATCTGCTTTGCAACTCTCAGACAAGAAATTGTATAATACAATAATGATTTAACTGGTCCTGCCAGTGTGGTGAGAACAAAACAACAGCTAGAATAGGCAGCAGAGGAAAAAAATACACAATTTCTTGCTTGAAAGTCTTTAAAAATCTGTTCAGTCTGAGTTGAGGAGTATTTCAAGGACTAAATTTTGAATACATAATTTCCTGTACTAAGCAGTGATTCAATTCCTGGTCTTACCCAAACACCTGTTCCTGTAGGATAGGTCATGTAGAACACCTTGTGACAACACAGTGATTTTAATTTCAAAACTCCTCCTATGTAGACACTTCCTCAGGTGATCTCATCTGCAGCCACTGACATCATCCTGTGTCACTATTGATTTCTCCTCACCCCTGCTGACTAACTTATCGATGCCTTCAAGTGTATTTCCTGTCTAGACTGTCAGCAGTGTTTATGGATGACCCTGCCCCCTCCAGTGACACATACGCACACACACAAGCACATCCACCTCCTCTGCTTATTGATGTATCCTTTTCCTTTTGACTCCATTCTCCTCCTTAATGAATCTAGTAGGTGTTGAACTGAGGATGCTGTGCAGGGCTCAAGTATTGATGGGCATGGCTGTGATAAAAGAGCTTATCCCTGGAGAGGACTGGGTTAGATCACAATGAGTGTGTGTGTGTGCCTGAGAGAGAAAGAGAGAGTTACTGATAGAGGGTGCATGTGTATCGCCCCATCACTCCCTGTGGGTCACTACTAGGAAGTGATACTGAGTCCAGAGCAGTGTGTGTGTGTGTGTGTGTGTGCGCAAGACAGTGTCAGCACTGCTTCAAGAGGTTGACAGGTGAGATGTTGGTTGAGACAGGCAAACAACTAGAGAGGTTGTGACTGCCTTGACTGACGAGCCTCTCTCTCTAACACAGGCACACAAGCACTCACATATTTCCCTGTGTAAGCCTGCAGGCCCTCTGGACTCTGTTTATCTGCAGCCTCCTATCAAGATCTGCACTTAGCTACTAATGTCTTGTGATCCTTTGAGGGCATACAGAAGTCTGCACTACTGTGTGATTTCTGCTGGCAGGCTCTCTCCATGTCCTGCAACATCATCCATTACCAACTTCCTCCTTGCCGATTAGAAGAGATAATGCTGAACTGTGGAATTAACCTCAATTAGTACTACCCTCGTAGATGTTTCTCATTTCACCTCCTGCACCCCTACTGCATCTTACATGTCCCTGATCTGTTCTTACACTATTTAGAGGGCACAGAGATCTTCAGAGGACTTTATATACTCAGGTTGAGTGTGCATATAAAGTCAACCATAGTTCTTAAATAAAATAAAATAATAATAATACAGCTCTAGTTTTAGCCTGCTATTGGTCCACTGCTTTGGTAAGACTGAACAACTATTAAATTGATTGCCATCAAATTTTGTACAGATATTGATGATACCCAGAGCATATAATCTTGCAACTTTTACTCTAGAAACACCAGCAGTTTAAGATTTTCACTAATCCAGTGAAATAGAGCAATGTCCGTAACAGTAGCTGGATAGGTACAAAATCGAAAGTCGAGGTTCAGGGTTCCTCTGGAAGCTAACATTAGTATGCTGTCATGTTATTGTGAGAATTTTACCACACTGAAGGTACCATTTATCTCAAAGTACTGTGTGGCTGCAGACACTTACTCCTGTAAACTGAAGAAATGTCTTGGATTTGTGCCCACAATTATACTTTAAGTAATTCTACATCTTTCCAATTATATCGCAGTTAAGTGGGTAATTTGAGAGCAATGACTGAACGCTTTGATGTATACTATCAAATCTTGGCATCCAGCTTGTTTTTTAAGGTGAGAATGATGAGAGTTGTGCTCTCAGAAATGAAATTACACAGGTTCGTGGCCTGACCATTTTTCATTTGCAGTTCAATATAGACTCACTGCCCACTTTAGTAGTTACACCTGTACAATAAAATGCAATCTAATACAGCAGTTCTGCCATAAATTCTACTTTTACAAGGTTATAATTTCTCAGTTTTTGTCAAAACTGTCAGAAAGGTGATAATTCTACTGTGTGTTAATGAGGTCATGGTGGGTGGTGGAGTAATCCTGAAGTGTATTATATTAAGAGGTGTTTCTGATGTTTGGGTTCCCTCATTTGTGTGAATAGGGAATAGTACAGTGGGAATATGTGCACTTTCACTCAAAACAAGAGAAAGTGGAAGAAAAAAACACAACAAAGGTCTGAAAGATTTAGTGAGAGACAGAAAATGTTTGGAAACCTGTTGGTGTGTTTGTTGTGTATTTTCTTTCTGGGGTAGCAGTAATCCAGAGGCTCAGACAAGACTATTTACCTGCAAGCTGTATTTGCTAACACCTGACGTGTTAGGGATACAGACTCGGGGAGGCTCACCCAAAATGTCTGATCAGGAGGATAAGTAGGGAAACTAAGCAAAGAAGTGAATTTACCCAGCCTCTGGTAACCCACACACCACACACACATGCGCACTTGCATGAGAATCCCAATACTTCAGTGGCATAACCATTACTGAGAGTGCGTGGGAGAGGTGGATCGTTAGTTTGAACAAAGGGTGATTTCATTGTTAAGTGAGGTCTGTTTAAATGGTTTTTAACTGCTGGCACGGTGGAGGCAGCTGTCTGGGCTTGAAGAGAAGGCAGGTGAGCAGGTCTGAGAGAGGCAGTTGAATCAAACTTCCTATCAAAAAATCCCCCTGACCAGCAGGTGGATTTGCATATAGGCCAACAGCTAAAACACTTGTCGTTTTGTGTATCATAGCTATTGTTGTGGTTTTGTCCCCTCAGTTTGTAACTGTAGGAAAAAGATAGATGCACACCTTGATGCTCACATACACGTGTGTGTGTGTGTGTGTGTGTGTGTGTGCGCGCACGTGCATGTGAATAAAAGTATATAGACACACACGCACACACTGAAAAAAGCACTAACTAAACTACTTCCCCCTTGGCTCCTCATGAGAAGTCATTAGGAATGTGTCTGTGTGTTTTATTTTTAGCAGCGAATGTTTAGGAGGGCTAGTGGAGTCTCGTCAGTCTTCAGGGGCCTCCTCTGCTCTGTCGCTCTGTGTCTCTGTCTCCAGCTGAGAGCTATGTATATTTCATAAGCCCAGGGTGCCTTTTTGTCTTAAGATGCTCTGCACCTCCCCTGCCTGTCTCTCTGCTACTCGTCAGTGGAGGGAGCCATCACAGCCTCTTTTAAACTCTTCTCCCACTACTCTCTCTTTCGTTGCTGACAGCCACCCTCTGCTTCTTCCTCTGCTTTTCATGGTCAGCTTGTTTCTCTCCTGAAACCTCCATCCCTCATCCCTCTTTCAGCTGTGGAGGGGAGCAGAGTAGAGCACATCCAAACAGACTTGGGCTGTCAGGAAAAGTCTTTCTCTGTCTCTGTCTCTCTCCGTCTTTGATTCTGTCTGTCTGTTTTGTGCTTCTGTCACTTCAGGGAAGGGGCACTTCGTCACCCAGCACTGCATCCCCCTTTAGTTATTGTCTTTTTATAGCAGAAATCTGAGTGCTACTGTATGACAGCAGCTAAAAATGGTTGCTCCAATGACAGAGTAGATCAGCAGTTAATTGGAACATTTGCAACATCATTCTCTCTGTAAATTTTCATCACGTCTTAGTATATGTGTTACAGTAGGTTTAGAATCTGTATCTTGGGTTGTTCATTAATTTACCAAGGGGATTTGTAATGAAGTCACTCAATGATTCCTTGGTAGTTGATTTACTCGACCTCTGTCTCATGAATGGACACCCCAGCAGTCTAAAGAGTCATCCTGTGTTGTGTATTATCAATAATAAAGGTATTAATTATGTTTTTACATCTTTCAGGCTAGTGCTGTGATCGAGGGTGCTGCTACAACCAGTAAGGAGCCAGACTTGGGTTCAGGGCCCCGCCAACCTCCAAGTGACCACACTCCTTCACACCCAGTGACCTTGGAGCCAGAGAAAGCTGAGCGAGCTGGATGCCCACTTTCCAGTGAGTTTTCCTCTCTGACATTTGCTGATTTTTGCTTTTCCTCTTTGCTTTCCTCTTCACCTTTTTACTTGTCTCTTGATTTTCATTGTTTCTTTCAGTTCACTGAAGTAACAATGTTGCTAAACAGTATAAGCCATAACATTATACTTTGCACCAATTGTGATTTTGATAAATATTCAAACAGACTAGTGCAATTAAGTTTCCCTTTGCATTGTGGTTCCGCCACCTAGTGAAGTTGCAGTTTACATGCACGTCTGTCCAAGAATTTTGTGTAAGTCCGAGTGGACATTTGTGCCAGATGTAATGAAATTCCCTCCAGGCAAATCTAATCAGATCATCATTGAGTTCCCTTAGGCATATGTGCAAAATTTGGAAACATTCTTTCAAGACATTTCTGTGTTACTGCATTCACAGCAATGGGATGGACGAACTACCCAATAACATAGTGCCATGGTTGTCGCTGACATAACAACAGTTTCACACAGAACATCGAGTAGTAAAGTAGCCTTCATCGTTCAACTACTAAGAATTAGCCATACCCAGAATATGCATCTCATCATTTAGCAGGTATCATATCTCTCCTTCCTTTTACCTGTGTGAGGTGTCCTCCTGACCAAGCTGTGTGGCAACACCGGAAGTAGTGACACCCCTGGAGTGAAAGAGATGAGGTCTGAGGTGGCTCTAACACTCAAACTGAAGAGTGTCAAAAACGTGTTTTGAGTTCTTCTTTTCAGGCTTGTGCTGTCATGTCTCTTAACACCTCATCCTCTTGTAACTCCTCATCCACACTCCTCCACCACCATTTTATCTGTATTTACCTACCCACAATACCTACAATCCACCTCTTACACTAAGTAGATTAACTCTTTGTTGTCCATCTTTTAGAATTACAGCAGTCATACTGCTGTGTGAGGGCAAAGGGGATTGTAAAGATTTCCCTGCTGTTTGTTTTGCAAATGTGCCGGTGATCTGATCTCCTCACCCTGTTTTGACTGCATTGTTTAATAGCAACTGCTCTACACCATTAACACTGCAAACCAGCAAACACAAGCTGCCCACAGAATGTACACACAGAGACTCAAAAACATCTTTGTAGTTATACTTGTTAGTTTTCACACACAGATGCACGTGCTTGCAAACCGTTTATTGCTGTTTTTGTCTTACTGCTGCCAACTTCAACCTAGAGAACAATAGATTATAGGTTTTGCAGTCATTTCACTCCTTTATACTGTGTAGTTTTCAGCCAGAATAAGGCTGTTGCTATTAGGAAGCTAGTAAAGGAGAGAATGGTAGTGGTAAAGTGAGACTGAGAGATGAGGTAGAAGATGTCATGATGAAGTCAGCACAGACACAAAAAAATAAGTGACATGCATGTGTATGTGTGAATATGCCCCGAGGGAGGCCATCACTATAGTGGGTTTTGGAGCTCAGTGCATTTATGTGGAAAGTGCTGCTGTCTCCTCTTATCAGTGTAGCTGGACTGCCTTTTCACTGGGTTTCTATTCTCTCTCTCTCTTGGTCTTTTTTACACAAACATTTACACTATTAAACGCAGGTGTTTTGTAAATCTAATTTTCTCCGCTCTCCACCCTTTTTTTTTTCACCCTCTGTCTTCACTGCTCACCACTCCCTCCCGCTCAGGTCTATTTCTCACTTTTCTCTAAGGCTATTTCTGTTAGCCGTGAGGGCCCACCTGTCGTTTATAGAAACTCATCTCAAACTCTCTTTCCAACTAAACTGACACACATACAGGCACTCTAGCTTAACCACAACACACTTAAAGGCCCTTGGTTAAACAGTCATGACAAAGGGGGCCACTGCATACCCACAGATATACACAAACACACGCCAAAACTGAATGTCCCTCCCAGTAGCCTAGTGTGCGTTGAGAACAGAATTTTCATGAGTTATTTAGATGGTCTCCATCATGTGTGTTGCACTGTGGTTCACACTGACATGACACGGCCCATTTCCTCCGCTCAGGCTGGAGACGTGACACAAGACACGATTGCGGTGTTGACACAGAATAGAAAGGTGTTGTTGGGTTTAAATCATTAAATGTGCCCCTATGCAACAGCGAAAGTGCAGTTATAGGGAGAAGGTTACACGTTGAGACAATAGCAGTTGCACAGTCCTGCTCACAGTCTGCTCTCTGCTGGGTTTTAATTGTGAAAATGTAATGGTTTCATGGTCATAGCAGCATACAGACAATGAGTGAGAGAGTTCGAAATTAATTTAAATATATCAGAGATACATTTTAAAATATAGTCAGATCATAAATGTCTCAAAGGTGGAGAACAGAAACAACAAATTCTCATTTAAAACGTCCTAGCATTTTGTGGTATACCATATTGTGGTCATGAGCTCTATCCGACAGGATACAGGCAGCGCAGCCAGGACGCAACATCTGAGCTGACCACAATGTGCTTCAGGCCTGTGGAGCCATGAACATGTTCACAGAAAGCCTCACGTACATTAGTAGTTGCTCAGGCACAAGAAACAGTCAATACAGAATTATTGGTTGTGAGGAGCCAACGTAACCTTTCTGCTGTTGTGGCTGCACAGAAATGAACAGAGGGACACACAGGACTAACATAAAGGGCAGAATATATGGTGAGGGAATTTGTAACACTCTGCTCTTCTTCATCTGCATTGTATGGTTTTAGCCTTTTTCAACTTTTATTCTGTTTGCTTCTACTGTTTCATCATGCTCTCCTCAGTATTGTCTTACTGTTTAAAAATGTTTAGGTTTTTGTTTCTGCATACACACACTGTAAGGGTGAATTGGCATGTTTTTGTCTCAGAACAGAACATGCTGACAACGTGATTGTCAATAGATAAGCTCTGAGTTTGTTTTCATTAGAACAGCCCAGCTGGACTTGGCAGACTTGGCAGTCTTGTGCACTTGGCTTCACACCAGTTGAGTACAATTACAGTTGCCCACTGCGGGTGCATGGAGCACCACTGAAGATGGGGTGTGGGTGTCAGTTGGGGCACAGATGGGGAGTAATTCCAAATATCTGCAAACCGACTTTTCCTTTGGAGGATAATCTATGTCTAAGCTCTTGCTTTAGCTACTGTGGCTAACATTTAACATTTTTTTTAGAGCCTGCATTGAAATAGCGAATAATAAATTACGTGCACAATCTTGAAAATAGCATGTTTCAATAGTGAGCTTTTGGGGGTGATACTAAGAAAAAATTGTGTGATTGACACACAAGGAGCAAACGTGGTGGAGAGATTGGAGAATGAACATACATACATGCTCTTTCCTTTAGTGCAAGTAATGATTTTACAAATGTACTGTGCATGTACTGACCCAGGGTATTTAGCTACATTGGTTATGAATGTGGGTGCTTATCATTTCTGTACACATGCTCTGTGTTTGCTCTCGGGAAACCAGCAACTGCATAAAAGCTGGGTTTTGCATCATGTAGTGTGTTGAAACTTCATGTGACGGTCCATTCTCCATATCAAGAATTTCAGGACTTTCAGGATCACACATGAAACTCTACTTTGTGAGACCGCAGCAGCAGCAGCTACAGTACGCTGAAATTACCCAGAAGCAAGAAAATGCAGACATAAAGTTTTGGCTTGACAGGTATTCCGTGGCTCCTTCTTGTGACTGGCTCCATCAGCCCATAGCTCACCCAACAGCTCCAAAATTAGGTCGCTAGACAAATATTGTAATTTTTTCTTCTGTCATTGTAGATATGTTTACAAGAGTGGTGCAATCAGCACAAGCTATTGTGCTTATTTGAAAGTTGCAGTCCTCAGTGTGCACACTTAGTAGATCAGTTTGCACTGTTTTTGCACATGCAAACCTTTAGTAAATCAGGCCGTTACCGAGTCTTACATGGACAACACAACAGTCTGCTGAGTAGTGGGGAGGGAAGGTATGGAGAGAGGAGGACAAGGACACTGAATGGAGAGACAACAGGGAATGTGTTTGGAGAGAGATCCGAGGGTGACAGAGGAGGCAGGGAGAGGAATGCCACTGTTTGCTCCCACTCCTGCTCCCTCTCTTTTCTCCTTTTCTTTTGTCCCCCTCAGTAGGGATGGCAAGAGGGTGGGCTAACTACGAATGACAGTGACAAGCTTGCCACAGCTCCCATGAAGCACAGCAGATGGAAGTGTGTGTGTTTGTTTGTGTGTACATGTGATTAAAATGCCACTGGAGACCAGGGTATACGGAGTCTCTTGGCAGCACCACACTTGGCAGAGCGCCACCTCACTGCCCCCTTTTTCCAGCCCAGCAGTGTCGGTGTTGAGGTGTGTTTGTGTGTGTGCTAAGTGCGGGTAGACAGTCTCAACAAACAAATATAAATTCACAGTGTTCCCACTGTCTATTCCATTATATCTGTTCTTCAGGGGGCAAGTGAACTGATTAGCCTGCATGGCTGTTTTTTTCATCCATCTATTTGAGTAATTCAGTAATGTAATGATCACAGGATTTTTGAGAAACAGAGCTCTTTTTTGCAGAGTGGCGCCAGTCCTGGCGGGCATATGGGAATTAGTCAGGAGACAGTGGGTTTGGCACTGTGCCATGGTTATTAGCCACTCACAGGGTGGGCACGGGGTTATGCCCCAACTCAATCACTCACTGTGTTTGCATTTGTGTGTTTAATGTGTTTGTTTGTGTGCGTGTGTGTTTGTCCGTGTCTAGGATTTGAGTCAGGATTCTCTTCTGGTCACACTGGCCTTATTGTGCAGTCACTCCGGTTGATTTGTACCCTTTCCAACACATTCCTCTCTCCGAAAGACTGTGAAACAGTCAGTTAACCCTCTCCCCTCATCTCATAGTCTCTCTCTTACCCTGTATCTCTCTCTCTCTCTCTCTCTCGTCTTCTCTCCGGATTGGTTTGATTTAGTGACTGTGGTTTTCCATCCAGAACCCAGGAGCCAGAAAGAGTAGACTTGGGGAGAGACCTATAGATTCACAGCCAGCAGAGCACATCATTACTTGGGCATAGCTCATATGAAGATACATCCTAAGTCTGGGGCACTAATAGATGCTAGCTGTCGCCATTCAGGAAGTAATAAACCTCTCTTCATTTCATCTACTTATTTCCTTTTCACAGATTGCATGAATTGCACTAAATGATGACAGCAAATAGCCTAAGTGTGTTGTTTGAGGGTGAATATTTATCTTTGTACAGCATGGACCTTAGAATTGCCTTTTTTGACTTAGGAGAAGCTATATTTGGGCCTCGATGAGGTTGCCTGACGTGAGGTTAAGGCTCAGTGTTGAACAGCAAGGTCAGGTTACAGACACTTTGCAGCATTTGCCCTGAAAAAGACGACCACTTAGTGAGAGACCTCTAGACACTGACCTTTGGCCTCACATTCCCCAGGAAACAGGTGTTCGAGGAGGATTAAGCCTGACAGCCTGCACACTCTGCTGGCAGCAGGTTACGATACGATACACTTTATTGTCCCAAGTAGGGAAATTTGTTATGAAATTCACATGATGCGCATTTAGTTGCAATCACATTGAAATACAAGAACACAGAAGAAACATCAATAACAATAATTGACCCCACACAGAGGGGCACATCAGTTAATAAGGGATCAGTATTGGATTCATTCATTTCCTTTTTCCAGTTTTTCCTTTTGCTCCACTGATGTTTTCTTCCTCTCTTCCCCTTTCTTTACATCTCCTTTCCTCCTTCTCTTTCTGTAACTCAGTGTATTCAGTCATCCCTTCTTCTCTCAGCCTTCCTTTCTCCTCCTCCATCCTCTGCTCCTGTTTTTTTCCTGCTCTTCTTCTCATTGTTCGTTCTCGCGTGTTTCTGTCCTGCAATGTCAGGCGATTTGACTGAGGCTAAGTGCTTTTTGTTGTCTCGCTGCAGGTGGCACTGTAATAAAGCTTGTCAGTGGGAGGCATGGGTCGCACTGTCACATGCTCTTTGCTTCCTCACTGTTAACTCCCCCCTCCGTCTCTCTCCACTGCCACCCCTCCCCCACTGTCTTCCAAGATCCTCTGCCTTTATTCTTCCGCTCTCATTTGTCTGCCTTTTCTCCCCATTTCGTTTTGCTCTTACCCAAAATCGTGCTCCTTGACTTGTCTCTCATGTCTCTCTCTCTCTCTCTGTCTGGTTTCCTTGCCAACGGCACTTTCAGGAACATGATGAAGAAGAGCAGCAACAGGAGACAGCCCTCTCAACATAACAAACACACACATACGCACGCAAACACATGCGCGTGCGCACACACACACACACACACACACACACACACTTGTTTCCATTTAAGTGACATTACATTGACTTACATTCATTCCCTGGAGACTTACACAAACCTTAAATCTGATTGAATGATTTACGTTATAGGGACTTGCTTTTTGTCCCCAGAAGGAAGTTGACTCCCCACAATGTGAATATATATACAGATTAATGTACCTAGATCATGAGTGCAACATGAGCGCACACACACACACACACAATCCATGTAAATGACTCCAGGTGAGGTTGTATTGTTTGCCCAGCTGCTCCTGCTAACTAGCCTCTCCTGTTCCATAGTAAACCAGGCTTCATGGAAATTGACTTCCTATACACAAAACAGTTCTCTGTTCTTTCTCATCTTTTTAAGTCTATGCACAGTGTGTGTACTCGTGTATGTGTGTTTATGCATATGTGTGTGCTTGTTACTGCACATTACAGTCAAATGGCATCTAAAGGTTACAGCTTGTACACTATTTGCATGCATGGTTTTCAGATTCATTTAGACACCATGTTCCTATTTCAGTGTGTGTGTGTGTGTGTGTGTGTGTGTGTGTGTGTGTGAGAGAGAGAGAGGGAGAGAGAATGCTTGCTTGTGTGTGTGTGGCTTCTAATAGAAATTTAACACGGTTTCTTACTTGTTCTAACCACAGGATGGCAATACTGAGCCCTTCATTTAAAGGATTTCTCTTACAAGCCCCTGTTCATTCACATCATTCACATGCCCACTCACACACGCATACACGCACAGCACTTCTTAGTCTGAGTTAGCCCAGGCTTGTGTAAGGTGACAGAGTGCAGTGAATAATTTAGTCCTGGCCATGTTAATGGATGACAGCGAACATGGCCTTTCTACTTTGCTGTTGGCCTGTTACTTGTACATTCTGTTTCACTCTCACTCTTTCTCCCTTCTCTTTTTATGTCATATTTTCCTTATCATTGATGTATTATGAAAAAAATATGCTATCTGCAGATAACTCTGTAGCAAAGTTATCTCTGCAGTTTGGCTGAACATCTACACAAATGTTAATAATGTTGAGCAATCACCTTACTCTATTTTCTGTCCTTGTTAACGTTTTCCTTCAACAACCTTGGTGTAGAGATATTATCAGCCACTAAACAGCATAAATGATTTCCAATTCTTTGAAATTATTTATTAATTTAATACAAGGTTTTTTACTTACTTAGATGTCTGGATTTGATCTTTTTCATTAATAAAATCCTTTAAACATTAATGCTGACAGGTTGTTATTAGCTACTAGTTAGGATAGATCAGTTCTGCGTTTTTATCACTCTACCTCCTTTTTATGCAACTACATTTTCCTGTTCTTGAATGGTTTATTTACTCTGAGGTCCTGCTTTTCTGTTTGTCACTTCCTCTTCTCATTCCCCACCTTCTGCCCTCATTCTCTACATAACCTGTTTAGCAGATACAAAGGAAACATGTTTAGGTGTGTGTGTGTGTGTGTATGTTGCTGGTTAGGCCCAGTCAAGCACTATTATACATGTTATGATTGCCCCACTGGGCTTCAGCCCTCCATGTGTGTGACGTGGGTGAAGAATAATATGACCCTAACACTAATGCAATCACATACACTAAACATATTAAAGCTCCCTCCCTCCCTCTCTCGCTCTTAATTCAAGCATGAGGATGTTACATGCGGTGTACGTGGTTTCCAGCTTGTACGCCTATGTGTGTTTTTATAGGCTGTGCCTCGCTCCATTTTTCTCCCTGATACGATCAGTATGAGTGTGTTTGGGGCAGTAGGAGCCACGGAGCCTGGCGTGGCAGACTGCAGCAGCACCGAGGTCTGGCCAGGCTCACACAGACTCAGGGGATTGGGCGTGATGTGTTAAGGGTGAGAGACCCCGTAGCTGGGACTCCCCACCAGCTTCTGTGGCTCCAGCCTGGCTGATACAGTCCAGCTGGGCGTGGAGAGGAGGTGCTCCATCTGTCTCCTGGCTGCATCTCTCCTCTCATCTCTTGAGCATCTGTCTGTCACATGAAAGTGCTGATGTCATCATTTGTGCATTCCTGCTTACCGCTGCCCTTCTCACAATTCCTTGTTAGCTGGATTTCATCCTTTTATTTAATCAATCTTTTTGCTTCACCTCTTTTTTTGTTCTGGTCTCTCCTGCTGATTTTGTTTCTCTCATATCACACATACACTCTTCCTCCTCCTCCAGCATCTCTTTCTCACACTCACGCACACGCACACATCCAGAACCCTTGAAGTGGGGTCATGATTGAGGCGTGCTGTTAATTAGCCGGCAGTGGTTGTTGTAGCTATGCGATCGTAGGGTGTAATTAATTAGGTGGCATGTGCACAGTGGGAGAAAAAAATGGAGAGGAGAGATGGAGTTAGAGAGAAATACCGGCTATCAGTCCTCCTTTTATCCCTTGAGCTCAGATGAGTTCCCCTAATGAGAAAAAATGAGATGCTCCGAACCAGGGAAGAAAGCATTTTGTCCTTTACATGTTCGCTCTGCCTCTCCTCTGCTTGTCGTTCTGTCACTGCCTTGTTCTCTTTTTATCTGCCTATCACATCCAGGCTATTGCTAGTGGGGTGCCAGTGAGCTGGAGTCACCAGCTGCACTGTAGATCTCCCACTGTAGAATGAACACAGCCTTCAGGGCATGTCCAGACACATTCATACAGCACTATACTAGTACTATACCACACAGCAGAGATGGTGTATGGGTACTTAGAGTACTTAAATGTTTGTGCATTTGGGGGATTTTATGGGCCTAAACGCTGCTCTGCTGTGTGTATGCTAGTAGTGGTGGTTTTGTTTATGAGGGAATGAAGGCAAAAGAGAGAGGAAGAGTAAGAAAGAGACCGATGGAGAGATCTCAAAAAGACATAGAAAATGTGGGAGGAGGTAAGAGGTGCACAAACACTCTCGCTCTATTGATCCTCTCCTCAGTTCAACACTGACTCCTTGACCTCATTCTGAAGCACCAGCGAGTGTATGTGTGTGTGTGTATGTGTCAATAAATGTGTCTGCACAGATGCATGTGCGTATGTGTCAATGGCCTAACCAAAGTGTGATGTATCAGTTTACATTAACCACAGAGAATCTGAACTGGTGTCAGCCTTTCCCCTTTAACTGCACCATGAATATTTAGACACACAACACCCCATCCCTGCACCTGCGTAATGTAAATGCTCTAGTAGATACACAAATGAATGCAGCCACCCTCCCACCCCCCTCCAACTGCAATATACACATTTACACACCTGCTTCTCCTTTCCTAGTGTAAACTGATCTAATCGCTGCCTCGTCTATTCTGTCCTGTGTGACTGAGTGTCCTATGTGACAGGTTTATGGACAGCTTGGCAATGTCAGTGGAGACGGACGGCTATTTACAGCCCTGCATTAGACACTTCGGACACTGGCAGTTAAGATAAATCGCCTGGCGTGATCAGCCGGTGGATAGTACACATTGCCAACCATGATCTAATGTAAAACGCCAAACACACACACACTGTATACAGCAGGCGATCACTCAATCAACCACTCAGTCCTTTTTAACCTTGTTATACCACTGTCCACTCACAGACATACCCCACACGCAAATGTCACACACATGCTGTAGATCTGTGTATCAGTAATTTACGGCCGCCTGCCATCATGTTAACAACCGGCACTCGCTTTTCCTCCCTCCATCTCTCTTCCCCGTGCCTTCCCTGCCGCCTCACATTCCCTTCAACTATCATTTAGTTTTACGAGGTGTCCTAAAAGAAGCCTGAGGTGTGCACCCATCTCTCCTCCCCTTTATGTTGGAGATATTGATATCCACTATAAGTCAGACATGCCTTTCTCTGTTGCTGAAGAGAAATTGATGACAGAAGGGTGTGACAGGAGGGGAGTGGAGCTTGCAAGGAGTTACAAGAGTTTGGGTTGTGTATGTATTGGAGTATGAGTTAGTGTGAGATGAGAACTATGCAATTGTGCACTGAATACAAACAGACTTATTAAGGGAAAAAGAGGAGTTGCTTTGGTGAAGCTGCGGTTAAAGCAAAGGACAAGACCTCTAAATGAAGGAAAAAACACTGGGAGAGACAAAGATGTGGACAGATAGGGAGGAGGAGGGAGGCAGATTTGTTTCTTTCTTTATGAGCTTTCCCTCTGTGTATGATACTGTTGCTATAAACAAGAGGTCAGCTGAAGAGTGGCTGTTTATAAGGTCCATCTCTCAGAGCGAGCATATCAAGAAGCCTATGAAATCCTGATCAGTCTGCAGTGGTTTGTGTGTCTTCTCTGTGTGTATTTTGTTTGCTTGTGAGGTTGTTATCCATCAGAGCCATTAACAATCATCTGTCTCCTACTTTTAGGAGAAGAGAATCACTCTTTTAGTGGTTATGAGTTAGCCGCTATCTGTTTGTTTATGTGCCTCCATGTATGTATGCTGGAGACGTGTATGTTGGAGGTGCAGTACAACCTTTATTTGCAACAACATCGCGTTCATACTATCACAGCCACACACCTGGTCATTGTTCACAATAGAGCTTATGCTTACATTGCTCTGTGTTTTTGTGCAAACTGCATTAGCATACAGTGGGTGTAGCTAGTGGAGGAGATTAGAGTAATCTCACATGAAGAGATACTAAGTCACCTTGGTCCAAGGTCAAGTCACACTCACTTGCTCAGCACACAGAGTTTATTTTCTTTAAATGTAGTTAAATGGTGTGATTAGTCAACTTGTTTAGTGAGTGTATTTTTTGTATACTTCTTGTCCTGTTTGTGTGTAAGCGTTTGTGCACACTGACTGCTGGCGGCTTTTTTTTATTTATTTTTTGCTATTCCACTGGGGATAAAGAAGAGGTTTGTTTGATTAATTAATGCTGTTAGACATGAATGTAAATGATCAAAGGAGTACATTTGCATTTTGTGTTTAATTATTCATGAGTTGCGATTGCTCATGAATTAGGACACCTGTGAGGGCCTTCTCCTCTCAAAGTTTAGACTCTCACTCATGCACATATGCCACATACACACACACACTGATCCTGGGATGTGACCTAGTGTGTTTAAACAGGCCTGCTTGTCACCCTGTCTGTATGCACTACTCTGTGCAGGGATGCAGGTCACTGCAGGTTCATGTTGGTATTATTAGGTTATGTTGCCGCTCTGGCTGGGGTTCAAATGTTCTGATTAGATTACCGCGTAGTGCTAAGGCTCTGACTGTCACCCTGACTGTATGATTCATCTCCATGGAGACGAGAGAAAAGCTCTGATCTAATTACCCATACTGCTGCCATCTCAGTCTTGAGGAGAGGGCTGGGTGGCGTGAATTAGGTGAGAGAAGCCGGAGAAGAAGAGGCAGGGGACGGCACATAAATGTTGTAAAATGAGGGATAACAGTGGAAGGGAAATAAACCTCAAGTGCAAAGAGTGGAGGATCTCTAACAATAGAGAGCTTGATAAAAGCAGGTATAATCTGTCTTCTTTCTTCCTCCTCTTCCTCATCTCTCCCCTCATCATCAGCAGCATTCAACTGCTGCACAAATTGGCCCTTGTTGCCATGGATATGAGCAATGGTTCTCCCGTTCTGCTCGATGGGGCTCAGTGATAAATGGTGGGATGAGGAGGAAGTTAATAATTTATCCTTGGGAGGGAGGGATCGTTCTGGGGAGCGTTACCTAGCATAATGGGTTAAGTGCAGCGATTGCTGCGTGCCGAGCGATAGATGCACAGGAGGTGATATATAAAAAATGAATAAAGGCTGAGTGGAGCCTGCTGGGAAGGAATTGTCAGGGGGCTGTGTTGGTGTTTGTGCGGGGTGGGAGAGTTGGTGTTTTGCTTTGGGAAGAAGACTTTGTCATTTCATGAAAATAAGGGATTGTCAGGTAAAGAACAGTAGAGGCTTAATAGAGCTTCCTCCAGGCTTTCAGTAAAGATCTCCTCCCACTCTACTTTTACTAGAAATGAAAAACTGCTTTGGGCTTTGAAGTGTGACAGCAGCAGTGACAGATGAAGCTGCAGTACATCAGAGGTGGAGGGCCTAGCTGTGTGTACTGTGCTGTCATTATCAAGAACTCATTGACACTTCTGTATACATGAAAAGAGAAAAACATACATAGACATTTTCAATTCCTCATTATCCGTGTTTATTTTTGTAAAACATTTGTTATTTTCTTCTTTCTGTTTACCCCTCTAGAAGAACCTACGAAGCATCTTTGGATTTGTACCATATTGTTATGTATATGAGGGACAGAAAGAAGTGCAAGAGAGAGAGAGAAAGGGCACGTGGGCAGACCAACACCTGACAGTGCATTAACATAGCACCTGCTTTGTGTCTTAGCAATTTATGAGGCGCTACACTCTTCATGCTGCCTCCATCTTACACTCCCTTCCTTCTTGTTACTCCCTTTTTAGCACTGCTGTCTCTCACATCTTGCAGTTGGAGGCTGATGGTGCATGTCCAGGGTTATGTAGGGGCCATAGTACTGTGTTAATCCTAGAGAACATATGAGATCAGCTTTGATTTCATTATTGTCTCTCTGGTGCACCATATGCAGAGGCTCAAAGCTACTTAGAACGATCCTCTGCTAGTGAAGCAGTAGTCTGCGGTGGAGCTGGAGTCTATTGTGTTGGACACTCTGCTGCATCCTGGAGTGGATTTGGAGCACAACAGGCTTGTGTTAAAACATACCAGAGCCTCACATCTTTTCCCTGTATCGCCTGCCTCTGATTATTTGATAGGCTTTTCACTGCTCATGTCTGGTTTGAGTAGTGTGTTTGAGACTATGCTCTCTAGATGTGTGTGCATGCATTATCGCCTGTGCGTACCCAGTGGAATATATGACTTGTGGTTTCTTTTCATTTCATCTCCATTTTGTTTTGAGTGTCTGTGTTTTCCAAGAGCCTTTTTTTTTTTTCTTCTAACTCCTTGTGGCTGATAAGTGATGCAGATAGCTGTGATGGATAATTCTGCCTTCCGCACACACAGCCAGATATATACACACACACATTAAACCTCTCTCTCCTCTCTGGGATTCAGCTGAACAGTTACAGATATTGTCTTCTTGTCTGTGTGTGTGTATACAGTCGCGTGTGTGTATGTTTGTGTATTCTTTTTTTTCTCTTCAAATGAAGTGTGTGTTCTCAGTGAGCTGTTATGTGGATTCTCAAAACAGAAATCTGAGCAGCAGTGACAGACGACTGAAGGGATGGAGGGAAATGAGGGATATTAAAAAAGGAAGATGGGAAGGAAAGAAAGAGACTGATTAATCTTTGAAGGAGGAATAAAATAACACAGACTTGACTTGAACATCATTGTGTTCAAATCAGGATCAGAAAAAGAGGGAGGGGACATGTTGGATTTAAATTGTCATTATGTGTGTTTTTAAGTAATACCGCTGCCAGTACTTTTTGCAGTGGTTATCCCTAAGAAATAACACAGTGTCACACAGGTACAAATACAAGTTGGACTATAATCATAGCAGCTATTAGCAGAAGCAAGAAACTGCTGCTCTTTTTTCCTCTTTGCTGTCCTGTTGTCCACTTACTTGTTTTTTTTTTTTTTTTATGAGCTCACATTGTCATCGCCACACAGTGTGGTTAGACAGATGCTACAAGGAGGTGTGACAGGGTTAGACGCTTAATGTGTGCGCTGAAATCCCCCATGTTTAAGCACACATCCACACTCTTCCTGACACCTTCACACACACGGCCTAGGGTTGATGTCACACATATGTGACCACACACGTGCACACTGATACCCACATACACATAAACACATGTACAGACTCATGCCACCCCCCAGCCCACCCTCGTCAGGTTGCCTTTGTTCCCAGCATCTGTTTCCCTCAGTGATTAATTGCAATTAGCGAGAGGTTTGAAGGCCTGTAGAAGAACACAGCAAGAGGAAAAACATCAAGATTAATGAGGGGAGGCATTCATCAGATAGAGAGAGAGGGAGAGAGAGAAAGGGGAAGAGAGGAAAGATACAGGGAGAAGAGAGAGAGAGAAGGGGGATGGGAGGATGAAGGGATGACATGGTGTAAGAAGGGTGGGGCTGGGAGAGGAGAAGGTGGAGAAGGGAGGGATGGGAGGATGTTAATGACGTAGGAGATAGGGAGTGTGACATAAAGCAAAAGAGAAAAAGGGAGAGCAGCAGAGAGAGAGAGAGGGAGAGAACCAGTTGTCAGAGCTCAGGCCACAGAGCAACACCACAGGGGACTGATTAAATATGGAAATTATAATTGCTAATTGACCTTTATTAATCAGAGCAGAGTAGGAGGGGGGGTGTATTGCTTTCTTGTGTCTCTCTGTGTACGTGTGTGTGTGTGTGTGTGTGTGAGTGACTGTGTATGTATAAGCACGCCGAAGAGCGTGCGTGTTTGTGTATGCTTGACTGTGTTTGTGTATGTGTGGTTGTTTGATCCCCTCATGCAGCTCTCTCTTGTCTCAAAGAGCTCTCTCATGTTTAAACACAGCATAATGGGAGAAGCAGCTAGGATAACACACACACACGCACACACACGAAACTGGGTGGTAATGAGAGTGTGAGTATATTATGGAGAGCTAAATAGGGTCACTGTGGAACCTCACTCTTTGCGCTGCCAGATGTGCAATCATGAATGCATGTATGCACTCTCAAACGTATGCATACAAGTCAACTAATTTCTCTCCCTCTCCCCTGTTCTCTCTCCTCCTGTACTTTGATGTATTCATGCTTATTATTATATTTTAGAAAAACCCTGACACCCTGTTTCATTCTGCATCAGAAGCGTGTAGACAGAATTTCTTTTCCTCACCTGGCTCCATATGGATTTATTTCCTCTTGTTATCAATGCAAACACACATCTATAGTCTTATACACACAAACACACATAGATGTCAGTCTTGTTGCCAGATTATACAGATTTGATTAGAGACTCCCTAAATTCATTAACCCAATGTGATTTAGCCAGCTGTCATTAGAGCCACATGTAAACTGGTCTGAAGTGGTTTGATTTGGTTTCAGCTCATCGAGTGCAACAGATTCCTCCTCCATGAGCTCTGCAAATCTTAATCACTTTTAACCATTTGCCTCCCAAGATAGCCATTAATCACAAGCTTTCATTGCTGGCCAGTGAAAGGAGTTGAAGTTAAGGGAAGTGACAGTACAAAAATAAAAAAAAAATATGTGTGTGTTTTCTTTGACTTTGCCTTTCAGAGGATTCAAATTGGCAAATGTCTACGTAGGTCTGCTCTTTCTCTCTCATTCCCACATTTGAATCTGTATTGCAAGTTTGTCGTCTGCAGTTCTAAGGGCATCTGCTAAGGCCAAGAGTAATCCTGTTAGCTCAGCTCAGGATCTGACTGCCATGACTGGTCTTTTACCACTCCCACCCCCCATGGGGGGTCAGAGGGGCCCCTGGGCCTCAAAGGGACAATTGTTGTTGGGTCCAGAGGTGGCAGTGAAGGTGAGGGGTCAGTCACCAGTGGGGAGAAGATAGGACACACACATGCCTGCGTACATACACATACATATACACGCTTTTAAATATACTGGTAGCACCTGAGGGAAAAGACTCACCCCACTCATCACTCAATCTCTCTGTCTCACACACACACACACACATTGTTGTGATCTGAATTTCCTCCCATTTCCTCTTTTAATTCAGTTTTTCATGGGGCAGCAAAAAAGCTAGACTCTGCTCACATCACTGCGCGCGCGCGCACACACACACACACACACACACACTGTATACTATACACTCATTACTCAGTGGACTGGCTCAGCCCTTTTTCCTGCATTATTCCTCTTTTGTGTTGTTCGTTAGGAGCCCAACTCTCCTTAGGGAGAGGATTGGGTATCTTAGGAAGAGGAGATCAGCTTTGACTTTGACTGTTGCCAATTTCCTCACCAGTAACCCATTGCTGAGACACACAACAGTGGATCATAGAGAAGGATGTTACACCTAATCTGTCCAGCAGAGGGCAGCTGGCACAATGGAGCAAAGGGTCCCTTCCTTTTGTCATGACTGCTGACTTTACTGCTCATCTATGCAGGAATAACGGCTGAAATCAACCAGTGTACAATGTTAATGGCATTTGAATTAGAACACTTCTAAATTAATTAGGTAAGTAAAGTATGCAACAATCAAAATGTCACTGTTGATAAAGCTACGTTCCTGTAAGCAGTCGGGGGAATCGACAAACTGATTTGTTTGGTGTTATCAATCTGGGTTAGGCTCTGCTGGCTCTAGGCTTGTTTCATCTGTGTGTGTGTCTTTTTGTGTGTATGTGTGAAAGACTTGCTTGCATGAGTGTTTGTGTGTTTACCGTTGGGTAGGAAGAAAGTTTGATTGAGCTCTGTGCTGTAAAACTGTCTGTTTGCCAGACGGTTTGTCTCCTAGCCATGACTCTGCAGCAGAGAAGAATGCAATGATTATCTGTCACATGGCAGCAGCATTTTTCATCAGTCTGACTAGCTACAGCTGAGACTGCCCAGTAAAAGCCTCAGACCACACAGTGAATCAGCCTCAGGTCCTTTTCAGCTATTAAACTCCAAATATGTTTTATTGGTTCTTTTGTCTGTGTGGTAAAATGTTCTTTTGCATGTTTTACTTTAGGCCTGATACAACAATTTGACTTTCTGTTTGACTGAGGGCCCTATCACATGCAAAGCTTTTTAGATGTGCAGTGCTGTGAGTAAGACTCACTTTTGTTATGATTTCTGTGGATGTGTGTGGGCAATGGAATAGTGTTCAGACAGGAGCGTGAGAGGAATGTTAACAACCTTTAACCTCTGGACTCATTAATGTGAGGGGTGTGGGGTGATGATGTGGCAGTGGGATAATTGGAGTGCATAGGTGTATGTGCTTGTGTGTGTGCGCGCATACATCTAGGATGGTGTCAGAGCAGACATGATTTATCACGTATTAGTAGGCAGAGGGGCGGAGGGCTGAGCTCTCAAAAGCCTGGGGTTACAAGGTCAGGGCAAAGGTCATTAAAGGTTGTAGTGCTGAGTGGATATCAAAGAGCATCCTGGGAGCTGGATATGGCTGACCAGGTCCAGATAGGCTTCCAGGGACTCACTGGCCAGACAATAGCCTGTAAACACACACATACCCACACGTTACTTGCGGGTTGGTGTAGGTGGAGTATATAGACGCTAAGGTCAGTGTGGTTGGTCAGAGGTCAGGGGAAATGGCCATTAGATCAGGCCATGGAATTACTTAGTCTCTCCACCTCTCTTACGCACACAAACACACACACACATTAGTACTCTAATGTGGGTTACCTCTCGACAGACTGACAGCAAATATGTTCTAAAATACGCATCTAAACTGAGCGTGCTGGTACACCCAAACAGACATGCACAAGCAGACAAAGCCCCACAAAGGCAGCTAATTTCACACTGACTCTGCTGGGGCCCTGTTTGGGCACGGCTGTGAAGCACAGACAGAGAGACAGATGGTGCAGGGCTGGCAGGAGGAGTTTCTGCTGTCCTCTGTGCGTGTATGTGTGTGCGAGTGTGTATATGTATGCATTTGCCGGATTGTTTATGTGCAGTTGTGCTTGTGTGTGCGCATTCTCCTGTGTCTTCGTGCATTTTCAAACATCACTTTGTACTCCACACACCAGTGGAGTCGAGGCTTTAGGCTATGCTAGCAGTGCCTCTCCACACTGCTTCCTGTTGCCAAGCTTGGTGTCAGGAAATGTTACCCCCAGCACAACCCCTATGTCTTCATAGTCATTTTTCAATCCAGGCACAGTGTTTTGTAAGAGTCATTTCCTTTCTAAGAGACTGCAGAGTGGAGACTGTGCATATTAAATATGAGGAGGACCTGTTTGAAGTTGAATGTAGCTGGCAGTGAATGAAACAAGCTCTTGTATCTTTGTGTTTTGCTGGAGGTATTGTTTTCTGTTGCACTGTGCATGTACTTATTTGTGTATCTGTGTTTGTGTGTGTGTCAGGGTGTACACATGTGGTCGCTGTAATTGAAATGACTGGTTGCCATGATAGCTTGTGCATAACTAAAGCTTGTTAGTGTGCTTGGCTTGACTGAACTGGGGCCAGGGGGTAAGGAAGAGAGGAAAGGAAGAGGGGTTAGGGAAGGAGCAATAAGGAATAAGGATGAAGGAATAAACTAATGAGAAGAGGCAGATAAATAGATGCAAAGGGATGGGTAGAGGTAAACATTGATGTGGAGGAGAGATGATTAATCCAGGTGGTGATAGCAAGCTGTTTTAGCAGGCAGCATCCAGAAGCATGACTAATAGGCTAACAGACAGGCTGACAAATAGGGAGACTGACTGACTAACTGACTAGTAGTGAGGCTGACAGACAGCCAGACAGATAGATGGACAGGATGACAGCCAGCGAGCCAACCAGGCAGACAGGGAGCCAGTGTCATCCCACATTGGGAGAATAGGAGGAGTGAGAAGGGTTCATATTCCCCAGGACAGGTGGCTCAGACATGCCACTGCTGCCACCTGGCACTCACTACTCTGTGTCCTTCTCTCCCTTGTTCTTTCTCTGAGCCATAATATTGCTGTCATCTCTTGACCTGGTCTTCCTCCAGAGCCCCTGCTGCGGCAGTATAGCTGAGCACTGTTTTTCCCAGTTTGACTCACTTAAAGGACAGAGAATCACTTGTTCTAAAGACTTTGCCCTCCCTGTTGTGGAGTGAATAGGCCAGGCAGGCAAAAGGCAGCATGTTAATGATTAGTGATCACCATTCTCCAGCCTTTCTCAGGCTCAGAGAGCCATGCAGGTAAGCACGCTTTCCCCATCAGTCAAGGCCATGTCTGTGTGGGCAGGTGAGGGGGGAGCCACTCTGGAGGCTGGACTGACTCTCCCAAGTAGCAGAGGCCACCTGCTCCCATTCACCGCTCCACAGCCCTGTCTGACCACAGCCCCGCTAGCACCACGAAGGCTAATTAAACACAGTGTGGCACATACACTCTTACTCCCACTCACACTGAGAGACACACATACGCCAGCTCACATTAACTGTGTGAATTTAATAACACAAATAGACACACACACAAAGAATAATACACCCACACTCTCTGTACGGGAAGAAGAAGTGTGGAATGCAAACATTTTATAACACGGGAATAGAAACAATTGTGCCACACACGAACACACACACACACACACACACACGCAGACTTCATGCTGCCAACAGACTGTCCCACTTTAGAGTAGGAGTGTTCTATTTGGCGTCCACCCACAGCTCTCCTTCTCTATCTCATCTCACTGCAGCATTTTATGTAGTCCCTCAACATACTGGGGAGGACAAAGCTGTCACTGATGTTATGAATACAAATCCTTCAGTGACTACATATAGATTCTGTTTTAGCCTGGACAAAGTTTTTCCCATTATCTCTAACTTGTCTGCTATTGTTTGCATATCATGACAGAACTGGGCAGGAAACAAATCCCATGGTGCCAGGTCAACACACATTCATTCTCCTCTTAGCCTTGGTACATATTTTGATGTCATCTTTAATGTTAGTTTAACTAATACTTAACACATTTGGTAATAACAATAATAATAATTTCGTAAAGTTTAGAGGAACAAATAAACACTGCACTCAATGCAGCTCTCACTCACTTAAAGCTACAATATGCAACTTAAGCTAGCACTAGCATGAAACTTGAAATCAATCCGCCCTCCCTCTCCCTGCTCTGCTGTGCTCTGCTATACTCTGCCACCCTCTGCCAAGCACTTTAAGTAGTCACTGGTATGAAGTTACAGTAAATGAGAATGCTCCAAATTATAATAATCAAGCAGGAATAATTGAAACTGGGAAGTCTGATTGATTAGAATAATGAACTTTGCACAGCACCCTTTAGAAATCAGTATCTTCCTGTTTAATAAGTTTGGGTCACCAGAGGTTTCATGAGCAACTCTTCATATGAAGACAACGTTTGTAATATATTTTATTATATAAATACTTTAAAGTTGCATACTGTATCTTCAATATGAAATGACAATCTATAGTTTTGCAATTTAGGAAAAAGTAAAAGGAAGGACTTTTGCATGGAGAAAATGAAATAGTGTCTGATGGATTAGGTTTGGAAAACTGACTTTGACTTCAACATTTCTCAGAAGGGGAATGAAGACGGAATAAATATTTTGGGGGGATGAAGTGTGTGTGTGGGTGTTTGTGTGAAAGGCACAGGCAGACAGACACAGAGAAAAAGAGGAGACAGTGGCGATGAGGGACTTTGAGAGGTGTGACTGTTTCCTAAACTGATTTAGGGCCCAGCCTTCCTAGACCCCCTTAGCTTCTAGCATTCCACAGGGAGTTGTCCCATAATCCTCTGTTCCAGGTAAACAGCTTTCTTCCTCCAAAAGCCCTGGACCCATCTCCTGCACATACACACACGTGCACTATCAAATAGCTCTACTTTGCGTATGCCTTAAAACCTCCTCCTTCCTTAAAGCTTGGGACCCCTTATCTGTAATGGAACTCACTGATGCACAAATGCTGCTCTGTAATTGGTGTGAATTAGCCTGATGTTTGTTGACTTGTAGCTGATGAAGTGCTTCAACAAACATCAGAGTATCAGTGTTTGTCTAGTTTGCTTCTGCCCATTTTCACTCTGGTTAAGGTCGTATGAGAGACAAATAATCTTTCTACAGCCTCTCCATCACAAACATTTCATTATACAAAAATGAATAGAAAATAAACCTTAATATGGAAAGTTACTTACAAGAATACACTAAACATTTCCTCTCCTTCTGAGGACATGCGAGGCCATACAAGCTGTACCCGTGCTATGTTGCCCTTGATTGTCTGGTGTTAACCTGCACAGCTGCTTGACGGGCAAAGCTGTGTTCTCCTCCTCCTCTTTGTTTAACAAAGTCTTTCTCTACACTGCTGAGAAACTACTCTGTTTACACTCCATCACCAAACACTGAAACGGTACTCTCTCGCCTCTGCCTTCCATTCCCACTTTAATCTCTCCCTCCTCTCTTTTCTTTTCTCTATCCACTCCATTTAGTCATTAGGTCAGCTCTCATCTGCATAAGCTTTCCGTTGTATCACTCGATTGCACTGGGCTCCAGCTCATGTTTATTAAATAAGCCTTCTTGTTGTGTCAGCCCCACAGCTTGCCCTGCTCTCTGCCTTGTCCTTCTATTTTCTTGCTTTGCTGTTTCTCTCCTCTCAGCATCTCCCTCTCTTCTTCATAGTTAGCATTCTAGCCCGCCCTCTCTGTTCCCCCCTTTCTTCTTATTCCTCTGTGGGGGTATTAAAGGCTGTTTCTGTTGGCCGCCACTCTTCATAAGTGGTGTCTTGCTCAATGTGTTCGCCCTGCTCCCTGTGCGAGTGCACCTCAATGCCCTGGTGCGCACTCTCTCTACAGGCCCCACTCAGAATGGAAATGAAGGGAGTCTGTAATGAGTTCCACTCAGCCGGGGTTCCCGACCCCACCGCCATCAGCCAGCTTAGAGGAGAGAATCAGAGAGACAGAGAGAGGGTCGAGAGACGGGGGTCAGAGATGGAGGGAAGAAGAGGCTCAAGGGAAAACACAGAGCTTTTTTTCATTTTTTACACCCCCCTCTTTTAGTGCCTGGTTGCCAGGCTGCTACAATGTTAAGCTGGCCTTTCTTTCAGTCTATAGGGAACAGTGTGGGACCATCACATGGAGTAGGAGAGGGGAATGATTTTAGAGGGGGTTGGGCTGGAAAGAAGGAGGAAAGAGAAGAGAAGACAGAACAGAGGACAGAACAGGAGAGACGATAGGATTAAACTGGATACAAAGAGAGAGACTGTATTTTCAACATGAACATATGGGTGATGAGAATACAATCTGAAGGATGATGACGACAATGATGACAATCACAGCCTCCATAATTGATATTATTCCTCCTGCCAGCTCATCCTACAGTGCAGCATTTGCCGTGCTCTGACAGGATGCTGCTTTGAGTTTAATGTAGCAAGACCCTCTGAAGAAAACTGTGAAGTTGCAGTTAATTGGTCGTAAGTCCTACAGGTCTAATAGCCATGCATTTTAAGGCCACAACTTATCACCCTGAAACCTAACTAGCCATGTCTAGTTGTTTAATCAAGCTGAATCAGAACTGAAGCAGCTAAATGGAATCCATCCAAACATGAATTTTAATTTATTCTTTTGCTTTTTTAGACATGTATTAATAATTATTAGTATAAGCTATACTGTAATATTCATTTAAATGACTTTAAAACAGTGGACATAACTATATTTCAACCTAATTTAGCCCAGTTTTATCTCCGGGTTCATGTCATGTTTCATATCACGTTTAGATGCTTTGTCACCTCTAATCTCGCTTATACAGTGGACACTTTATGTTTTTGTACCATGAGTTTCTGTCCTGTAGACAGTTAAGACATATGAACTGTTAGTTTGTGTGATCTGACCTGTCAGGCATTATTGGAATTGTTTGAAACTGCAACTGCTGTGAACTAATGATAACTTAGGAGTTACTAGAAATTAACTTTAACGCATGTTTCCCTGTATTGTGGATAATTCCTTAACAAGTGGATGAGTCATTTACACAATGTCCTTACCATGTATACCAAAGCAGTGAGCTGGAGAAGCTGTAGACGTGTCAACACAAAGTGAAATGGCCTCCTACTGAGTGTATATGTGTGTCTGTGTGTAGAGAGAGAGAGAGTTATGTCTGTGAGTCTGTGATAGATGAGAGACAGCTGATAAGGAGACCTGCGGTTGGAGCAGTCAAACAGTGCATAGATACAGAGTGGCCCAGTCTTTCCTATCTTTTCCTGTGTGTGTGTGTGTGTGTGTGTGTGTGTGTATTTAGAGCAGGGTGTTGTACACAACACTGTCTGTTCAGAGACAGATGCCTCACTGGGCGTGAAGCCCAGGACTTGTGTGTGTGTGTCTCGGTGAAAGAGTGTAATGGCTGACTCTACACGGCCTCTGACCCTGCTGGGCAGCACAAGTCGTCCTCTGTTTCTTCTCACACTGATTAGAGGGTCAGACCTGCACCTCACACACACTGAAACACGCAAACACGCTTAGAAATCTACACATACACACAGTGTTCCTCTTTTGGTTCTGCCGTCAGCACAATAGACAAGGAGAAAGAGGGCATTCAGTAATGCTGAGAGAGAGAGAAAGGTGGGGTCAAACTGACAAGCAGGGGAGCAAGAGAGCGGAGAGATGCGAAGTGAAACACAAAACGAACAGCAACACAACATGGATTTGCAAAGATAAGGGAGGAGAAATGGATAGCACAGGATATAGGCTCGGAGAAGACATATATGTTCAAACAAAGATAAAAGAGGGAAGGGTGAGAGTGATATACCTGGTTATTAGAAACGGAGAGCAAAGGATAAAAAGGCTGGGTGGAGCTGGAGTAATAGAAAGATGGGGGCTGTGGGAAATGGTGGCTTTTTTCATTGCTTTGTCCTTTTCTTTCTTTCCTTCCTCTGTTTAACGATGAATCATTCAGCAATCATTTATTTTTCTGTTGAAGCACGACTTTACCCTCTCTGCCTCCATGCTACCTCTCTATCTTTATATCTCACACTGTCCCCCTCCCTCATATCGCTCTATCTGAAAATGAAAAGGAGAAGGAGCGGGGTGTTAGCACAGACACAGGATGCCACAGTTCTGAGGAAACATAATGTCTGAGAGCAAGGTGTGCGCGCGCATGTGTGTGTGTCTTTGTGAGACACGTTTTTAGCCCTTGAGGCAGATTTCTTGGCATTTGACTAAAGGCCTGGGTGTCTGTGGGCCACTTTGTGTGTGCATCTGTGTTTGCATTCGTCAGTGTGTGCACAAGTGTGTGTGTGTGTCTCCATGTATTTGGCACTGACCCATGTAAAGACACAGTGTGTGTGTGTGTGTGTGTGTGTGTATGTATGTGTGTGGCATACATAATAGATGCTCTGCAAGAGTGCACAGTGCTGTGAGGAATTCCCAGATTAACAGGCCTGCCTGAGTGTGTGTGTGTGTGTGTGTTTATGAGAGGGAGAAAAAGGCAGATAGAAGCAGAGAGAGAGAGAGAAAGGCAGTGTCTAATATCCATAACTGATTCTAAAGAACGTAGCTATGAGCCAAACTCAGTTCCATCCACATCATTGTTTTCCATCAATTTTAACCTCTGCTAATTTTTTTTAGTTCTCTCTAAATCTCTTGCTTTTTCTCTGTATACTGTTTTTTTTGTTAGTTTCTGTGGAAACTTCTGTATAGATTTCACCTTCTTTCCCTTTCTGGATAATCTTGTCTGTGGCTCCTCAAAAAGGCTGCAGTCTATCTGCGGCGGGGGGGGGGGGGG
>JAUMHL010000018.1:6420852-6433097 GCA_032362345.1 Sandelia bainsii
CCCCCCCCCCCCCCCCCCCCCCTTTGGAGTGGAAATGCCATTTGTTTCCTGAACTGTTCCACAGAAGAGCAGCCAGAGTCTTCCACCTGTTAGACACTGATAGCACATGCACGCACGTACACACACACGCACAAACGAACACACATGTACTCATTCCAGTTTCTCTTGAGCCCCTGGACACTGTGAGACACGCTCCCTCTGTGTACTGTTGCTTTCCAAACACCGAGAAAGTGAGAAAAGGAGAGGCAGACAGGCAGTCATTCAGACCAATAAAGACAGATGAAGGTGTACAATGAAAAAATGGAGTTTACTTCTTTTAAAAACTTGTGGCCATGATGACCCTGTTGTTGCACTCTGTGGGTGGAGCAGGTTCCAAGTTCAAAGTTCACACTGTAAAATGACTGGAATGAAAGTCTCTCTTAGAAGCCCTTGTGCGCTTATAAGTAAATATTGTAGCATCTTTCCATTTCAGACACTGATAGCGTTAGAACAGGAGTCAGAGTTTATGCTAAACCTAAGACGGGTTGATAGCTAAAGCTCTAGTTGGATTGTCAAAAATCTCCCACTGCAGCTGTAGTTCGTCCAAAACTAGCAACATAGCAGAATTGTAAAACATGGACCTATTAAGGATGTTTATGTTGATGACAGTCTCATAATGACTAAGAAAAAAAAATATTTCACACCATACACCAATATTTCTACCAGTACATGATTTGTGACAAGTCCATTAACTGAGAATAATTGTTACAATATAAAGTCATTCAGACTAACAGGAACTGAAAATATGCTTCTGTTGTCCTCCAACAGTTATGAATCCATATGTTGTCTAAGTGAAAATATCTGTACTTTTCTGAAAATCAAACTATGTAACAAATAAACAACAGAAGGCCCATAATTATCCACACATCAAATGTAGGTGCAAGGTTATTGGAAAACAGCATTGCGCTTGCGCACTGACTGAAAACCACAAATTTAATAAGTAGTTGCTTTTAAAAAAAACAAACAAAAAGTCCCAGTTGGATCTTTGTCTGGTCAAAATGTTTCGAAATAGTTACAACACTGTAACAAAAGACCCAGTTTCAACTGGCAGCTGATTAAGTAAGTGAAAGCCAGAAGACAATGAAAGCCTAACAAACATGGACATCCTGAAAAGGATACGTTTCAACTGTGTTACCGCAAACCTTTGGTTCTACTATTGCATTCACTGGCAGCAAGTAGCAGACTTGACAGTTAGTATTTCATTGAAGACAAAATTATGACCCAACTTTAATTCATTTGACTATGCACTATTTTCAATTCCACAAAAAATTCTTTAAAGGTGTCCTTGCAGTACTTGAGTCTTTATCCACAGTGCTGGACTCTTTAGAGTTTAACCTCGGACTTGGAACAGGGGGCTGAACCGAGAGGTGTCAAGGCGTCTGTGCCCTTCTGACAGGGTACAGGGTACAGTGCAAACAGCGTAGATGAGGAGAAGAAGGGCTGTTATAATGGCAGCGGGGAGGCTGGAAGAATTATTAATCCTCATTCTTCTCTCTGCCTTCTGTAAACAAATATGAGAAAGGTGGAGGGAGAAGTGGTGGGGACTTGGTGGTTGAGTGGTAGTTATGAGGAAGAATGGCGGGGGCTCTATTGTAATAGCTGGGTCAGAGGGATCCCAGCCATTCCAGCATGAAAAGAGACCCCAATTAAATGACTTCGTAGAGCAAGCGAGCTGGAACAGTGTGCGTGTGTGTGCGCAAGTGAATGTTTTGCATGTTAGTATCTGTGTGTGTGTGTGTGTGTGTGTGTGTGTGTGTGTGTCTGTGGTGCTACATTTTGGAATGTAGGTCTGAGACGTGTGTAATTCTTTGTGTGCATACACGTGCTCACTTCTGTGGTACTGGGGGACGACGAGGTACTTGGAAGTGTTGCCATGGTGCTGTAATTAGCGAGCAGGGGTGAAAGGTCGGCCACAATTCTGCTGGCCCAGGACGGGACCTCTCTCAAGAGCTGGAGGAGGCGGAGGGAGCTTGGGGAGACGAAGAGAAAGGAGAAGGGTGCAAAGACTAAGCACACATCTAAAGGAGGCTCCTGACTGAAACAGGAGAGAATAGAAATCCATTAAACAGTGTTAGTTTTGTAACGGCTATCCTCCCCACTCTTCCCCTGCTGGCATATGTCGACATGTTTATTGCAAGTACTGTATGTGTATGTGTGCAGCAGATACAGGTTGTACGCTTTGAGTGCAGGCTATGAATTTAAATGTCTGTTTCAGTTGGTTAGCTTGCGACGCTCCTTAATCTTGAAGTACCTTTAATCTTTAGGAAAAAGAAAATGGATTGATTGTGAGGCTAAACGAAGGCAGAAGCAAGCAGTGCGGCAGTAAATGCATGTGGGGGTGGTGAAATGAGAAAAAGGAGTGAAGATAGAAGCAAGAGGAGGCGATAATGGGACAGAGAAAGAGAGAAAAGTACATAGCAGAAGCCTTTAAAGAGAGAGAGAGGTTTTTAAAAAGCCTGTTAACCACTGCAGTAATGCCCAAACTGTCTACTGGCCTGTTTGAATGTGTTTCTTGCTGCATGTGCATGGCTCTGTAAGAACATTGTCCAAACATGGCACACCAAGTTCTCCACCCTGCTGTAGTGTATCAGTGTGGAAGTGCTGTATAAATTAGTAAAGCGACAAAACAAGTTCCCGCTATCTCATAAAACCTCCTGTATGTGTCCTGTCAGATCTAGCACTGTTGAGGAATGGTATTATGACACTTTCTGTTCTGGTCCCACACAGGAAAAGCACTCTCTTTATTAAAGTATAAGATCTCCAAAAGTAAGCGAAGACAATTGTTCTTGTCAGTTTGGCAGTTTGAGTATAAAAGGTATTTGAGAAGAGAAGACCAGGCCTATTTATAATTAGAGATGTCTTGCACAGTCAATCTAATTGTTATTGCTTTATTTTATCCATGCTCATTCGCACCCACATTCTTGCTCATATGCTTAAATACACACATGCATATGCACTTGTACACTAAGTGCAATATCATGTTTTGTATTTAAATGTGTTGCCTCAAGAGTGGACAAAGCACAGATATGGAAGTGGCCACAAATTTAGTCTATTGAGCTGTGCAGTACATGTTTATGCGTAAATATGACTGCCTAAAAAAGGGGATTTGTAAAGTGGAGGAAAAGACACTGGCGCTCATTGGGATGTCATGATGTGTGGGTGTCTAATGCACAGACAGTCTGTTGTTGAAGACATGAGGCCTGTCTCAGTTGGCATATGGTGATTAACACACATGCTGCAAAATCTGCCAGTGACATGTGTGAGAGGGTATGTACATCTCTGTATGGGGTGAGATTTGCACCACTAGACAAATTAACTTGAATTATATGTTTTGTGACATTTTTGTCAACAGAAATACATTTTTCAAAAGAAAATTTCCCAAAATGGAGTTCCCAAATTAAAGTAAAAAAATATTTGTAATATTGAAAAACTGATTCAGGGTTACTGTTACTGTTTTACATCTCTTTTAAAAGCCTTGAGATGGGTTCAATTAAATTAATAATTACAGGCAATAACATAACTTTTAAAATGAAACAGAAGTCTACAAATAATGGATCTCCCAGGTAAAATTTTAACTGAATTTTTTTCAACATACCAGTTAAATTTCAAGCCCAAGAGGACATGAATGTACCACTAGTGTGTGTACATGAATGTTCATGGAGGAACATTCATGATCAGTTTCTGAATTTCACATTTTGTTCTCCTTCACGCTAGTCTTTAAATTTAACCATTTTTAAAGCATATTTTGGGATAATAGCCAATCACAGTTTTGAGTCATCAATCTCATTATCTCTTTAATGCCTAAAGGGAACTCTGATATTCTTATGTTGTGTGTTTGACATTGTTATAACTCAAGCTCATGGTATATTTGTTTTTGTATTATTTTATCCAAATCTAATTAGTTTTGTTTGCTAATACACCCTAGTCTGCCACACAGAACATTGGACTTTTCAAATGATGGCCTGAAGTCAACTCGATGGTTGTTGTTGTGTAGCTTTACACTACAGCTTTTAATTGAATGAGTGATCCAGCCAGTGGTATATGTGTTATACAGAATGTACCACAAGTGCAGGCAGTAAAATAACAGTGACATTACCACATACAAAAAAGTAATATTAAGAAAGAATTAAAATAAAATGCTCAGCTGGTGAAATGTTCTGTGTTTAATGTAACATATGGGATAAAGGTTACATGAAGTTTAAGTATTTAGATGCACCAGGAGAATCACTGAAATAAAACTTGTATCTCTGGGCAGTAGGAGCTAGTTTGATTATATTTGCAAGCTACTGTTTTTGAGTAACCCACATGTTTATGGACACATAATTAAAATTCTGCTGTCTGGCAACACAAATCATACTGCATCACATTGTGTCTGTGTGTGTACTCTGTCATGAACTGTTTACCACAGAATCCCTGACTTGACAGTCAGACAGTCATAGTATGGCATTTGCATGTGTGTGTGTGGGATGTATTCCTTTAATTAAAGTTTTAGATTTTCAGAGTGTAGATATTTAGTTGATCTAAGATGATTTTGGGTAGTCCTCAACGCTTCAAGTGGTTTGCTTAGGATTAGAAGTGAAGTTTATATAAAGGTTTAGCATGCTGTGGTGAAAGGTCCTCACAAGAACATTAAGACAAGCATGTGTGTAGGCCTGTTATCTTCATGTGTGCACTGTGCTCTACATTGAGGGAGTGTGCCTGTTAACTTTGTGCCAACTGGCGCTGAGCCCTTGGCAGTGGACTGGCATTCGCGTGCCCGTTCAGCTCCCACCACCTGTCTGGTCCCTGGAAGAGTCACCAAGCTCCTGCAGGGAGGGCCTCCTTGGTGAGTTGGGGGTGTAGTGTGTGCGTGTGTATCTTGTGTGTTGTGTGTGTATGAGACGTTGGGTTGGGGGGCAGTTGCAGCCTGTGAGGAGGGTAGGCCAGGGAGAGCAGGGAGCAAGTTGGTCCCTTAGACCTCCAGATCTCTGCCATAGGCAGGGGTTGTGCTGCAGACTCAGTCAGACTGGGATGGCCGTGGCCTAGTCTGGGTACTGCTAAATCCAGGAGCCAATGAAAATGCGCCTGTCCCTCAGTCCATCTGTCTGTCTGCCTGTCCATCTGCATTCTGAATTAGTGTCTCTGTCTTTTTGACTGTGTGTTTGCCTTTATGAGCTCCGAGGATGCCAGGAGGAGAGAGAGGGAAACACGCTGATCCTCACAAATCACTTATTGAAATATGTAGCACGTCGGTTACCTAACACTCTGCCTCCTAATTTCTTCTGCTGTATTTGTAAAAGTAATACTCAAGAGATCAAGAGGAGACAGAAAAATAGCAGAGAAAAAGAACTATTAAAAGCTAGGCACTGTGCATTTCACGGCTGCTGTGTGTGGGAGTAGTGGGTTTTCAGAAATCCCTTGTACTATCTTTCAGTAAGGGATTGTGTGAACATACACTTGCTCAATAATTTAGCCACTGAAAAAAGTGGTTCTGATTAAATAATGAAGGATCTTGGTGCTGGTGATCAAGATTGTGTGTGTATGTGTCAGTGTGTGTTTATGTACAGAGGACCAGTTTTATCCATCTACATGCTCACTTGCTGGTAGCGGGCACCCCCAGCGAAGGTCCAGGCAGGAGGCCACAGGCAGTCACTAGAGCAAGACCCCTAACCTCAGATCAGCATGGGGCAAAGGTAAAATGTAATGTTTATTGGATCATGACTGTATGGTCAGGCTAATGCTTGTTTTTGTTGTAGTTTCAAATAATGTAACATTAAATACTAAGATATGTTGGCTCAGGATCTTTCTCTAATTCAGATAATTTGGTTTTAATTTTTTTCATATTGTAACTGTGTACTTAACTAAGAGGAGTACACTGTTTAAATATCTGTGAGAGCTAGTTCCACGACAAATAAAATAGCCTAAACTAATTTTTGTGTATAATACCTATGTTAGATCATTTAAGGTTTAGTTCTGTTTATTTTGACTATATATCAGCAATTGAGAAGGAAATAATGACTTGTGTTTGTGATTTGTGTAAATTAGATGCACATAGACAATGCACATAGTGTGTCTCTTCTCTTTTTCATCCAGTAGTTTCTGCTAATGACCTGACTCTACTCTCATACCTCACACCTGATCTCAAATCACGTGGTGTTCAATTTCTTCTGTTGTGTACCTACAAAAAACAAACTCACATGATGAAAACACAAACACTTAGATTGTGATATCAGTGAGGAAGGTTCGCGAATGCGAAGCTCTTTTTCCTATAATGCAGGCTATCCTTCATGTCTTATCTGAGACCACTAATGTCTGGGGCCAGTGGGGGCTGGAGTTTGCGATTCATGGCCTAGACCTTGGCTTTGTGAGAGCAGACATCAATAATCTCCCCCTGCCCAACTCTCCCTGCAGCTCCACCAGCATCCATATGGTTACTGGATGTTTGTGTGTGTGTGTGTAAGAGTAAAGACGAGTACAAAGATCGAAAGTGGAAGTTAACTAGATGACACTGATTTAATAAGAAGGAAAGGAAAGAAAGGGGATTAGGAACAAATGGTACAGAGTAATGAGCTTTAACTCTGACCTGCTGTGACCTCACCTTTACACTGATGTGACATTAATGAACACAATCTGGGTATTTCTCACAAGCGCAACCCGCTTTTAAATACAACAAATGATTGAATTTCATGATGCAAAATAATGACAAAACACAGTCTGAATCTGTTTTATACACAGTACAGTTAAGTGATCTTATGCCTCAGTTTAATGGATGTCTGAAAAGGTTTATTCTGGCTACCAGAGCACATCTCTGCAACAAAACCGAAACTGTGAAAAAAGCTGCTGTAACGTGAGTTAACCTGAGGGAAGTTGTTGACGGCTTACTAACATAATTTTCTCAAAATGATCTTAACATTATGGCATTTGTTGACTAAATGTGGTCAGTGACTGCAGCCTAAGCAGTCTTAAATTATTGGTTTAGGTTACTATTAAATAAACAATAAATACATTACAAATTCTGACGATAAAAGGTACAATACAAATGTCAGGTACATTTTGTGTGAAAATCCAAATTACTGTATATTGTGAAGCTTGTACAGGATACATATTGCTTAGTGGTCTCACAGCTAATATACAACTCTATATATGTGTATGTATTGCATACAAACACACACACAGAAAGACACAGTGATGTCTAGGCTCAGCTGGTATGCTGGTATTCTACAAACACAATTTGTCATGGTGAGTTGTTCATTATTCTCTGTGCCTGGCTCGCCCAATCAAATATGTGCACAACTAGAACCATAACAAAAACATGTCACTTTGTAGTTTGTGGATGCGTGTGTCCATGTCCAAACCCAATATAAATGAGCAGGTAGAGCATAAAGAGAAGGCAGGTAGAATTTAAGCATGACACATTGTAAATACAATGAGAGTTCTTCAGTCTGGTTTGGATTGTAAATGAATATAACAAAGGAGAGAAGAAGTTAAAGTTAGGAAGCAGAAAATGAGAATGAGAGACTTGGGATCCGTAGCTAATGATTGTTGATTGAGAATTTTCTTGGTCTCTCAGCTTGGTTTCTCTGTTGTCTGTAATCTAGCATTGAGTAGATATGATTTTACATATTCTTGTTTTTTTTAGTGCTTGTATTTTCTATTTCTTTGAAAACAAAAATCAAAACAATTTAACCTGAGTTTAAAAGTGACAAGATAAAAACAAGAAAAATTGTAGGACAGATTTGGATAAACGTAAAATATGCAGCATTAGTATTTGTATTTTAAACACAAGTCCTATTATAAAGGTGGAGCAGGTTGTTTGAACCCAAAGTGGTGTGTAACCATTGGTTTATTTTTATAAGAGTGTATTCAGATGACACTTTTTTTCTGACATGTGAAATGTTGACCTTGATGTAAATTCAGTTAGAAGATAAAGAATTGAAATGCAATCTGCACTCCCATAAAGTCTAATTAAAAATAACTTGGCCTTTAATATTTAACTCAAGTCTGTTAATGTGAAGCATAGGACTCATGTGGCTTTCTTAGATGGTCCAAGGACAATGGGCAGAAAAACCCAGACAGGAACAGAGTGGTTTGTCCAGAGCTTATGGATCATGTTTTCACAAACAAACCATCTTTCACATCTAGTGGACAGAGCGGCTCCACACCCCACAAGGGTTTTTCTGTCTGAAATCTTCACTGCCCTTTAAATTTTAATTTGGTTTCCATCAACTCCTGACGTCCAACTCCAGCTTAACATGCTGGATGATTCAGCGTATAGTCAACATTTTTAACCTTGTGTGCTGGGAAAGGCTGTTTGACATTTATTTGAAGACTGATAAATCTCAAAATAAATGCTGAGACTAAACTGTATGGAACAACTAAAATATCCTAAAATCTCCAAACACGTACAGAAAGGAGTGTTGTGTTTGAGTGTGATCAGCAGTACTTGCAACCCTATTGTAATATGGGAAGCCATTTGTTTTATTAAAAGCATTGCACTGTAAAGCTAACACAACATTTTCCTCTTATCACTAATTGTGTGATCAATATAAGGTTGAAATATACTTTTACAAAGAACTTTTCAGTTTAGAAAACTATGAGCCTGCTTCATAAGCCGAGAAATAAAATCGCAGAAAAGATATAGTAATTGCTCATCATGGTACATAAGGATAAAATAGAATGAGAATAGTTTGTGGTGTTAAAATGCCCTCATACTGACTGATCCACACATCTTGTGCTCTCTAAGTGCAAATACATTGGGTATCATGTTTCTCGGGTGGCAGAGAGAAAGTGAGACTGGCCTTTCTGCTCTGATAATAAGGTGACATTTTCCGTGGCATAGTCCCTGAATACGAGCCTTGCTTTTTGCTCTCCTACAGCTACAGTACATCTGTTTTCCTCCTGGCCTTTCTCTGCCCTACTCCCATTCTTTTACTCTGTCTGTTCTCTCTGGTTCTATTTCATTCAGTAATTTGCTGTCTTCAACTTAAAGCTTGTTTTCTCTCATCCACTTTTTATGTGAGTATTATCAACTGGGTCAACCCAGTAATCATAGATTCTAAAAGCAGGTAGAAACACATCACACCTCTACTTATGTACTTACTATACTAGCCCTGCATAGCTTCCCTCAGAGACTGTTGCGGCTTGAAATGTCTGCAGTTTTGCAAATGCAGTCTAAATGGGTGGAGATGGAGTACCCAAAACCATATGCAGAAAGAGGAACTGAGTTTTTATACAATTTATCAGTTTAAAATTAACAATGTTGTGCACTTTGTCGTTATTTTGTTGTCACCTATTTGCTGCTCATGAAATGTGGTTTATGCACATGCAGAGAATTTATTGGAGCATCTTGAATGATTTGATGCTTTGTCAAGTTGTGTGTTTTATTAACTTATTCCTTAATGTGCTTTTTCTTGTATTAAGCTGAAAATGCATCTTTCTCCTGCTTCTTTCAACCTGCTGCCTCTGCTTACATCACTTCCTCCTTTTCATTATGTAGTTATCCATGTGTGCGGGAGACAAAGAGAAGAAGTTGTCTCAGTTGAGCAGTACTCAACCCTCTGCCCCATTAATTAGCTCAGTAAATGCTGTTGAGATTACAGCAGGGGAAGTGAAGCATGTAAGTCAGTGAGGGATAAAGAGAGTGAATGGGTAAAGCAGGAAGGAGGGAGAGAGAGAGAGAAAAAAATTCGAGGACATATCCATGTTCACAGTAGTAGTAACCTTCTGATTAGAGGGTTTGTGCCAGAGAGAGTAGTTAGTGGGAGAAACTGATGAAAAGGAAGAAGAAAGTGTCCAAAAAGTTGAGCATAAAAAATAAACATTGTCTTTCTTCACTGTCTCTTTTTTCCTCTGCCCTTCTCTTTATTCTACTCATGTCTGTATTTTTCTCCACACGTCCTCTGTATCTTCATATTTTTCCTCTCTTCTGCCTGCAACTGTGCCACCTACTTATTAGAGACATAGAAAAAAGAAAACGGAGAGAGGCAGACACAAAGATCACATAGCAATGAAGAATTATTATTGTTCTCTAGACTATTTTGTATCAGGAACTGGCTGATGTAAAATTAAACACTGAATATGAATATTATCTTCAAGACATTAACATATATGCCTAGAAATCATTGGGGATTTTAGCGTTGGAACACTTGCAAGAAAAGTGGCACAGTTTTCGGAGCTTTTAAAGTCTGTTGTTCTAGCTAATGGAGTTGAATGGTGGTTAAAGGTTTCCTTTCTTAGAATTTACATATGTGTTAATATCTTCTGAAAGCATCAAATCTACATCACCAAAAACCTCCTACGTCACTAATGAGGTATATGATCAAAAATGTCTTATGACATATATGATGTATGACATGTGCACAGACATACAGCAATATCGCTTTAGTTTTGTTGTTTTTTTGCACACCCTCACCTCCACTCCACTGAGCTACTTGCATCGCACTCTCCACCATCTGCCATTATGTGAGGCTGAGGTGGCTCTAATGGTCCGTGGCTCTCCTTTCCTCCACCTCTCCCCTTTCATTTTCTCATAACAAGCCCCCTGCCTTCTCTCACTGGAGCTCAGACAAGATTATCCCTCTGTTATTCCACCTTCCGCTCTGTCCCACACTTCCTGGTGGCGCCCAGGCATGACCCTGCAGCGGCAGGAAATGGGCATTTGCACCATTCATTTCTCTCTCTTGCTCCATGCCTCTCTCGCACACTGTGTATCTCGTCCCTCCCTTCAAGCTCACACACTCAGAACAGGTCACAGATCATTTCAAGCACCTTGAGTGTGGTGAGGCAATTACTCTTCCTTCTGGTCACCTGCAGTGCCCTTGCCAACGTGCCCTGTTCGACTTTGAGTGGGCCCTCCTCTATTATCCCTGTTCTTCACACAGTGGGTGTCACCACTCGGCTAGTAGTGTCAGCCCACGACTCACATCTCTGCTACTGCTGCTGTGCGACAGTCTGCCTATCAGCCTAGGAATCATCTTTGTGCTGCTGGTCTGCAGCAGTACTATCAGCACATCAAGGTAGTTATCTGTCGCAGCAGAGGAGACAAGAAGATGGAGGCAGAGACTGGGGAACATATTGCCTAAGTGCATGTTCATCTTAGACTGGCTCGTTGAATTAGAGGAGCCATCCATCATCTATCTCCACGCTGGGTTTGTTTCCCCTTCATCACAGTCCCTCTCCTCTCTGGTACTCATCATAAGTCCAACATGAACAGACAGTGACGTGACTGTATTTGAATTATGATGAGTACGGACTTAAGCAAGAGCTAGTAATAAATTCAGTGACGTCACGGCAAGAGGGGAAATCGAAGTGTTTCAAGTGCTTACTCATAACCCCTTCATCCTATTATTTTGTGTGGTAGTTATTACATACACATGCACCCTATTCTGCAGGTCTAATTGAGGGTGTGATCGTTAAGAGTGCTGTAAATCCTGCTGCAATGGTCACTGCTAAAAGTGCCTCTCTGCCTTTGACAAATTCAGCTGGTTTGTTTACTTTGACAGGAAATCTATCAATATCCATGCATATCATCTAAATGACACAGTTTTCCTTCCCCGTGGTACTGTATTGGAAATGGCATGATTGTGTATAGTTGGAACAACAGGGACAAACATACAGGTACACACAGATCCATCCATCCATTATCCTCGCGGATAGGGTCTCGGGAGTGCTGGATCCTATCCCAGCTGTAATTGAGCCAGAGGCAGGCTACAACCTGGAAAGGTACCGGTCTATCACAGGGCAGACATAAAGAGACCGACAACCTATCACAATCAGATTCACACCTATAGGATATTTAGAGTCACAGACACCTAACTGCATGTCTTTGGACGGTGGGAGGAAGCTGGAGTACCCGGAGAGAACCCACGCAAGACAACATGCAAAAGGCATCCAGCCGACCCATGGATTTGAACCTCGTTCCTTCTTGCTGTGATGCAACAGTGCTGACCACTACACCACTGTGCCACCCGGAACACTATCTGTTTCATCGTGTCCTCCCGCAAAAAAAAAAAATATTAGGAAACTCTGCTCGTCATGTGTATCTAATAGGAGAGGTCCATGCTAGGAGACACAAGGTATTTACATCCAACTGTCAAGAAGGATTTACGCACACTTTGGAGATTCTGCCAAAAAAGAGAAATAGCTGCATTTTAGGGCTGCAGGATTAACCTAATCGCAATCGCGATGTCAGTTACATGAACGCAAAATGCTGCGATTTAAATGATTAG
>JAUMHL010000018.1:6433197-6511276 GCA_032362345.1 Sandelia bainsii
TTTTGCAAGCAAGTGCCCTTTATCATATCGCAATATTGATCTCAATAATCGCAATATGACTTTTTTCCCAAATCGTGCAGCCCTACTGCATTTCCGTCTTGTGGGTTGAAGTGTTAATCAGTCGCTGGAAGAGAACATAGTAAGAAATTATTAATACTGAGTAAGATGTAATTTTTTACCAATGATGTCAGGTGATGTGAAGACGTCATTAATCTAAGGCGCACAAAATACATAAGAAGGTTAACTATAGTCCAGTGTAACAAAGACAAGTAATAATTTTTTCTGTGTGTTCTACCTGTTGTTGTTGTTGTTGTTATTATGTATTAATATTTTCTGGTTGTACAAAATACATTTTTAGGAGATGAGTTTTAATAACAAGTTGTCATAAAATAATATATTACAAATCGTTTTATAATTAAATTTACAATACACTTACACAAAATACACATTTTAATAACTGTTAAAGTGTGTTGAACTGTTTTATGTATATTTCAGATATAAGCTACTATATAAATGGTTTTAAGGCCGTTTTACATGATCTTTTACATACGTTGGTCTTGAAGATTAAATGATTATTTGAAAAAGAAGCCCTAGTGGTACTAAGTGTTAAGTACTGGACTGATATTTTTAAGAGATATTTTGTGAATACAGTTGACTTGATTATTAGCTTATAAAGTGATAAAACATCAAGTCACTTTTATGTGAACACTGAATTCTGACTGAAGAAGACAGGGAAACAGGCCATCTCCCCTCTGTGACAAAAATGCTTCACCCCTCCCTCTACATTGCAGAAGGTCTGTTCCCACAGGGACCAAGCTCAACAGCACCATGGTTACAGCAGGACCCTTTGAAGCCATCTCCACCCCACACCCCCAATGTTTTTTTTCTTACTTTGGATCTCCTCCCTTGATTCCTTACTCCCCCATCTCCTCCCATCTTTTAGTAAAGGAGAGGCTGGTTTTGACCTCAGCCATAAATGATCATGACACCTTAACAAGCAGCACAACCAAGACAACACACTCACACATGCTCAGTGGGTAATGCAACCCTGCAGTTCCAACATTATCTCACTTCTCACACACATGGCACAAAGGTACACATTGTTAGTGCCTGTTGAATATCGTGTATGTAGCATGAGGCCAGTTTAGCCTGTTTCAGGTTCAAATGTTGATTCCATTTTAGACTTTGTTCCATTTTGCTCTCAGGGTGTTTTTTTGAGAGCTTTACCAAGGTTTATCTCCTTTTTGTGTCATACATTACTGATCCAAATGGAGAATTTCTCCACAACAAGTGCAGAGATTTATACGGCTGCTCGAAAGATTAATCTGTGGAAAAAGACAGAGGAGAGGGAGCAGAGAGATTCTTGGAAGGCCTCTCCTCTTCTTGCTGGTGGAAGACCAAACAGCTCTTTGCTCTCTGTAGGATGAATAGCAGTGATGTCAGGTGATTGCCTCTTTCTGGTTTTAGCTGGTTGCCATTTATCCTGCTGTGATTTTCAACAGAGAAAACATCCTTAAATAACCATAACTGTGACAATTGGTTTGCTAAGAAAAAGAGGACATACCTATTCAAATTGTGTGTATATATATTTGCATACTCATTTGTGTATGTAAGTCTGGGTGTGTATCGTTATCATGTTTGGCACTTTTTTATAGTGTTGTTCCCACGAACGGCAAAGAGAAAATAGCAAAGACAGAAGGAGGGGAGGACAAGAAATAAGGAGGAGTTAAGGAGGAACAGGACATGGATTAAAATGGTGATGTGATAGAAGGATTATAGAGAGAAAGACAACCATTTTCATCCCTGTATGGACTAAATAACGAGGAAGGGAGTAGAGTTCAAGAAAGGAGTAATATGTGGAGAGAAGAGGAGGGTAAGAAGAAAAGTATATTTAATCATTATTATTGAAAATATAACTGATTGGCATTTAGAGTGGTTTGTGCTTCAGGTCAGGAACAAACAATAGCCCAGCTTCTTTACCATATCTACTCCGCCTTGCCTTCCCTCATCTGCCGTGCTTTACCACTCACCACTCCAACACTGCAGCATCACACAGAGATGCCACTAAATAGCTGTAATGCTTTTATCATTGAAGCAGCAGAAAAAGACAAAGTGAGAGCAAAACACAGACAAAGAAAAACAGACATAAGGAGGGGATGATCCATTTAAAATCTAACCATAGATAACTCCACATAACCAGTCTCTTGTGCATGTGTGTACATGTGTTATATATGTGTATATATGTGTGTTTGAATGTATAAAGGAGCATCCTTCTGCATTGGCAGAGGATCACAGAGTGTTAATTCAGTTGTTATCCATGTTTGAAAATGAAGTTGGCTGCAGTGTGCATGCGTGTGTGTATGTGTTTGCGCGCCGGTGTTTGGCACCAGAGTGGAGGGTTGCTGTGGGTCCACACTGGTGTACTTGGGGCTGGAATATGATTGGTAGGGACACCGGGCCAAAGGCTGCCCAGGCTAGCGACTGCCACTTGGTAGAGTGCCCCAACTAAACACAGGCCAAATCTACAGAGATTCACCCCTATTTTTTTCTGTGTGCTCACATTTTGGCAGTTCCTGTTTCTGCTTTTATAGAAAGAAAGAAATAACACAACCTCAATATATGTGTCTCATCATACAGTTTTTTCTCTTAACCTCTTGAATACAATTAGATTCTTCATCATAATCATAATCAGAGGAAGTGTTTTGCTCTCATCAAGGACAGCCCTACCACTTAAGACCGGTTATGTAAAATGTACCACCACACAGAAGCACTTCCAAGCTATTTGATCCTCCTCTTAATTAGATGTTTACTTTTTACCTTGAAGTGCCCTCGTAAAGCACCAGCCCGTTATTTGCGTTCGTTATCCAACACGGGTTGCGTCAACAGCGTCACTCCTCACCAGGGAGAAACAAGGAAATCTGTGTGTTATTGAGCTTTGAAAGGAAGGAGGAAAAAGGCAGAAGGACAGAGGAGAAACTGTGGATGAGTGGAAACAAAACAAGATAGCTAGAGAAGTGAAAAAAGGAGAGGGAGAGATGATTAATCCAATCAAGCCTCTTAGTGTTTCATCAATAGGCATTGTTCTAAGATGGCTGCCTATCCCCAGCTCAGGCGGTAGGCTGCGGCTAGGCTAACACATGAGCTAATCCCAGAATAATACAGAGACGAGGGCAACGCTGAGGACGGGGGCTGTGCCAGCAGATTAGTACAAGCAAAGGATTCACTCACACAAACACACACAAACTGGGCATTGGATAGAGAGACTGTCACAGATTGAGTGAGGTGCCTATTGGATTGTACGGCTTATAGTTTTATCCCGTGTGAATGTGTGTTGCTGGTACTGTTATGGAGTGTGGTAGAGCTGAACTGAGCTGCTGAGGATTCACAGACTATAGCGGCCTGAAGCTGGAGGGGTCATGTGTGTATATTTGTCTGTGTTCTTTGACGCATGTGCGGGAGAGACTTTGATACTTCATACATGAGTTGCTCTTTGTCATTTAAACAAGGGCTCATTGCACAAAAATAGCGCACAAACAGGGCACATTGTCTCGAACTGTATAAAGATGTTGAAAAATGACACATTTAAGACATGTTGCCATTTACATGTGTTTTTCAAACGATAAACCTGCTCAGTAATGGCACAGCTTTTGTTTATTTAACACATTTTGAGAGCACAAGATTCCTTCTGCGTCATCTTTCTACCCTCTTCCCGCAACATTTCCCTTTTCATTCCTCTTCCTGTGTTATCTGGCTCCCTCTATCCCCCTGTCGATCTCCCTCCCTGCTCCCCTCCTCCCTGCAGCATTTTCTGAGATGACAGGAGGGTGTTTTTCTTTGTTGGGGAGCTGCTTGCACATTCTCTCCTCTGTTGTCAGGTAAAAGACATGAAAGATACTAAAAGACTGAGCGTGATGGAATCCTCTGGGGAGGAAGGAGGAGGAAGAAGGAGAGGCAGAGGGATGGGAGGACTGATGGAGTGGAAGTGTGAGAGAGTGGAGTTAAAGGGAACTGAAAGATAGAGTGCTGAAGCTTGGATAAAAGTAAAGTATTTAGTCAGAGAAAAGGAAGGATTGAGTCACTGGGAGGAGGAGTAGGTAGGAGTGAGGAGGAGAAAGGGAGGAGGGTTTGTGACCTCGGGTAAGTCTCTTCGACTGTGTGCTGATGCGTGAAACCTGAGCACACGCAGTATTAGCACGCCTCACTTACAGAACACAGCAGAGGCCTGACACAGGGCAAGGCAGCCTTCTCATGTACACACAGGGCTTTCCAACATACATACATTACAGGCACTCATGTTGGCACATCTAATGATGCACTTACCCGCAGTCACAATACTCACACACACACACACACACACACACACACAAAACTGCAGCTTTGTTGTAGGAGAGTGTTAAATCCAGAAGCACAATGGTGAGAGAAGAAGGTCAGCTCAGGCCCTCCAACAGGCCCTGAGGTGCTGGTGCTTCGCTGCCCCTTCAGCTGCTCTCTGCTGCCTGAGTATGTATACAGCTTGTGTGTTCACTTGGAGCCCGGCCAGGCCAACCCGTGTTTGTGGCCTCGTACGGTTGTGTGATTCACAACACGCCTAAGGCACACCAAACCATAATCCAGCTTTCTCTCTCACTGTTTCTCTTATTCTATCTCTCTCTCTCTCTTTTCTTTCCTCCTCCCTGTGTGTAAGTTAATGGGTTAACCATCTCTGTCCAATAAGCAGAGATAATTGAGACAAACAAGCCAATGAGGAAATGTCACAGGAGAGCACAAGTCATGCGAAAAACACACTGCCAGAAGCTCTTTGTGTGTGCCTGTAGTGTGTGTGGATGCAGTCTTGTGTGTATGCATACACGCAATTAAATATTAAACCATGTACACTGGATTGTGTTTGCTATTTGTGTTCACGTATATAAACAAGAATGTGTATAATTGTGTGTGCATACTTTTTTTTGTATGCATGTGTGAGATCCCACCCTTGTCAGCCTGTTGTCTGTTTCTTTGTGGCACGTTGCTGTAAACCAGGATTCTCCTGCTGCGTCTGCTCTCTAGGTACGTTCGGTTGCGTTTGCATACCACACACCTGCCCCCGGGGCGATTGCACAAACACACACCCACTTCGCCCCACGTACACATAAACATTACACAGAAGAACACGCAGCACACATGTACACACATATTTGTTAATCAAATGAGCAGTGCTTTTTAAGATTCCCTCCCTGCTTCATCTCTGGTTCATTACTTCATCTGTGCTTCTCTGCTCTTCTGTCTAATAACAACGGGACACACTGAGAGGCAGCAGATCTGATGTGTTTGATATGGAGACAGATGAAAGATTGGAAGATGCAGGTAAGAGAGCTGAGTGACTATAAAAAGCCTCATCAGAGCAGAGACGCGTGGTGCGATGCATTCCCTCGGCTGAGAACAGGGACGCTTCTGTTGTGTGTGCTAGAAAGCAGGTGTGCCACAAGGCATTGTGGGAGGGATATGATATGACGGCACATCAGTTTGTCAGTTCTGGCCAGCTCCCCCCACCTAGCTCCCAGAAGAGAGTGAGTGAGTGTGTGTGTGTGTGAGAGAGAGAGAGAGAGAGAGAGCAATAGAGTGTCATCCACAATAAGGGCTAGCAGCCATTTAAAAGGAAAATCCACTTTAAATCAGGAGTGACAGTGTTCTGGTGAACATGAGGGGTGCAGGCTTGATTTGTGCATATTAAAATCTGATTCTCAAAGCAGAAAATACAAGTGCCAAGAGGAAATTCTGGAGAATGTTCATAGGGCTATCCACACTGCACACATTATCAATTTTAATGAGTAACTATCTAGAATCGGGTGTAAATTATCTTCTTTCTTTTTTTTCAAAGTAAGAGAAAAAATTTGGCCAATTAAGTGAGTTTGTTTCTGATTTAAAACATTTCCGTTCTTCAGTAATGTGCCAAAACTGGGGGTATGTAGAGAAGTTTAAACATTTAGAATTTTTTTTTAGAAAATGTCAACTCAGTTGGAGTATGACATCAGCATCTTCTTGATTATTGTCATAACAACAACAAGGAAGTCACGTAGCTTGATCACTTCCATGCCAAACTAGCTTACATGTATGTGTATATAGTGGCTGTGGTAACACAAAATCCTCTCTGACTTTACTTATAACATGTAACTAACCCGAGGTGAACAGTTGCTTTGCGAACACTTGTTTACTTGGCACAGCAAGAGTAGCCTTGTAGTTTACTACAATGAAAACGCACATCTTGTTCTACAGAACTGAAATCAAACGTGTCTAAAAGTCAAAGTGAGTCAATGTTGCCTTTAGCTGAAGAAGCTTATATCCTGTACTTTGACTGGAAGTGATGGGTTACTCACGGAGATATCCGCTTTGTTTTCTTAAAATACATAGTCAAAACTGACTGTCTTGCAGTGTTGCCAGCAGGGTTTCCAGTACATAACTCTGTTAACTTGACAACCTGAGTTAGATATAATCAGCAACACCAAAGCTTCATCAGTTGTTGGACGATGGCCTGCAATTAAAAAACAACTCTTCTTTTGTTCCTTTGTTTTGGTTTGTTGTTTTCTTGTCATGTAAGGTTATTTATCTGATTCTCTGCCAGCATGATCATAAAAACATAGATCTTTTAGGGAATAAAAATAAATTGACTTTGTTTCCTTGTTGGAACAAATATGCTCCTTTTGTCAAGTGTCCATTGTTTGATCTTGTCTGATGTCAAGGTCAGTGTGTGGAAAGAGACAGACACATTATGCATGTGCATGTACACACCTTTGCTGTCATATCAAGGTGTAACTGCACCGGGCGACAGGGTCCAAAGTGTTGAGGAGTATGTGTGACAGTTGTGTGACCTGCTTTAGATGAGTTTGTGCCAATGTGGGCTAGTTTTTTCTAGCCAACACAGAGGTGTGTGAATAAGCTGTAACCGTATTAGGTAATGTGATGATGGTGGCTTTTGAGAGCAGGTGGTTTGCATCCAATGACTGAGCAAATGTTTACTTTTACTTTCACACTTGCTTGGCCTTGTCCTTGAATTCTGGGAGGTGCCTAAAAGCTGTTTTGAGGCAATTACAGCAGTCAGTTTGTAGTTGCTTCAGTTGCTGCAAAATGTGAGCTCTAATTGTAAGCAGTGTCAATCATCCCTCAAGTTTAGACTTTAGGAACACCTAACAATTACCTCTGCTGTTTTTATTGTGTTTCCATAATTTATAGAGGGGATATCACATTAAAAAAGAAAATAATAAAACTGTCTGGGTAGGAATTTGGGTCACTGAAAAGCTATAAAACAGCTTCATTGCTCTTTTTGCAAAGATTCTCAAAAAAATCTCAAAGCCTATTGGAAAACTTTTTTAATGAAGATTAAAAAAAATTCCCCATTTGGAGATTTTATTTGGATTTTTTAATGTTTGGAATATGCAGCATATCAAATAAAACAAAATTATTACAAATGTTGAATGCTTTGCAAATGTTTCTGTAAAACATCATAAATGCTACAGTTTCTTGAAATATAATAATTTACTCGCATCCTTGTGGTTTTCTCTTTTCTACGTAAACCGTCCTCCTCCTCATGGCCGTTGCACACTTCACCTTTGATCCTGAACTCTCACTTCATAGGTAAGTGCACACACAAACACAAACACACACATGCATGCACATTGCTCAGTTACTGTGCCTGTGATCTGAAGGCGTTGTGTGATGCCGTTGAAGTTCTTAGCAAGGCCACACTCCTGGATAATGTTGCTAAGAAACAAGAGTGTGTTAAAGTGCGCAGCTGACCTTGGTTGATGTCCTGTTGACACTGAGGTGAGGAGCTGTGATTACACTGTAAACATGCTGAATATCACTTGGATACAAAGTATTGTGTGTTTTTCTCTTGGCGATAAGCAGAATATAATATCTTTTACAGTATAGCATCTTTATATCAGAGCTTTCAGTATTGTAGAAGCAATGTGTGTGTGCATACGTTTGCCTGCACGTGTGTGTGGTGCTCAGCTGGCCAGGCGAGAGCTGTGTAATTGCAGGGTTATTGCTGCTGAGCCTGATGGGTAATGACACATTTGCAAATTAATTCTCAGTGCTAGGCTGTGATTAGCATACGGAGAGAAGCATCTCGCACACAAAGGCCGATACACACGCGCACACGTGCTCACACACACTTCACAGGCTTCTAGTCACCAGCGAGAGGTCATGTTAAATGGGCGCGTGTAATGGTGGAGTGGGTACGGGTCTCAGCAAATAGGGGTGAGTGAAGGGTGACGAGATATTATTTCTCGTCAGATTTGATATGTGGCGACAAACTTAAGTCCAGTGTTATTATTTTCACAAAAAACTTTCTTTTTTGTAAGCGTTTGGTCTCAATGTATGTACATGCATGCAATGCATAATAAATGGGGGCGGCATGATAGCTCAGTGGGTAGAGGAGTCGTCTTCCTACCCAAGGGTGAGCGGTTTGATTCTCATTCCCAGCAAGCTACATGTCAGAGGTGTCCTTGGACAAGACCCCGAAACCCCGTAGTAGCACGGACACAGGTCTAGCAGCTGTCCAAACAACAATTTCCCCAAGGGGATCAATAAAGTATCAATTATATTATTATTATAAATGAGGAAAGTATTGTAAAATAGTATCCTTTATTTAGTTTCAACCTGCGCCCAGAGACTGAAGAACAAAAGATGTTTGATGAGTATTGTTCTGACTGATCAGAGGATGTTGACTATGTTCTAACAGATGCATGGCTCTGACCTTGTGGCCTTATCACTTCTTCAGCTTTTGACCTAATGCTTTTGTCAGCTGTTAATCAATTATATCATGTTAATTTTGGGGTTAATTGCTCTAAAGAATGGAAATACTTGGGTTTTGGTTTTGGAATTGGGATCTTCTGTCTTCCTGTCCGACCTGTTTTTTTGCATTTATTACAGCATGTACTGTATACGGAATGTGTACGTGTGTGTACATCAGTGTGTAATTCCAAAGGGTGTGTGTGCTAGGGCAAGATAGTGATGCCTTATCTTCACTTTTCCTGCTGTGGAAGAGCAACACACACACACATACAGCAATTGAGAGAGTGATTATTTTGCAAATGGGGGGTGGGTGGGTGTAGGAGAGACAATTGTGAGTTGACAGGAAATGGGCATGGGAGGTTTGTGTGTGAGATCTTTCTTGCTTTCTGTCTCTCTCTCCCTCTCATCCTCCATTTTCATCTTTGTTTCCTTTTTTCTAACACACACTTTTCACTTGTTTTGGTCTTCCCCTCTTTCCTTCCATTCCTCTCTCCCTCTCTGTGTTACTTCTTGATCACAGTGTTTTCAGTCACACATGCTGTCTTGGTCCCCAGGGAGCTTTTATAGCCTTTGTGTGTGTGTGTGTGTGTGTGCGCGCGCTTGCATTTCTTCATCTGCAGTGCGCTTGTCAAATGTGACTCATTACACTACCTTAAATAACAGAGGACTAGAGCTATTTTCTACCATTGTCTGCCCCTTAATGAGCAGCAAAATAAAAAAAAAAGAGCAAACAGAAGATTCTTCTCTCTTACCTGTCAATATTTACCTACTATCATTGGTCTAGGTAACACACAGTTTCATTTTAAAGCAGAGGTTAAAAACATTTTGCTCAGTAGTATTTAAGCTGCGTTTAAGTTAAAAAATATATACATATATATATATATATATATATATATATATATAATCACATGCTGATTTCTGACAGTTTTTTGAATTGGGGTTTGTGAACCCTCTTCTAGTTTGCGTTTTCACTTTAAGGCAGTAAGCTGTGACATTTTCTCCTAAATAACGTCTTCTACTCTCTGTCTCACCTGCTGGCTATAAAACAAGATTTAATCTCTTTGCTCTAAAAAGTCACAGTGTTTGGTTGTTTGTGCGATCAGTAGCTGCATCTTCATAATAACAATAATTAAAAAAACGCAATCAGTGTAGTTTGCAGAGTGATTTTTGTGAAGCGTAAAAACAACATAGCAATAAGAATTTGTCACCAAAGATGCAGTCTGACAAGAATACAACCGAAACAAAGTTCAGAGATGTGGGATAACCTGTCCTTTTTAAAACAATAAAAATAAGCTACTGTATAGTAACAGGGAAACAGGAGCCAAATTCAAAAATATATTTGCAGTAATAAATGCAGCTGCTCTTTTCATTGCTGTGCATTCTTTAGAATATTCTGTTGAAGTTTTGAGAAGATTTGTTTAAAGTTTTTGGAAACATCACAATAAAAGTAGCCTGTAGTGTGTGGGAAAACAAATTGTGTTGTTCTTTTGCTCCCCATCTTCATCTTGCCCGGCTAACGGAAATTGGATGCTCTATTTTTAGTCCTCTGTCTGTCTCTGTCTGTCACTGTGTGATCGGACTTAGTGGTGTCGCACCTCAGGGGGACACGTTACGTCTCGACCTGTCTCACAAGGTGCGAGACACTTCAACACCTACCTCACACACAAACACACCTGTGCGAAAACACCACAGAAGCACGCACATGCCTTCCAGCAATGATAATGTGTATTGTTTGCACACATTAAGCTCTTTATGCAATATAACATGGAGGCTGTGTAAAATGTGAACAGTCTTATCTGTCTTTATGTTATAGTTTACATACCTACACGCTGTTGACACGTTGTCTTAATTAAACATTTACTGATTTCCTGTCTTTGTTTAAATAGAAAATGGCTTTGTTCCATGAATAACTCCCTCACCCCCATAATCCGTCTCCCTCCTTTTCTCAATCTATGGACTCCCCTCCCCTTCGTATTTGCTGTCTCCGTCTGTCCGTCTCTCCGTCCTCCTTCTATGATCAGTCTCTATTAGCCGTTATTTGTCCTATTTGCCTATGAGCAGGTCTTTCACGCTCCAAGTCATTCTTACTGTGCCTGTGGATCTGTGTTGTGGAGTTTTGTTTCTGTCCTGAAGGCAAAGGACCCCTCAGTCTGCCCACCCCACCAACACTCTTATCTCCCACTGTGAGTTTCATAAAATGGGTTCAAGATCAAGTTAGCCCAGAAGGCAAACTGTCCTGCTAGACTATTTCCCCATCATCTGTTCCTTTCTTTTTCTTTCATTCTTACTTTCTTTCTCTATCTTGACCCCTCTCCTGCTGTTTCTTGGTTTGGCATAGCTGCTTCCCAGCAGATAGTTTACTCCTCAACCCTCTTTGCCACTATCTCGGTTATCTCAGTCAGGTTTATGTGCAGAGCAGGCAGCACAGCACAGTTTGTGTATATTTGTGTGTGTGCGTGTATGTGTGGTGAAAAGAGAGCGAGAGAGAGAGAGAGAGAAGGGGAGAAAGTCTGCTGTCGGCTCAGCATGGTGAGCAGTCTGTGCGCTAGGCTGCACAAGCCAAGTTTCCTAGACGGACACACAAACGCACCCACACACTCTCAGACAGAGACAAGGACTCTCATTTTCAGAGAAGAGAATGGAGGCGGGGGATCTTTTATATTTTCCTTTTCCAAACACATAGCTGTTCTATTGTGAGCTGCCCTTGAAGACCCACAACACTCTCTCTCTGCACTGTCTACTGGTTAATACTTCCCTACTGTCTGATGTAGTGTGAACAGATGCTCCCTTGATAGTCGTTGGCCTCTCGCTGTCACTGGGGTTGTCCAATCAGCTGTCACCCTGACTCCCAATTCAACTGTGACCACTCTCCTCCTCGGGTGAAGCATCAGCACTGGCTGGTATTTCCCTCTCATCTGTACTCTTGCGTCTTCTATCTCTTTTCGCTCTCACACCACCACCCTCCTCACACATACATACACATGCATGCACACACACACACCCTTTCTTGCTATCTGGCTGTATTGTTGCCTGCAGGGAGTTCGTTCAACCCTCCTTCTCTCCTCCTCTCCTCCACCTCCTTCTCTCCATATCGGCAGTGAAAGAGAGGGAGGAAAAAGGGAGGGTGAGAAAATTAGAGAGCGAGAGAGGGAGAGAGAGTGGCAGCAGTAGCGGAGGAAGCAGAGCCCTCTCTCTTCTGATCATCTTTCTTGGAGAGAGGGATAAAAGACTCAAGTCTCAGGAATCAGTCGTTGCTCTCGTCTGCAGGATTTACCCAGCATATATTTTATCCTCCCTCCTGCATCTTTCCACCTCTTCTTGGCACTGGACCTCTAGCTTTTACATCTTTCTCTGGCTGCTCTGACTCTCAGTGTGTGTGTTTGTCTGTGTGTGTAAGAAAGAGCTGGAGAAAGCGTGTTTCCTGCTGCTGCTTGGAAACGGACAGCAAGTGTGTGACCCTTTGCTCAGGGGATCTGGGGAAAGAGCAAGGGGCAAGCTCAGGGTTTGACCCCTTGCACTGCTCTGTCTGTGTGTATCTGCGTGACTGTCTGTGTGTGCGCTCATGTGTGTGTCCTAGCTGGCTGGGCGGTCCCAGCCTCACACTTGGTTAGCACGGACCAGAGAGCGGGGATGACAGGCTGAGTCCCAGCCCAGCCTCCCTACACACAGGGCCATATTTCTGGGTGGCTGCGAGGGCACAGCCCCTCTCTAGCTCAGTCATCCAGCACAGGACGGCTGCCTGCGCGTTTGAAACAAGTTGCGCCCTCTTCATGACACTTAAACAGTAACCATGTTTGGACTAAAAGCACCACTTTACTACTTGCCAGGTAAGCTAATCGCAGTTGTGTGAGGTTTGGAAATTAATGTTTGTTATTTTTATGTATATATGCTTCAGATTGTTTTTTTTTGTATCCGGAGTGGTAAAGGCAGTGTGTACATGTGTGTGTTCTTCTCTGGGTATTTGTCTTGAGAAAGTACACTGGAGGTTTGAAGTTGGCTCTGGAGCGCCTTTATCAGCATCAAAGTCAGCGGGTAAACAGGACACAATGTGGCAGCGTGTGTTTTATTCAAAACAGTCACACAGCAAGTAGAGATAGGCACATGTATGTATGATCTGTCTTTATGTGTCTGTCTCTGTGTGTATGTGTCTCTGTTGTGGTTTCTGTGCAGGCATGCATGCACACGTGTGTGTCTGTGTGTGTGTGTATAAGTGCAAAAGAGTGAGTACTAGGGCTGCGTGAGGTTACCGCCGGTCAGTGCTTAAGTGCGTCTCACGGCTCGCTGGGCACTGATTGTGGAGAGGACAGCCAAGGGAGGGCAGTGAGAGAGGGGAAGAGAATGACAGACAGAGGTAGAAGAATGAAGGAGAAGAGAATACATTTTATCTGTGTTATTTTTTGGCGTATTCTACTATATTTCTTTCATTTTTGTGTGTGAGTGTGCATTCATATAAAACTTGTGTAAATGTGTTAATGTTTTCCCTGCTACTTGGTTGTTTAGTCTCTGTCATATGGACATCTGTTTCATTCTTCATCTTTCTCAGTGGTACATATTTCTCTTTACATAGGTATTTTTTGTAAATCTGTCAAAGGAGCTTGTTCTTTGTTTAATGTGCATTTTCGTTTGTGTGAAACTGAGTGTGTATACGTCACGTACGCTTAGCAGAGATAAATGTGTGCTTTAGACAGCACGTAGAGTGTATAGTTCGACTATATCCAACACCACTTTAGTTTTGCCCCTCATGTTTTACTTCACAACCCTCACAGCACAACCTCTCGGCCCAGTCAGCCAACCTGTATATTATTATTTATGTTTTTTGGGGCTTATTTCTCATCAGCTTCAGTATCACCAAAATCAAACATCACCTATCCTTCTGTACTGTTATTTTTATTATTTATGGATTATTTGCTACCATTTGCATAAGAGTTTTTCTGTATCTACTGGACTTTATTTCTTTCTCTCTGACATGAGTCCACAACAGTTTCTGGACTAGATATTTCTTAGAATAATAACTGTACTACAAGAGCTGTTGTCCAAATGAAATAATCATTTTTCTGCCTGTTTTCACAGTGCAGATCTCCTAAAGGCAAAAGCACCCAAAGGTTAGCAGTAGTAGATTACTGGTAGGTAGTGGCCTACTTTCAAACGTCAACATGGAGGGCATCCTTTTGTTTTTGACCCGCAAGTGATAGAATAAAATAATGTTGATACACATTATAATAACTATACGGGGAGAGTGCAGCACATGTCCAATGAAAATTATATTGCTTTGCTTTGTTGAATAAATTGTCATTACAGTATCACCACATCTACAGGACTATAAGTATTAGAGGAAAATCTGTGTCACTACTTCAGCTTGTGACTAATTACACTGATCAACAAATTTTCAAAAAAATGTATGCTACCTGAATAAAACTGAGTGCCTTTAGTTACATTTTACTCACTGAACACAATGGTGATATCACAATTTGTCTATTATACCCTGCTTAGGGTGGTTCATGTGTCTGTCAATGTAAAAAACCAATAGGAAACTGCTTGATATGCTGGTTGATGTGCCCTCCTTTCCTATTGGTGAGTATATTGATAGGTACCAAAACCAACCAACTAGTACAGAAAACGACATCATTTTCATTAAAACTGTACGTGATACAACAGAATGTATGTAATTACTGTGATCAGCAGGTCAAATTCCATACGAATAACAAGATTTTGCCCACGTAGCAAATATTATGTTGACCAGTGTTATCACCACAAATCAAATAGGCATATTAAAATAAGCTGATGCTATTTGCAAGCATTTGTAACATTTTTTTTCATTTCAGGCAATTTGTACCTTTTTATCTGCTACACCTCACTATGTTTTGATCCTGTAGTCTCTCTTCAGCATGTCTTCTGCGTCTTACTAGCCTAGCTCTCTTGTTCAGGAGACTGGTTTTGAAATGGAGATCTGCTGGTAAAGGCCACAGAGCGCCTGCTGTGTGAGAAATAAAGACAGAAAGAAACACAGAGAGGTGTGTGTGAGGGGGTCTTTCAAAGAGAGGAAGGGCTCAGTGCAGTATTTTTTCTTCATGTGTCAGAGCCTCTGACCAGAGTGTACTCTTTAAACGCAAGGTGACGGTTGGTTCAGACAGAGAAATGCCATAAACAGCAAGAGCAAGGAAAGAGATGGAGTGATACTAAAAGGAAATTAGGGAGGAAACAGGAAAGATGAGGAGACACAAAATCAGGGGACAGATAAGAGAAGGGAGGGGGAGTTCAGCTGTTTGCTGTCACCTCCTGTCTCTCCTCACCGTCCCCCTCTGTTTCCTTAAGGCTTCCTCTTTCTGACTCCCTTACTGTCTTCCACCACCCAGCCTTCTCCCTCACCTCCTCCTCATCCTTCTTGTCCTCCTCTCCTTCTTGATACCTATGACCCTTTCTTCTCTCCCCATTACTGAATGTGTGTGTGTGTGTGTGTGTGTGTGTGTCTGTGTGTGTGTGTGTATGCCCAGCACTGTGGGTTGCTTCTTCTCTTCCCCCCTCTTCCATTCAGCCACTGAATGAGCCCCTGCCTGCCTTCCCATCTTAACCACCGTTGCCTTGGTGACCATGCCAGACACATGCTAGTTCTCCATGATTATTTAACAACAAAAAAGGTTGGGTTAAATAAAGAGGAATGGGTTGGGTGCGTGTGATTGTAAGAGAGCAGAGAAAAAAATGAATCAAGAGAGAATAACAGCATGGGACATATAGATAAATGTGTAGAGAAGAAGCACTCAAACTTAGTGTTGCATCTGAGGTGTAGCAGAACCAGGGAGCAACTACTTCAAAATGGGGGATGGCTCATGATCACTCTTTTTCCATTTACACCCTTCTCATTTTTACACTCCTCCAATTTTATTCCTCTTGCAATCCATCCCTCCTTCCTTCTATGTTCTTCCATATCCAGCTGGTTTGGATGTTATCACGAAATCCAATTGTTATGAGTTGTTACCGGGATCATAGGTGTGTAGTAGGCCCCATTTCCACCTCCTAGTCAGTGGACTGATAACATGTGGCAGACCTTTGTAGTCATGTTTATTATAATAAACATGGTGTACCTATTTTAAGCACAAAAACTAGCGGTTTAATCCAGCTGTCTTCTCCAAGTTGCTTTCAGAAAGATAAAAAGCTTGTTTAAACCTCTAACGTGTATGTTTTGTGATGCCTGTGTCTTTCTAGTATGTGTGTGCATGGGCTTGTATGTGTGTATATTGAAGTTGACTGCTGTGCTGAGGTCTGTGGGATCGCTTTCTGCTTTTGTTCCCCCCCCCCACACCCCCAAAGTGTCTGTGCTTATAGCCTGAGGCTAAATCAGTGAAGAAGAAGAGGAGAGAAAGCTGTATGGACAGTGAGGCACCCAGAACAAGAGAACAAGAGAGTCACCCAGACAAAAAGAAATCCTGAAGTGATGCTTAAACCACAAACCACAGAGGTGAGCAGGAGAAAGAGGAAGGGAGGTTAAAGAGAAAGAACGGTTGGAGTTTTGTTATGACAGGCCACAGACTGAAAAAGTATAGTCGTTGAGCACTAATCCTGGCAAACGTAGCTCATAGCAGACTGCACACAATGATGAGCATCAGATATGTCTCAAAAAACAGTTTGTAATTTAGTGCAGCTGTCACGACTGGACAGACAGAGAAAATTAATGATTACATGTCTTAACTGATATTTGTTAAAATATAAACAAATCTAAAAGTAAACCAGTCTGACCAGTTGTCTTCTTGTTTTCCATCTCTTTTGCTCTCTCTGAAAATCAGCTCCTAGAGGACACTGCAAAAATCCTTTCTTCTCTCACCAAAGTAATCAATATGTGTGCAAGCCATGCTAGTTGTTGGATAAGTGTGGACTAATCACTGGTGATTACTGAGTGGGGAAAAAGGCTGGAGCAGAGTGGTGTGTGTCGAGATAAATGTGAATATTGTGCGTTGTGTGTGTAGAAAGATCACACACTTAGCTTAGAGAGAGCCCTCATTGACAAAACCAGCAGATGAGTCCATACTGTGTTTGGACTATTTATGCAGTTGTGTGATCATTATATCCAATTAATTACAATATATTTCCTTCTCCCTCTTTCTGTCCATTCCTAGCTGAGTCCATCTTCTCCAATCAATTCCAGCTTATCTCCCTGCTGCATCTACCACCCCCTTTATGTTAGCATCTACTTAAGTGTCACCTGTATCTCTCTGTCTTTCCCTCTGTGCTTTTATCCCCCAGTTCACTCTATCATTGTATCCATTTATCTATTTTACTCCCTCTTTGCTCCTCGGTCCTTCTATCCCTCCATCCCTTCCCCTCCATGTGCTCTGACAGCTCTGTCATTAGATGGCAGTAGCGGCAGTAAAGCAGTCACAATGATGGAGTACTATCACCCTTTCTCTCTCCCAGTCTCTTTCCCTCGCTCTGCCCTTGCTATAAAACTTCTGACCCATTCTCCGCATGGCATCTGTTCCACGCCAGTCCGCAGGTGGCACTGCCCCGGTCACCGCTGTAAAGGTCAGCGGTGGTGTGTCTCACCGGCTGCCCCGTTAGCCTCCTCGTAAACCCGGGGCTATTAAACCCTGACCCTGCACACCTGTGGCCTCTGCTTCTCTCTGGATACAAGCCACCACCGACAACAGTGCCAGAAGCGTTCCAGATATATACGCACACATATTTGTATGTCTGTAATTGTGAGAGCCTTTATTAACTACATATTTGCAATGGGCAATGTCAACTAGATCATGATTTAGGCTGAATCACTCAAAGAAATAGTTCAAAATGTAGCCTTACTACTGTATAGTCTTTATGCTAAGTAAGCTAAATGTGTGCTGACTCCAGCTCTGTAGGAAATGTAAACCACTCACCAGCTGTAAACTCTCATTAACATGTTAAATTAAATTACTTACTGTGGAGTCACAGAGTGTGTTGGGCCAGTGGTGGAATGTATCTAAATATGTTTCCTCAAATTCTGTACAATTTTGAGGTACATAGGTAATAGATCACAGTATCATCATCTCCAACAAATACAACAAGAAAATGCTACATAAACAGTGGTGAATCTGTCCACTATACATATAGTCATACACATATACATCCACTAATATCATGGGTAATACTGTGAGACCCTTCTCATTCAGTAGCTTAAGTACTTTTACGTTTTAATGACAATGCCATCCTCACAGTAGGGGATTTTTCAGGTTATTATTTCTGTCAGGACATTTGGTTCACCTGCACTAGAAGGCATACAGACAAAAACCCTTACACTCTGACACACTATTCCAACAGACATTCAATGTGCTAACAGGTGCAGGGTGCAATGGGGGCTCTGCTGGTGTCATGGTATATGACCGTGGTTATACACGCTCTCTCTTTTGGTTTCCTCTGGTAGTCTTGTCAGGCACCAAGGAGACACAATCCTATTTGTGTAGTGCATTGTGTTGTATGTGGGTTTGCTTTTTTTGACAGCACATACAGAGGCAGTAGTGAGATGGTAAACGGTTTCTTCACAGCTGTGAATATGCAGAGATAGTTTTGCAGGACTCGTGTATCACACTTGGCTGTCACGATGGACACTCACCTCTGCTCTTTCGTGTTAAGTCACTGTGAGCTTAAATGAACCCCATTTGGAATGCAAGAGCAACGAGCATGTGGGCACACATGCATTTTGTATATGAATGTGTGTGTTTGTTTGTGCCACGTGTGTATGTTGTCACCTCTCTCCTGAAACATTATTCCAGCAGCAGAAATAGCCAAGCTCTAATTGCCTTCATCTTCCTTTGCCTTCACTAATCAAATTAGACTACAGAGATGTCTAATTAAACCCTGCCTGCATCTGATGGCGCTGAGTTCACACACATACTTTCATGGATGCACATCACTACACACTAATATGTCTGCACGTACTCAGTATTATTTTTTACTTGTGAGCACTCTGATGAGTAGAAGCTTAATGTTAGAAAGCTGAATGATGACTGGTTTGTAAACTTCCCATCAGATGACCACCAAAATCACTAAAGTGCATTCAGACTGGGTGTGGAAGTAATCCGGCTCTCTTTGAGGTTGTTTGGAATTGATTTGTTATAATGCAGCAATGTAGTGATGCAATAAATATAGTATAGTATAGTTTGGACGAAGTAGTGATTTGTGTAGACTTAGTCATTGTTCTTGTAAAAGATAGAGAAACAAAATATAAAAAAGATGTATAGAAAGGCAGGAATAAAGAGAGAGAGAAAATCAGAGGTAGGTGGTAGAGTTTATATGATCTATATAAGGTCAAAAACTTTAATTGATTTTGAACTGCAGCACAGACATGATTTCTTACAGGACTGTTGACACTGCATGCACCACCATGTTGGACATGGCTCTGATTCTTGAAGATTAGACTTGTGCCCAACATAATGCATGTATTCTGACCACACTATTCAGACAGGCTGAGCCTGTATCTCTATCCAAATTATTTTTTCTTTCATTTAGTATAATGAATGAAAGCAGCATCAAGCACATGGATTGGTGTATAACATGACGATTTACAGTATACCAATGTGTGAATGCACAGCATCATGTATAAAAGACATGTCTCTGAACCAACTTTTGTTATGTAAAACCATAAAAAAGAGATCTGTTGCTTCTGCAGGGCAGCAGAGGTTCAGTTACATTTTGCCAGCTTCCTTCCTGGCAGAGCACCTGCTGGCTAGTCCAGTCGAGTAGTCAGGTTCTCACACTTAACAGCTATAATAAACATGTACACTCTCACTTCCACATGCATGCTTCCAAGGCCTACACACATTTGAGAACTAGCAAATGCCATTGATCTCAAATGTTCCGTGCCCTTTTAACTGCACCACAAATGCATGCCGGGTAGAGAAACAAGAACAAAAAAGGAGATAGATGAGGTTAGAAGGAGAGGAAGGGTAATCCAACCTCACTTCCCTGGGGTAATTATGTGGTACTAAGATTTATCAGGAAGAGGAGGAGAAAACAGAGAACTGTACCACCCGTAGAGAGGCTAATAGGGATTTAGAAAGTGTACTTTTTCTACTCTGTAGCTCTGTAGAGGCATGTGTGTTTGTGTGTATCTTTGTGTACGTTTCTTTTGCTGGGTTGGGGCGGCCTTTTAAGCTGACAGCTTTCTAATCATTAGTCAATGGGATTTCAGAGCTTAGCCATCAAAGCAACCTCTTCACTTAAGAAAGCAAGCAAAAATGCAGTTTGCATGTGTTCAGTCCCCTATCGTTGTCTTTGTTCAATCTGTTACGCCTTTGTCTTATATAGACATGCAGCTACTGTCTCTGCATGCAGTTCCTCCCTCCTGGCCTCTTGATAATCCTGTAGAGGGGGTCAGGGGTCTCTCTCACCTCCCATGGCCAGTCTCCAGGGTTCAGAGAAAGAGGCAAAGTGCTGCAGCGTTTATAGATGAGGTTCTAAATACCTGTGTCTTCGGGGGGCATCTCTACTTAATGTGTGAGTGTTGGATGGGTTAATGAGATGATGAGACGCCCCAGCAGGAGATGCAGTTCGTCGGAGAGGGGAAGCACATTCTGGGTTGTCAGTTATTTTTCACGCTAGGGATAAATGACCTGGTTCAGAGACTACACCACAGTCAATCTCGTAATGAATGAATACCCTCTGTCTTCTACTTTATTTTCAAAGGTTTTTTGCTGTTTGGGTTGAGTGTGTGAGTGTGTGCTTGTTTGTGTGGCTGATTGGTTCTGAGCTGCCAGCCTCTCGGCACACAGGAAATGGAAATGAACCATGGGAGAGAGATTAAGAGAATGGCGAGAGCTCATCACATCCTGTTAAAGACTGGAGATGACTTGAGGCAAGGTCTCTCTCTCTCTTTCACTCTCCCTTTTCTTCCTCACTCTCTTTCTTTTTTTCTCTCTATCCTCCTGCCGTTGTCCATATCTTCTCTCACTCACTCCTCACTCCTTCTCTCTCCTTCACTGTCTGTTGTTCTCAGACAGTGGTTTGGCATGGAGCGAGTGGTCAGTGACTGGGTCTAAAACATCCTATTAAAATTAGTGTCACTGACACTGAATTTGTTGTTTGAGGGAGTGAGTATGAGATGGAGAGACAGGGAGTGACTCGATGATGGATGATAGATGATGGTTGTGACCTGAATAGATGGCTCTGGGTTGGTCAGATGATTTCCTCAGAAGGAGGAGTAATAAGGAGAAGACACAGGATTACTGCTCCATCACTCTGTGTTTATGGAAGCCTCACAGCAACTGCAGAACAAATAGCACAACAGCTATAGCTGAATACAAGTCTCACATACCCTGTTTTTGTGTTTGTCCATGTGTGTGTGTACAAAATGTGCTTGAACAACAGCACTGGTTTTTTTTCTTTTTTCTAAAAAACAAACAAAAAAAACAAAAAAGAGGGCAGAGGGTTTAGTTATATCTCATTCTCTCTCACATTGAACCCTATGGGCACTGTGTGTGTGTTTATGTGTTTACTTGTGTTTATTTGGCTGCTTGGTGTCAGAGTTTAGCCTCGATAGGAGTGGTTTCACACCCTTAGGGAAAACTGTACAAGCTGAAGGGTCAGACAAGGTTACATCAGTGGTTCTAAGTGAGAGGACTCACAGAAACACAATTCCTCTCACACGCTCACACTATGTGTTGATGCCCTGGGTCTAGTAGAGTCAGGAGTAACTTGCTACCAGTAAAATATGCACTACACCATTGGTCCAGGAGCGAGTTACCCTATAAATCCCAGAGTACAACCAGTTGAAGGACGATGCATCGATCTGACATGCAGTCGTGCTACACTCTGGTGCTGATTGATGTGGCCTGGCTCCTGGGTCTGTAAGTGTCTCCTCCGGTCTCTTGACATCATGTCAAGGGAGGTCTGAGGAAAGAGCTGGACAACTGGGGGACGCTCAGGAGGGTGGAGAACAGAAGACGAAGGTCAGAGGAATTCAGAGTGTAAGGTGAGAAAAGGGCTAAAGGGGGAGTGTGCACTCCAAAAGGTAAGATGAGTGAAAGTGCTGAAAGTGCTACACTGCTTTGTGTTAGACAAGAGGGACAACTGGCACGGGAGAGATGAGGTCAAGGGTGTGTGTGTTTGTGTGTGTGTGTGTCAGAGAAAAAAGGCTAAGGATGGATACTGATGAGTTGGGGGAGGATGGGTGGTGGGGAGCAGGAACAGATTTGGGGAGGGCTAGCGAGCTGAGTCCTACTGGGGAGTGGCAGGAGTAAGCTGGCACTGCGGAGGCGGGCATATGGAGGGCAGGTTGGCACTTTGGCTGCCACCGGCGCGTGCACCTGCCGACAGAGGGAGACTCTGCCAAGAGGAAGGGAGGGAGGGAAGAGGGAGAGGGTGCATTCATGGTACGTGGCTGCTGGAAATGATCTCTAAAGATTTTGGATATTGATGAAGACTCTAAGCATATTAGACAACTGCGTGGCCTCTTTCAATGGAGACACACACCTGCATGCACACAGGTGGATCCATAGAAACACACATGCTCATTCATTTCCCAACACTCAAACCACTAACAAATGAACACGCACACCCTGGTGTTTAACTTACACTCAGTCTCAAATAAATGCTTGCTCCACTCACACCCTGTTTGTCTAAATCTAGCAGGCAGAGGCACAAAGTATGTCTTCTGGTAGAAGAACAAATAGACAGCCTTGATAATTGGGATAGCATTTAAACACTTCACTACATACACTACAAAACACCCTCTAGTAGGACTCAAATGTTTTGCTGCTAACTAGCAGCTAATTAGATCAGTGTATTTCTCTCACTCCCTCTCTCTTTTTTTCTGTGTCATTATTTGCTACAAATAAAACACTTCAAGTGTTTTACTAAAAAGTGCGGAGTACTCCTACGTGTTGTGGGAAGGAAGGAGATGATTTTTGTCATCATAACAGATGTCAGATGATAGTAGCTAAAAATATACTCACTCAGCTGAATGTGTTTGCACAGCAGTGCATTTTACATACATTTCAGCTTTTATTAAACTGTGTGTTTGTGTGTTTTGGCTGCTTAACACCAACACAGATGCAGGAGCCAAAGGCCAGTGCCCTCGTTAAGCCGCTGTCAGAGAAGGTTTGTAACAGCCCACTGGAGCCCATCTGTATCCTAACGCACACACATGCACACGCCAAGGTATCAGTTCATCTGTGTGTAAGTACAAACATATTTTTTGTTTGTGAACAGACACAAAAATTGTGTTCTAGCACTATTATATGTGCATGTGGCTTTGCCTAGAAATGTGTATATGTGGGTGTCCACAAGTCTGTGCTGTAGGTGAATGGTGAAGGGCAGTGACTTTGTGCTCTGATTTTAGCCTTGGCTGTGGATACAAGTCTTTGGGCTGCCATGTTTTCCTCTGATCTGTCTCCCCTCTTTCATCACGAAAACCACAGAGAGCAGGGCAGAGGGAGGCGGAGAGGTTTAAAGGCTGGCAGCAACACCATGGCCTTGAGGTGTTATCTCTGCCCCTTACTGTGTTGGAGAGAGGGTGTGCAGAGAGAAAGAAAGGGACTGTGGGAGTTATTGCAGTGCAGTCCACTTCTTTTTTTTTTTTTTCTTGTGTTGAGCAGGATGGTTAGCAGATGGTCTTGTTACCAGCAAAATGAAAATGAACGCAGTAAAATTTGCTTGTGTTAATTTCCTGTCCCTCAGGTGAGACCTCGAGCACTCACGTACATGGACAGGCACATTCATACATTGACACACATATCACAGATACACATGCATGCACGCTCAATGACATGCACGGCCCTGCCCTGCTGGCTTTAATCACACACCATCTGCATGCGGAGAAAGTGTGTCGGAGGAGTGTGAAGCGAGTGCTTGGCTTAAGGAATGTGTTTCCAATGTTCATAGCCATAGCTTATGTTGCTTTGGAATGTAAAGAGTGTTACCAAACACTTCACGTATCAATCTTCACTAACCCAGTTGTCCAAAGACAGTGGGTGTTTTGAGGGCAGGCTGACAGAGCTGAAAAGAGGGCTGAATTGGCAATTAGAGGTAAAGGGAAGCAAGGGAATCTGTTCTAACAGGGAGGAGGAGATGGCATGTTCATCTGCAGATGAAGACTAAATCTTTTCATTCTCTCCTCATCTTCCCTCCCTCCTTCCCCTGCTCGCTTAGTGGTGAGATGAGAGCTTCTGCTTTGTAACGTCTGCTTCTCCATGTTTGTGTGTTTCGAGGATCCAGGCTAGTCCATAGCTTATCCCTCTGAGTATGTGTGTTCTGAAGGGATAGAAGTGCCTTAGACTCCCTTATCGTCTTACGGTGGGGCATTTGCTACTGCTGTTTAAAACCCCAGAGAGAAAGTGATGGAGGGAGGGAGAATGAGGAATACATACCTATACGTAGCATGTTAAGGATCATAATCTTTATTTTTATTTGCAGGGGTTTAGAAAAATCACACCAGTTTTTCTATTAGAGGAGTAGAATATGGTGGTTGATGCCTCAGCATAGTCCTTGTGTCTCTTTGTAAAGCACAATACAAGAATGGCCGTCACCATAGCTTTTTTGTATGGTAGACTTCTTTCTTAGCCAAGCTGTGTGTCACAGGGGGAAAAGAGAGCTGGCAGATAGAAAAAGAGAAAAAAAGATGGCTGCATTGACAGAGAGGTAGAAGCACCACGGCTACCAGCCCCTCAATATTCAGTGAAATGAGAGGTGGAAAGGGTGGGAGAGAAAGAGGAAGTGAAGGGAATAGGTTTTTTTTACAGCTGCCTTTGACCATCACCTCCTGAAACTACAGAGAATAGGCTGTGTTAGAAAGAAACCCTTAAACCACTCAAACAACATATTAAGTGGATGATCCCTGACACCCGCCTTGCTCTCTCTCTGCCTTTGTGAAAATGACAACCTTTTCTCTATGCAGATGCACTTACTTTGCTGCTAACATTGCTACTTTTTAAGGTTTGATTTCCAAAGGCAGTGGCGACGTTAAAATGTGTGGGCACCAATAGTACTGCAGTGCACTTTGGATAAACCCAAATGGCATATGTTACACTCATATGTATGTACAATATGCATAGTTGAACACGTTAGTGTCTCTGTGGTGTTAATACCAAGCCACTATACCGCCCACATAGCCCTTGGATGTGAATGAAATGAGTCATATGTGAGGGCGCTTCACAAACACAGCACACAGAGCACATATGTTCTCTTTGAACGTACAAAACACTCCTACATATATTGCACTCGTCCTTACGGAACAACCTCTTGCCTTGTGTCACCATGACCCATATGCGTTGATGGCTGAAAAAGTGAATTATATATACTTAACACAAACATAGAGATCTACCACATCTCCTGTTGCTCTTTAACAAGTGTTGTAGGTTGCAGGTCTCAGCAGAGTCCTTGATGTGTGCAGAAGAGTGATGATGAGCTTAATGCAGTCTGTCTGTGTCCTGGACGTGACCACCACATTAATATAGCACTAATACAACACTCTGTCTGCTGCATGCTAATCACTGCCACACTTGTTCTCGCGCTTTCTCTTTCATATAGTCAATTGTTGACATGTGAAACTGAGAGGGAAGAGAAGACGGACTCCTAAAAGCTGGTTGGATTTAATTTGTTGAGTGTCATAGTGCTGCCACAAAAGCAGATGGATGTTTGATGCACTATATGTACTGCTGTACGGCTGTGCATTTTGGTATACCCTAAGTAATTTGTAATCAGTATCTGTTGTGATGGGAGCAACTACAATGGTCCAAATCACCTTGACTGAAAAGCATAATTTGGCCTTAACATTTGTAAGGCCTTGACATTTGGTGCATCTAAACAAAGCTGCCCCACACTTCACCCAACCACACACAACCACATCTCTGGCTGGTTGGATAAACAAGGCCACTTCAAAGGGGCTCAGTGCCCATGCCAACAGGCCAGAAAGTAGGAGTGGGAGAGAGGGACTGCAATACTGGAGTGAATCAGAAGAGATGGGGGTGGAGGGATGTGTAAGCGTGACTGCTATTAAAGGCCTAATAATGTATTTGGCTGTTTTGGCAGTTGTGAAAAGGTTGAAGGGGGGCAGAGGGTAGAGAAAAAGAAGTTGACAGCGTGTCACGGCTGGTCAAAAGCAAGCTGGGAGAAGAGAGAAAGGCCTTGTTTGTCGGGCTAAATGCTGTGTATAACATCAGAGAGTGCAACTAAATGGAAATCAATGCAATAACCCTATTAGCATGGGTTTGAACTCACACTGGCTGTTGCTGTGTCTCTCTCTCTCTCTCTCTCTCTCTCTTTCTTTCTGTACATTTATCACCCTGTATGCCACACTACACTTAACATCTGTGAACATGTATTCCTGGCAAGTCTGAGAAACAGCACGTAAAAAAAATAACAGTGTGTAAATATTAGGACTATTCAATGCAAAGCGGTCGAGTGAGCGTGCTGGCTAATTGTTCCTGTTAACTCCACTGCGTAATGATTTTGCTCATATTTACATAACCCCCTTAAACACCCCTGTTTGAATACCCAACAATTGCACGAGGAGATTATGCTGTTAATTAGTAACTCATGACTGAGGGAAAATCGAATGTGCCTGTCATCATCTCGATACCTGTTTGATGGCATGTGTGTGTGGGGTGAGTGACAGCATAGGAGAATGAGTGTGCGTGTGAGGGTAGGGATGTTGGAAAACATCCAGGGCTTTTATTATGTATATTTTATTTTAAAACTGATATTAATATGCACACTGTGTACTCTTATTTTCTTCTACGGGTTGATTCCTATAGATTAAATCTGCATTTTGCTCTTATCTTCCAACACATTAAGATCAAGAGATATGAGAACTAACGTTCAAACTCAAAGATATAAGTCCTTGTTTACAATAAATTTTTATTTGGCTCTCACAATAAGAGCTTTCTCATCTCTTTCATTGCTTTGTTTGTTGTCAAACTTGTATTGCAACCTGAGGTGCTATAGCCACCAGTATTAGATGTGTTTGCACAAATTTGTAAATGTAAAAACCGCTTACTGTGTACCTCCTCCATCTTACAGGTTTATTTTTTCCTCAACTCCTTACTGAAACATATAGTACAATCCCATCTGCTGCTGACTGACGTGGATGCATGTCTCCATCTGTACTGCTGCCATCTCTTTCTTTTCCCCACTCTCTGTTGGTGTCCTCCTGTTTCCTTTCACCCTCTCTCACACTCTGCACGTTACCCTCTTTATTACCCTCCCTTTTTGTTCTAAGCATGACAATAAAATTGTAATTTCTTTAACCTCCTTTTGTGCTTTATTCTGGTGACTTTGCTACGGTATTCAGAGGAACAGGCAGTTTGGCTTCATCTCTACAATGAGAGTGAGGTGGGAACAATTTGATCTAATTAGCAGCTGAGACATTGTCCTTAAAGATTCAACTCTTAACTAACTGCTGCTGTGATTAGAGTACAGTCTGCTTACGGGATAAGTCAAAATGTACGGGAATAATAAACAGAAGTAGAAGTATGTATGCATTCAATTATATGCGTATGTATGCTCTGTGCTTATCTATTAATGTGTGTATGTATTTGGTCAAAGTGCGTTGAGGGTTAAGGGTATCTGTGTGCTCTGAACATTCGCACTGACAGCTAACAATTAGCTGCTGCCAGCGTAGCTAATAGAGGAGTGTACATTGTTAATTATGTCACAGCAGAGAGGTTGGAAGGTGGAATACATTTGAATAATGGGAGGAATGATATAACAGTGGGCTTTTAAATTCCTTGGACCTTTTGTATATGTAATAAAGGGTTGTGAATGTGTGTGTCCACTCAGACACTGAGGGACACTGTCTAACATTCATAAAGATAAAACACACAAGTAGAAACACATTCATTTACCACCACCGCCCTCCCACACACACACACACACACACACACACCCTCTTTCTCTCTCCCTCTTACACATACACATAATCGGTAACACTGAGAGGAGGCGTGAGAGACGGAGGGTATGTCTAAGTGCGCTCGTGCCTGGTTTTCCAGATCAATGATGTGTGGCTGGGTGATCGATGTGAGGGCTTAGCGGAGTGGAGAGAGCTAATGGGCAGGTCAGTGGCTCAGACACATCCTGGCTCCCCCTCCCTATTACCACTACGTCTGTTAATAGGCCTCACTGCGCTCCCCTGTTGCTCACACACACACATACGCAGACGCCCAGAAAGCAAGGAGGGAACACAGCCAAGCATGCTCAATCCACAGACCTCCTTCCTTCTCCTCTTTAACCCGAGTCTCTTTCACACATATCCTCATTTTATTCCTTTGTTTTATTTCCCTGTTTCCTTTTTTTTTCTTAAATCTTATAGTACTACGACTACTACTAGAGCTAAAAAGTAGTCCACTGTTTAATTTCATCTATGATAATTGCCAGCTAACTATGACAGCAGGTCAGTCAGTGATGTAAATATCAGCATCGGGCATCGATCTACCTTGTTATTTCCCATATTTCTTACTCGGATCTTTTTCTCACGTCTCTTTCTTGCTCAACCTGTTCTATCATCCATGTGGTGTCTGATCTGCATGTTAATTACCTCCATCACTTTAATTTAATATCTGCCTGGGAGGAATTCGGACCCCCCCCCGCCAGAGGTATGCCCTCCAGCCCTCACTTATACACGCACATATGCTTGTACGTGCAGAGACAAAGCTTGTTGGTTTTCTTATATCGATTGCTGTTTTTTCTGAGTTGTGCAGCTAATGAAGGTAGAATAAAAGGGGGCCCATGCAGGATATCCTTTTGGAGGGGGACTAAGATTTTTTCTAACCTATCCTCTGTGAGTGTGTATCTCTATGGCAAAGGCTAAAAGAGCTGCCACTTCATCCACATAATGGAGGCAAAGCAGGAGGTGGGTGTTTGCCTTTGTGAGGTGTGACGAAGTTTAAAAAGGACTTGGAGGAGACATTTTTCTAGATGCTGAGATGTGTATTGAGACACGCATACCTGTGGCATAGACACACATTGGTAGGCTACAACCAACCCTTCATTACACATCATTTTACTAGGAGGAGTGAGTTGTGGGCTCACAAGATGTGTGATTCCATCACAGCTCTAATAATTAAAACCACATTTATTACAATCTCGTCAACATACACACACACACACTAATATACACACACATTTACTCGCTCCCTTTCTCTGCCATGCAGCAAGGCTGTGTCTCTTGTGGCTGATAGATTGTAATGAATGTAACAGCAGTCAGATCCTTCAAAAGCCTCTCAAAAGCTTAAGCCCCTTTATTAAATTAAGCTAACGATGCCTAAGGCCAGGTCTGCTGCTGAGAAAGAGGGGTAGAGAGAGAGTAGACAGAGAGAGAGAGAGAGAGAGATGGGGGCTGGAGAGAGGGAGGGGTGGTGCTTAGGGAAGTAAAGGCTGCAGAAATATTGAGGAAGCGGAGGAGGAGGCAATGTTAGCAACGAGGATGTGAAATGGCAAGTAGTCAAATCAATGAGGGATGGCGAGGAATGGGAGGTGTTTAGTATCAAAGGAAGAAGTTGGAGGAGGTGAAAAAGAAGGGCTGGTGAGGACAAGGAGGAGGAGAGGAGGAAACCCCTCCAGACTCCCGTAGTTGTACAGGAGTGCAGTAGGAGGAATAGTCATTAGGCAAAGGCTCATTGTGGAAGATTCAGCGCAAATGTGTATTTTTGAAAGTGTGCACAGCAGAAACTGTTGACGAAAACATAAATGTTTAACAACTTTAGGGTTTTTTAAGTGGGGCAAGCATTTTAAAGCTGTTTTTCACACTCTTTAGGTCATATGTTAATCACTTTGTGTGCTAAAAGCTAAATCTCCACTGTTAAACGCAGTGAGTAGGAAGGTGGCAAAGTGGGTATCCGTTGATGCAGTTATTGATTTTTAGCTCTAGTACAAACACACAAACTCACTAACATGTACAGTACAGACAAACATGCTCAGAAATACTGTACATGTTAGTGAGTTTGTGTGTTTCTACTAGAGCTAAAAAATATTAGCTGAGAAAAGTCAGTGTTTGTTTGAAGAATCCATTCATTTATTTAAATGGAAAAAAGTTTTTGTCAGTTTTCCTGTGCTTCTGCAGATGAATGCAGTCATGCTGAGGGATCTAGAGCCTAATGTAGACCAAAACATATTAGTGAATGGTATTTTAATGCCAGAGATGTGACTACAATTTTCTAGTAATGACTTATTCCTAATAGCGATGACTAATCACCAAAACTGACTGGAATCTAATAGCTCATTAGCGATTAGTGATAAAAAGATTAAAGATAAAAACGACTAATTGACTAAGAAATTCTGACTCATCTATAGCATATTATGATACTCTAATGGCTGATTATATGACTAATTGAACAGAAGGGGGCTCTCTCAGTGTCTAGAGAGCTGCTCTCGGGGTAGCATGTGTACAGAGCAGCAGGCAGATCAAAGGCTGAGGTCTCGGCACTGCAAAGTCAGTCAGCATACCTCATCAACCTGCTCTCTCTTGCAGGTCAAGTAGAGGTGAGGGATACACTGTCGCTTGGATGAAAGACAAGACGTGCAGGCCTTGCCTTTGCGCTGCACTAATGTGCACCCTCATAAACACACTATTATCACTCAGTAGTGTTTCTCTTCTTTGCTTTGCTTTCTGTTAGCACAGAGAAGTGGGTTGTGGCAGGAGACACACAATACATAATTAGCCCTGCATTTGATCCGGTGCATCACAGCAATTAGCAATTTACAGCGCTACATGGAAAGAGCCTCATCCCACTTCCTCCCCAGCCATCACCTGCCTAAGCCTTATTTTCATCTTTGGCTTTGGGAAAACACCCTGCCTTTACTGCTTACAAGTGTGGCTTTGATTTTACAGCCTGTGCAGTCGCTGGTATCTAATCCACAGTAAAACCATTGATAAGTCAAACAGGGCTAGAGGTTGTCTGCTGAGGCTTCCCTGTGCTTTTGATGAGTGGCTGTCCCCTTGTGGACACTTGATGGAATTACTCACATTTTTCTATTGATTTACTGTATGTGCAATATTATCAGAGCTCAACATTATTCCAGATTTAAGATATTTGTTCTTTTGAACCACTCATTTAGTGATATGATCTCTCTGGTCGTAGTCTGTCACATGCATTTGGAGATACCAGTGTCACAACTGAACTGCTGCAGGAATAATCTGTGTTTTTTGTATGTATATATTTTGAGAAATAGAGTAATTGAGGACAGTACAGCGTTTATGAGACACCAGGACAAACACACCGTTGTTTACAGAGGGAATCCTGCAGCGACTGTGTCTTTATAGAATGACTCTGAAAATTAAAAATACTTTTTAGACTTTCTGTCTTGTGTCTAGCATGGCCGCACAAATCTGGAGAAAATCTATTAATGACTTCATGTATTAAAGTCAACCCTGATAAATCATCCTCATTGAGTCGCCTGAAAGATACATTTGAAGGAACTGTTCTGTTTAAGCTGTCAAAGGCAAATGTTAGATGAACATGAAGAATAATTAGCTTTTATTTTGTCTTATTGTATTTGTCAAACACTTGTAGTTATAAGTTAGTCGCGGATTTTTTTTTTAATGAACAGGAAGTGACCATCCAGGTCAGGGATGTATGGGACATTCTTTATCCCATTTGAGGGACAATGCGGGGTCAGCCCTGTGGACTGGAGGCGTGACGATGAGGGAGAGCAGGTGCTTCCATCCCCCGCCCCCTCCGGCTTGTCTGTCTGTCCGGCCCCTGCCTGAGAGCTAGCCCCACCTCCCGGCTCCCAGCAGCCGGCCGCCTCTCTCCTCCTCTCCCCGGCGCTCGGCTCGGCTCTGCTCCGTCCCCGTGGCCTCGATAGGCGTCGGAGCTTCCTGCGTGACAACAAAAGTGCGGAGAATCTGCTCTCGACGGAGGGATGGAACCGCGCTTTCACGGCTAAAGGAGGGGAAAATTGACTAATTTATAAACACTGGAATAGCACATACTTGTTTGCGGTGAGTGATTGTGTATAAATCTGTATTAATAGTTTTCAATCCCGGAGGTTGTTTGTGTAAACTACCGAGCATACGGCGGGGGTTTTGTTGAGGAAGTCATTACGATATCGAGGAAACGGGCGCTTGTTTTGTTTTTTCTCGAAGGTCGGAGCCTAGCCCTTGTGTGTGCACGAGTGTGTGCGTGTGCTTTTATGTTTTGTGTGTGTGTGTGTGTGTGCAAGAGACAAGAAAGAGAGTCAGTGCAACAGAAAGAGAAATAAAGCGCCTCTCTGGTGCGTTCAGGTGGCGATTTAAGCGATTTTTTTTAAACACTCACTGTTTATATTTTGTTAAGGATTTTTCAAACTACCGTATTTTAAAATGCAGATTGGCCTGAAGGGCTGAAAGGAATAGCGGGCGACCCCCCACCCACTCAAATTAACTTCTTGTAACATTGTTACCGGTGCACTGTTGTGATTATTATGTAAAACACAGCCCAGAGGGTTTATGCATAAGCCATTTGCGCTCAGTGTAGGCCCTTTATGTAAAATTGCATTGTTGGATTGACTTGGTTGCTGACTCTCAGTCTCCAGTCATGCTGGCTCCTTCAAAATGATCGGAGAGCGACTGGTCTGTGCTGCTCACTCGGAGCAGGAAAGCCTGTCTTTCAGAGGGGTCTTTTCTCCGCGTAAATGTGCCTCCGACTGTGAGACAGACACATGTTGGCCATTTGTTGCTCTCGGGTGAAGGATCAGACCTCGTGCGCGTGTGTACGCGTGCGCGTGGCAGGTGGACCGTGTTGAATCACTTCCCACGCGCTCCTTCACTTCTCTTGAACTAGAGGCGCGTATAGCAGCTGCTTCTGTGAACACAGTCACACACACAGCACTCATCGCGCTGATCACACACACCTCTCGGGTTTAAAACACGATCTACAAACACAGCGGTGAAGCAACAGGCTCTACTGAGCACGTTGTGCTGCGGGTTGAGTTTATCTGCAGCCAGAAGGAGCCTTGTTGTGTGTTTTAGCTGCTGCTGATAAGGTTAGGCATAACTGCAAGAGCAGGGAAGTAGAACCTCCTGGTTTTTCTAGTGAGACTGTCCTCCTGGTGTCTTTAACATCTACTGACAGGTTCTGAGGATAGGTCGCGAATTACATGTGCATCTCTCTGCCATGTAACATAACTGTGCAGTCATTTTTTTTTTTTGCATAATTATGGTGTATAATTAATTTCTTGCTGTAACTGACATAGACTACAGACTAGTTTCAAGAAATGGCTCACAGCAGGGCTAGGTACAGCAAAATACACTAAGGGGGCATTAACAATTAATGATATTTTCATCAGTTGGAGTTGTGAAGACTTGGTTTCACCTAACATCTTTTGCAACATTGTTTTACTTATCTTACTTATCTTTGTTTATTTTAATGTCCCATACGTAATTGTTTCTAACAGCAGTTGCCCCATCGAGGAGGTTATGTGGTTGAGTGTTTGTCTATTTATAAGGTGCTGGTTCTCTAAACATGCTATAAATGGAAATAAAATGTCTTGGGAACAAGTGATTAGCTCTGGTGATACAGGGTTTTGTAGCATTTTTACATATAGTATGACCTTTAGAACATATTTGCTCACAAGCAACTGGGGCTAAATGACACGTGTGGCGACTCAGTGATTTATAGTTGTATTATCACCTTTAGTTAACTATCACCTTAACCACTGATGACATCCAGTGTCAGCACTGCACTATAACCTCTTTCATACAGGAAAACCCCTATATGAGCACACAGCCTGGAATTTGACCTGTTTATATAAGACAACTGCAATTTTTAGTTTTCCCAGAACAGGATTAGTTAAATTTGCTGGTTTAATGACTAATAATACTTCCCTTTGTCTTTGGGGAAAAACAGCATGCGTGTTCAGGAGATGCTAGATTAGGATCAGTCACTGCTTAAATATATGGAAGCTGCAAGTGATTTGGCATGATGTGACATGGCAGAGATGTTAACTAACATTAAAACTGCATAGAGGTCACGTGAAAAATGCATCGAAGTAATGGAAGGTTATTTTCAGGAAACCGTGTTCTCAACTTGTGTGCCGCTTGGTTCATGCATTTGGTGTGTTAATGCAGACGTGAACAGCAGATGCAAGGTCAGCATACGTTGCAGAACCTGAAAATGACCCATCTTAGAGCTCCACTAACATTTCCAGCGTTTTTTCCCAAACAAACTCTGGACAGAGGCTACGTAATGGATTTATGTAATTCACATTGAATTCATGACTGAAAAATGTCAAAATTATGCTTTCTTCATTAATGTCTTAGCAATAACAAAAAACTGTCCAGTTGCAGAAATGTGGATATGGATCATTGTGAAATGCAAACAAAATTCCATGGATATAAAATGTTTTAGGTTCTAAGTACAAAGAGTAACAAAGAAAAACACAACTGGAAGTGAGTTAGCTGACTTTGGATGGATTCATCCTCCCTTGTCACAGACTTGCGTGTGTGATGTTTCAGCAGAAGAAAAGAGGGTGAGATTACTTATGCAAATTCTGCTCTGAGGAACAGAATTTCTTCCTTGTGATCTGCCATGTAGAAGTTGTCAAACTTTTATACTGTAAGAGCGCCTATACTGGGTTGGCATGTTTTCAGGTGTTGTTGTGCTGTTTGTCATGCTGTGGTAGCCTGCAGTGCTGCGAGTGTCTGGGGGCTAGACAGCAGCTGTGTCTAGCAGAGTGTAGGTGACAGTTTGTCTGTGGCAACAGCACCTGGCTCTGTTTAGAGAGTGATTAGGAGAGTCCCAAGCAGCTCCCTGTACTGTTTACACAAGGAGCCTGGAGTTAGAGGTGACCCACTTTGCATTTCCTTATCAACAGCCCACATTGATAGCTTTGAATAGCACAGACTGCAGAAAGGCCTTTGCATGGGTTTACATAGTTCCCTATTAGAGAGAATGGGATGTATTTGACTGGGTGAGGCTTAGATTTGACTAGTATTACAACAATGTTCTGAGGTGGTATTAAAATGTGGGTGCACCGAGCTCTCTTTGTGTGTCATGGCGGTGTCACTGTATTGGAGGAAAACCCACTGTAGCGTTTTTTCTTTTAGGAAATGAAGGTTTCCCTTAGTTTTCCTGTTTCCCTTGCTCAAATCCTCTACCCATCCTAACCCATCTGTTAGATTTTTTCGGCAGTAAGCCCTGTTTGACGGCTTTTTGCTTTGGGATGGAAAGAATAAGTGTGAGTCACTGCATGTGTTTAAGCGTCCCCTACTAGGTGTAAAAAGTGGTAGTAAAGGTAAGCTGTAAATGTGATGACCAGTGGAGACAGCTGAACAAACAGGTCATAAAGTATTTATCTGAAGGGGAAGACAGACAGCGGTGTGTGAACATATGGGCAACCTGAAATATTTACAGGTAAAGGAAGAAGTTGTGAAATAGACAGCCAGACAATCAGAAACTTTCTGTGGCTCGTGATGATTTTTCTCATGCCTTCCACTTTTTGCTCCATATTTCACTTGTAAAGCTGCTTAACACTCCATGTGTGTTTGTGTTTAGTCTCTGTATGTGAGAGCAAGCATAACCTGCTTTGTAAGCCAGGCATGTGTAGAGACACGTGATTGTGTCATCCAGTATTGCTTTTAGACAATACTAAAATCTTTCACTACCAGGTACTGTGTGTGTTTGTCTGTGAGAGGGGGGTGATATGTGCTTTTAAAGATGTTAAGGGCGTGGTGCTCATTTGCTTGTCATACAGCCTGGCACACACACACACCTAGTGACACTGTACAGACATTTATAGCTGCACAATTAGGTGCAATAAAACTTTTGGCCTGAGCTCAAATAGTAGCTGCAGAAGGGTAATGTAAACGAGGGCTGGTCCCCAATAAAAGCTGGACTCAATATGTTGGCGCTCATATCTTGAGATATATATGTTTGTAGCAAGAAGATGCTAACAGGTGTCTAGTCAGTTAATTTGCCCCATTACTCTTCAGGAACAGGATAATATACCTGTACTGAACCTCTTATCTTTCTGTTTGTCTTTACTTGGACTTGTATATTGTTCTTTCCACAATTTGCTACCATCGTGATTTTTTTTTTCCTGTATTTTTATTTGCCATCCTTGAGCATTGCGCCTCTTTCATTGAAGTGAAACACTATAGAAGCCAGCTGAGTTAGGCAGAGTCACGCTGCACTTTCTTTGTGGTCGTGAATCCCATGCTTCAAGACTCATTCCCTAAACTGCATTGGAGACACGCTGCTTTCGTATCAGCGTGATTTCATTTAGACGACAGCACACAGCACAGTCCCCAGCACTTTTTCACAATGTGAACTCTGTTTGTACTCTTTATGTTCATCTTGCATTACATTAAGAAAGATTTTTGTTCACACAAGTCAGTCTTGCTACATTCACCAGACCAAACCTTGTTCTAGATATCTTTAGATTATGTGTGCGTATGTTTGTGTAACTGATGTTTGCTGCTATCGTTGTCATACCGCAGGGGCTGATAAGCACTGGCTAAACAAACACAACACAGGCAGCATGAGAGCAGTAGATAAGCGAATCATACACACACTCAAAACTGACCAAACTTGACAATTGCCCTCACCAAACAGAGCTACTTTCTATCTGTATTTTTTGGTGTGTGTGCCTCTCCACCTATCATATACTGTGTGTCTGTCTTGTCTTTGTGCGTTCTCCTGTCACATTCTCGCAGTATAACCCAGCATTGTGCTTAAAGCTACTCGTCAACAAAGAGCTTTTCTTTAGCTATCGCATCATCATCTCTCCTTCTCCTTCTATCTCTGTCTTTCTCTCTTCAGTGTGTCTGTTTGCTTCAATCATCTTCTGTTACTTTCTCTCTCTCTCTCTCTCTCTCTCTCTCTCTCTCTCTCTCTCTCTCTCTCTCTCTCTCTCTCTCTCTCTCTCGGATATCTGCTTTATCAGCTGACTGTCATATTGTGTGTCTGTTTGTTAGCACTCCTCCTCGTGTATGAGAGCAAGGACAGATATGTGCCTGATGAAGAGAAGTGGGTTTTGTGGCCAACTGTTTTAATCACCTCATGGACAGAGCTGCATGCCTGTGCCGGTGGAGGCCACAGTTTCCGTGTTAAGCGTGCCTCCACAGAAGATGTAGTTGCCAAGTAGACTTGTTTTATCTGGCTAGCATTTGCATAACTAAAGGGTATCCATTTTGAGCACTGTACTTAAAAAAAAAAAAAAATTCTGTTCATATCTCAGTTTCACATCTTCCGTACAGTATTTGTCATTTCTTATCTCAGTTTCACATCAATCGCATGTGTTTCCTCTTTATTACTGACAGACAAAATGTGCCACCGTTCAGTAATAGAGAAAATAAATACACAGGAACATTATATTCCCAAAAAATATAGTTTTTACATTGCTTTCACATTACTGATTTATCGGTAGGTTCACAGAGCCCTTGATATATGACAAAGAGAAGCAGCAAATTCAGTCTGAGAAGTTTTAATTTATTACTACTTAATAAATTACTATTATTACTTTTTTACTACTTAATAAATGTAATAATAGTGTAATGATATAAAGTAATAAATGACTCAATATCAAAATATTTGTTGTTTTGCTAATCAATTAATCAATTAATTTTTTTACCTCAACTTTTAATTGAGGTCATGTAAAACTTACAATGAGGTGTGCATTTTTATCTTTAAATGCAGTCTTGAATTATAGATATTTCCTGTGTAGACTAGCAAAGTCATGATGATTTATGTGTTTGAAAGAATGGGTCATTCGTTTGTCAGTGCAAAACATTCATGGTAGGCCTGTTTTTTGAGGGGTTGCACACAAAAACCTCTACGAATAATCTTGATAGTGCAATTTCATGATTTTCTGTTGTATTGATAACCGGTCATATTCTGTATGGTACTTGAGAATGAAGGTCACTACGGGTCTCAGCTCTGTGGCTAAAAGTGTCCTAGTGTTAGAAGCAATGTAAAAGCGCTTTGAGTACCGATAAGGTAGAAAAAGCACTATGTGCAGATAATATACCATTTATTCTTTGTGGCTACGCTCATATTTCTGGCTGTGTTGCCTGCGCTTTGTGCCTTGTTCACCTCCGCATCAGACCATCCACACATTCAGGCGCACATGCAGACATGTATGAGCAGGAACACACACCAACTATACCAATTACAAGATTACAACAGGGCAACTCAGCAAATTGACCCTGCTATGGAAAGTGAAGTCAGTGCTGTGTGTGTGTGTGCGTGCGCATGCTGTGGAGCTACATGTGTGTGCTGTGGAACTGCGTGAGAGTCGGGGCCCATGCAGAGCACTTGGAGTGCTAATTAGGCAACCACAACCCAGCAGAGTACATCACAGAGAAAAAGAGAGAATAGAGGGGAGAGAGAGGTTGAACAGAGGGTGAAGTGACGAATATATGCAGGGGAGCAAGCAAAACAGCGCCCATCTCCTGAGGAAGCTTGTGGAGGGAGAGGGAGAGAGAAAGTTGAAAGATGATAATAACTGAAATGTGTTACAGGCGGTGATATCCCCAGGCAGTGACAGCTTTACAGTACAGAACAATACAGTTTATCCAGGTCCGTGGGATGTGACATGCAGGCTCTCTGTGTATGTGTTCTGTCTGATTTTGTATGTGCATGTGCTCATTTGTGTACACTGAAGAGCCTCACAGGTGCAGAAGACATGATAAGCATTGCAGGGCCTCCTTTGTACGTATTTGCTTCTGTTGTGTTTTGAATTCATGTGGAATCTGCAACATCTGTCATATCTCACCGCCTTGCTGGGAAGAGCCACACCGCCACCTTTTCCTGTTCTCGGTAGCAGGTGAGGCTGATTAAAAGAAAGAGACAGGACCCGGTGATGATGATAACGGTGAGTCAGAGCTGACTCCCTGTCTCCGCTCTCAGTCGAACAGCTGGACTAAAGCTGAAGCTGACTCTCTCATAGGGGGAGTGGCGGGGCTGTGTCCCCCCTCAGTGAGAAGCTACAGAGGGCACAGCCATACAGACAGCAGCTTGACTCCTGGGGCATGGACCACAAAAAGCCAGAGACACAGACAGAAGGCTCTTAAGTGTGCGTGTGTGTCTCTGCATGTATGTGTTCACACTCTCTAAGCAGCATTATGAAGCGTGACCAGACTGTTCTGTCATACGCCCACACTGGTGTCTCTGAGAACACAGCCATACACTTCCCAGATGACATGCGCACACACATACACACACAACCCCAGCAACCCCTACCACAGCCGCTATGTAATTAACAGACATAGGAAATGGCGCTGTTGGGGTGGGTGAGTCGGTTGCAAGGAGGAGAAGAGGAGTGAAAATCATCTCAGCTCGTGCCTACCCTCAAGACACACTGTGTTTCTCTGTAGCGTGTGTGTGTGGAGGAGAATAAAAGAGAGGGAGAGAGATGCCGGCTGATCTTTTGAAATCTCTGTGTTTTTGTTGCAAGCTGCTGGCAGGCAGGGGGGGGGGACAGAGCGAAGGGAAGAGAAGTAGGAGGTGAGGGATGAATAATAAGATGTGCACACAAACACACACACACACTCACGTACATAGCCATATCATTTAAAGCCACACACACAAGGTAAAAGACAGGAAGACTGCTCTCTTTGCTCATTGCACAGTGTGTGTGTGTATGAGTGCGTGTGCTCAAGAGAGTGAGAGCTAGCCAGGTCAGAGGGAGACGTACTCTGTTCTCTGCTGTAGCTCCATAATGGAGGCCTGCTGTATAATGACAGCTCAGACACAGGCAATACTCTCTGTCTCTCTCTTTCGGCTTCTTCATTGATCTCTTGTTCCCTTTCTCTCACTCTCCCATTCCCCCCACTCTCCGCTTCTCTGTCTCTTTGTCTCCCTTTTCTTTTTCCCTTCTTTCTTCTTTTCTCACATTCATTCTCCAGCGGAATTGTCACCTTTGATTCTGCAGCCACCGTGCTGCTGTTTCGGGATTTCTCTGATATCAGAATTTTCTCTTTGGTATGGAGTAAAAGAGTTGGCATGCACGGGCACAGACATGCGCTCGCAGGTGTGTGCGCCTGTGCAAACACACACACAAACACACACGTCCGTTCCATAGTGCCTGAGGGTAGATTGCTCTGACATCTCATCTCAGAAGTCAAACAAACCTGGAAGTACCAGAGCAGGTTTATCCTGCTGTGCTCGTGTGTGTTTGCGTGCGTGCATGTGCAGGTTTATGCCAGTTCAAGAGTGACATCATGTAATACATCTGATGTATTCATATGTATGAGCATTTACTGCTACTCTTGAGGTCAGATCCCTGCTCCAGTTTAACCTATCTACCTACCTTTTGGAATAGCTGACGGTGCAGCATCAAGACAATCCTTTATGGGTATAGTACTGTATTGTGCTATTTATAGACAGTACATCGCTTAAAGTGTTGATTTTTGTCAGCCACAGAGTTATGCTTCCTGCTGTCATACTAGGTGCGTTTTTTAAAGCTCATTTAAGCCTGAAGCACATGATGATGTGGCTGTGGTAGTGGCGGTTATGCCCATATTACATCCTGTTTTGCTAGACTGGTTTCATCCACAGTGCTGCTGCCCTGGTATTTTAGTCACCTTCATTTTTCATTTATATCTGTCTTTAGCCTGAAGTGTCCTTCTTGCTGGATTTCTTACATACCCTCCTCCCATCCATTTCATCCACTGTCAGAAAATCTTCAGCCAGCTAGCAAGTCCATCAACCATTTATGATGACATGTACTCATCAAGCTGACTCCTAACTCCCTCTTGAATCAGTGGCTTACTCTAAATCATTTCAGCACAGTGGTTGGTTAAACCTGTGTCCTCTGGCTGAAGTATGTCTCCATTTTTGAACACTGATCAGAGATCATGATCTGAGTAATGAGGGGGTTTCCACTTACCTACAACAAAATGACATGGTAGAAGGTGTGGTTAATCTTGATAGTGTGTTGCTGGCTTGCTGATCAACACAAACTGTAGCAAACATCACCTAAAGAGCCTGTAACTCTATATAATCAGTTCGCTATGACCACATCTTGTTTACTTTTCCTTCGTACAGTATTTAAAACTGGTCCGCTGACCTACAAACTCCCACTGTGTAGGTTAATTTTAATTTCAGTCTTTCTAACAAAGCCTTACTTACCCATTGCTAGTGAAAATGGTTTCATGTGAAGCAGCAGTAAATGTTTGTTTTGTATGAGCAAATACAGCTCTGATAGCACAGCAAAGAAGACATTATCAGGAAACAGCGAGGGTGCTATTTGTTAGTGGAAAGTAAGAACAGGAATGTAGGAGTGGAACAAAACAGCAGACCACAGAGGTTATGTTACATCGGAGCTACAAAAGTATTCAAAAAAATGAAAACAGTAAGACATTTACAAATATTACTTTAGTTGCCTGCCTGACCACACATGTATAGCTGCCATGTTATTGCAATAACATTCTTATTGCTCATTTGAGGGCAGACACTGCATGGATAAACAGTTAGTTGGAGGCAGCACGGTTCCAGTCCAAGCTGCGTTGGACTTGGCCAAGCCAGGTTGGATCAGATAGATGGGCCAGCAGCACTGCACTGCTAGTTTTAACGAGCTGATAGGCAAATCCCTTCCTGGTTAAAGATTAACCACTCGCTAGAGCTGCCACTGCATTATCTCCCTACTGGCCGGGGCATACAGGAGCCAAGAGGATTTACTTTATATGCGTGTGTGTGTGTGAGAGAGAGAGTAATCTGCATTCCAACCATCAAAAGGGTGGAACTGTGTGTGTGTGTGTGTGTGTATATGTGTGTTTGACTATGAGAGTTAGTGATCGGCTTTATTCCCAGCAGGGCGTTAAAACAGTGTGTTTACTGTATGCCATTTAGCAGTCAATCTGCTTTGTGTGTGTGTGCGTATGGGCGGGATCTTGTTTGTGTGTGGTTTGTTGTAATCTACATTCCTTTTTTTCACAGCTTTGTTTTGTTTTCCCTTAGGGTGTAACGGCATTCAAAGGGTTAATTGCATAAGGAAGCTTGGTGTGTAACAGACTCCTTTAACCCTTGGGTCGTCAGCAAAAGTGTTAAACTTTTGCTACAGTGCCAAAAGATGTAATTAACTTATATCTCCTAAGACCTTTTGAAATACCATTCTTGCTAGTGGATTCAGCTTTTGTCTTTGTCATAATCCACGGCAATATCATTTAAGATAGCTTTTTTTTCTTTTGTGTGTCACTGGATTAAAGGAGTGTGGCATATGCTGTTTCATTAACAGAGGACTTCCTCTGATTAGCGGGGATACTATGCCATCTGCTGGATGTTTTGAAGAATGTAGGGCCAGAGCCTGCTGAAGTACTAGCACAGTTGGATGCAACAAAGTGATGTTAATAGGTGGAGGCAGGCCCATTTCTCTGGAAATTAATAAGACATTACTCAACCTGGGTTGCTTAGATCATGCTAGTTATCATTAGTTATTCTGAAAAGAGGGTCTTTACGTACATAGTTTACAGGTTTTTCTGGTTAAGAAAAATGCTGTAAACAGAGTAGAGAAAGGTCTCTGTAAATCCACATAACTTTAATACTATCATTGATTTCATCTTAATCTTAGTGGGCATGTTTTATTATTTAGTACTGGATCTAATTAGACATATGTCACTTTTCGCTTTCCTGTAGGAGGTTTCAGCTGTTATTATAAGGTCTGAATTTTATTTGGCATTTTACCCTTTGTTGTGCATGAGACGGTGGTTAGTTGACAGGAAGTGAAGGCAGAGAGATGGGGCATGACTTGCAACAAAATCAGACCCAAACCAGGGAAGTTGAATCAGTCACCAAAATAACCCATGAGCTTACATTGCGTACCAGCAGAAGTAGTATCAACTATCATTTTGGGAAAAGTTATATGGCCATCTAAATCCCCCTCAGCCGGTACTCTGCCATAATGTGGTTTGATGCTGTTGTTGCTTCCTGTAAGCTTCTACAAGCAGACAACTGTAGAGATGGCAAAGAGGTACTGTGCCCCAAACTCACCTTCATGATGTTAGACAGGAAACGGGTAAAGGTCAGACACAAATATAGAGGAAGGTGTGGCAGTGCTGTTTTCTCAGGGGTGTCAGACTATGGATTGAGGAACAGAAAGGAACCGAAAGTGTTGGCCTTTGGCTCAATACTGGCCATAATGTCGCTTAGCCCTAAAGATAATCTCTCTCCCTGTCATCGCTCTCGCTCCCTCGCTGTGCTGTGAAAAGTGACGGAAGGAGGAAGTGACTAAAGAAACAACTCATTCACACCCCTGCAATGACAGCAGGATGGACAGAGGGGAAGTCAAACCCACGCTTTAAACTTTTCCTGAGCCCTCCACCCCCAACCACTATTACGCATTAGTCTCCTCCACCCTGATAACAGCTCCTTGTAACTGTAGTACATGTATTTGCATGTAGCGTGTGTCTGAGTGTGTATATGTGTGTACTAAAAGGTTTGTTTGCACGTCCATATTTTTGGTATGACGTCCTTGATTGTGTGAACTAGTAATAATTAGAGGATTTAGAGGAAATAGATTTCTTTTATCTTCTTTTGTCATGTAGTTTTTCTTGATCAGCATTTTTTATCACAGTTCAGTTGTAGTGATAAAGCAAATTGATTTGAATCAGGAAAGATTCTAACACAAAAGGTTTTTTCTCTGATGCTGTGGAGCTTGTCACAGGCCAGGACATGTTCTCTTCTTTCTTTCTCTTTCTTTCTCTTTCTTTTTCTTTCTCCTTTCTCAAGAAGGGAAGGACACCTCAGACATTTAACCTACCCCCGCCATCCATCTATATACATGCACACATAATACAGACACACTGCCTGTCGCTCCTCAGCAGTGGGGTCAGATGTGCTGACCGGCTGAGCACCCCCCTCCTCCTCAGCTTCTCTCTTCTTCTCCTCTCCCCTCCCCCTCCTCCAGCTCGCCTTGGCAGGGCATGCATGCCTGTGTCTGTTATCTGCAAATGGCTGAGGAATTATAGGTTGAGAGGGGAGGAGGAGGAGTGAGGCAAGGGGGGGGGATGAGGTCATGTGACATCGCAGCAGCTGCTAGGCTAAGAATTTCTGTTTTCTCACTTAGAGAGAGAGAAAGAGAGAGAGCCAGAGCAAGCAGGGGGAGAGATAGGCAGCATGTGTGGTGTGTTGCTTTGTTAGATAAGCTCTAAACGGTCTTTGTGAGCGGCAGTGCAAGAGACAGGAAGGCAGCGAGGGAGGGAGAGAGGGTCGATGGGCGAGAGGAGGTAGATAGACAGAGAGCGAGAGAAAGGGGAGCAGGAAGATGGTGTGTGTCCTGTCGGTGGCTGCCGGTGTGTGCTGGGCTGGGCTCAACGTGAAGATGCAGCCATGGGGGATCCAGGCGGCTCCACTCCTTTGTGCAGTAAGGAGCTTCGGCCATGCTTTTAATCTATGAGGGAGGGGGTCATGAACCGTTGCCAGACCTCCGGACGTGTGCCTGTGTGTGTATTTGTCAAGCTGTGTGCTTGTCTGTCTCTTCTTTTGCTGTGTTACTCGCTTGTGTCTGCTTGTACTGTGGTTTTATGTGTGTGGTTTGTATGAACTGTGGTTCTCTGACTCTGTAGTATGTTAGTTTTTTTTCAAAAAGTTCCTTGTGTGTTTGTTTTACTCAGTTTTCTCACTTGTTCTGACTTTCTTTACAGAGACAGGAGTAGTAATCGTGTAAAGAAAGTTACGTTATTGAACTGGGTAGCTGGTGTGCGTTTTTTGTCTGTTCGCCAGTTTCAGTGGCTGTGTGTGTGTATTGTTCAGACAGTAGTCATTGTTGATTCCATTATTAATTTTGTGCTGGGTTCATTTGGAGTGCACTGGGTAACAGGGAGGTTACAGGCAGGAGGTGTTGGGAGTGTTACTCACTCTCTCATGCCTGACTTGTCTCTGTGTGTGTCCACTCAAACTAACACACACACATCTCTGTCTCTGCTCTCTTCTCGGGAGGGAACACAATCTTTTTATAGCCGTCTCAGCCTCTGGGGTAAACCCAGATATAACACCTTCTTATCTAATTTTGCTATTGATACAGTATACAGTTTGTAAGCAGCTTTTATTTCACTGAGTACGTCTTTATCTTAGAAGTTATTCTGGTAGCTGGAAGTTTGCTTTGAATGTGGATTTAAGGAGGATTCTGAACAATCTTTGGCATGTGTGTGTGTGTTTTGGTGTAACAGTTAATACCACTACCACCCACCAACTACCCTAGCCTGAACTTACTCTGTCCTCTGAGTGATTGTGTGTGTGTTTTGCCTGAATATGAAGGGCCATCACACACCATTCTGGCATTTAGGGATTCCACTGACCGAGGGGCTGTCAACACAGTGTCACCTTTCAACACATACACAGGAAGAAAAGGGACAGCCGTCTCAAACCTCCTCACCCTCTCTTCTTCTCCAGCCACCATAGGGAACTTATTAATGTGTGGTGAAGAAGTGATATGACACAAAAATCACCCTTTTCTCTGCTGCTGTTGGGTGAAAACTTTTTCTCTCATTGTTGTAACATTAACTTTTCTTTATTATATTTCTTTCTTCCCTTCTGATTAAAGAAGGGTCTTACTAGTACCTCCCTGGCAGCATTTTGAATTAAGCACAATATCAAACTGAAACTTTCAGGAAGGGAGTTACATGTGTAACTGCTGAAAACATGTAACATGATCATGTCTCTAAGAAATATAGTCACACTTGTACTGGAGCATGTTCAGAAGAGATGTTGTGTAAACTCTGTGACTGTGCACCTCTGGCAGACACACAGCCAGACTGGAGCGCTTTGAATAAGGGAAGGCTGACCTGCCCTCCTAATCTCTGACCTATGACCCTAAGCCATACAACCAAAGCCCCTCTGCCCCTCACACCACCAATCCCCATTCACCCCAGCTGTCACAGAGATACCCAGTACCACACTCTGCCCTACAGTCCTTTGAAAAGGTATTTGCCTCCTTCCTGAGTCACACTTAAATGATTCAGATCATCAAACAAAATGTTAATATCACACAAAGATTTGGTTTTAAATGATGATTTCATTTGTTAAGGGAAAAAAAGCTGTCCATAGTGCCTGGCACTATGTGAAAAAGTAATTGCCCCCTAAACCTAATAACTGGTTGTGCCACCCTTGGCAGCAACAACTGCAATAAAGCGTTTGTGATAACTGGTAATGAGTCGTAGAGGAATTTTGGCCCACCCTTGTTAGCAGTATTGTTTTAAATCAGCCACATTGGAGACTTTTCAAGCATGAACGGCCTGTTTAAGGTCTTGCCACAGTATCTCAATCTGATTTAAGTCTGGACTTTGACTAGGCCACTCTAAAACCCAATTTTTCATTTGAGCCATTCAGAGGTGGACTGGCTGGTGTGTTTGAATCATTGTCCTGCTGCACAACCCAAGTGCGCTTGAGTTTGAGGTCACATACTGATGGCCAGACATTCTCCTTACAGATTTTCTGGTAGAGCACAGAATTCATAGTTCCATCAATTATGGCAAGTCATCCAGGTCCCATCAAACTACCACCACCAAGTTTGACTGTTGGTATGATGTTCTTTTTATGAGATGCTGTGTTAGCTTTACACCACATGTAACAGGATCCAAACCTTCCAAAAACTTCAACTTTTGTCTCATCAGTCCACAGAATATTTGTCCAAAAGTCTTGTGTGAGACTAACCTGTATTTTGCTTTTGATCAGCAGTGGCTTTTGCCTTGGAACTCTCCCGTGGATGCAATTTTTGCCCAATCTCTTTTGTATTGTTGAATCATGAACACTGACCTTAACGGCGAGTAAGGCCGTGCAGTTCTTTAGATGTTGTTCTGGGTTCTTGGCCTCCTAGATGAGTCGACTTGCTCTTGGAGTAATTTTGGTAGGCCGGCCAGAAGGTTCACCACTGTTCCAAGTTTTGTCCATTTGTGGATAATGGCTCTCACTGTGATTCGCTGGAGTCCCAAAGCTTCTAGCCATTTCTAGACTGATACACGTCAGTTACTCATCTCTCTCTAGTATTTCTTTAGATTGCAACATGATGTGTGGCTTTTTGAGATCTTTTAGCGTGCTTCACTTTGTCAGACAGCTTCTAGTTAAGGGTTTACTTGATTCATCAGGTCTGGCAGTAATCAGACCTGGGTGTGGCAAATGAAATTGAAATCACCATTCCAAAAAATGTGGTTAATTAGAGTAGATTGTTCACATAGTGCTAGGTGGATTTGGACAGCTTTTTTCCCTTAATAAACAAAATCATAATTTACAAACTGCATTATGTGTTTACTCAGGTTATCTTTGTGGAATATTAAAATTTGCTTGATGATCTGAATCATTATAGTGTGACAAATTTGCAAAAAAAAAGAAGAATAGGGCAAATACTTACATTTATGTTATCACCGGTATCAAGTTCTACATTGTTTAAAATACACTGTTTTTTTTAGTACTTTTTTACTTTAAGTAACATTTACAGTATTTGCACTTTTACTTGAATATTGAGTTTGTGTACTTACACCTCTGCAATTTATTAGGTAAATGTTGTGTTTGACGTTAGTTTTGGCTTGGTGTACCTAATAAGCTGATAACAAAGTATATGTGTTTATATGTAGGGCTGAACAAAAGGTTTGTTGTTGGTCCTTATGAAGGCAGTATTGATTAATAATTTCCCAATCCCCTCCCTTTTATCCATTTTGTAGGCATGAGCCATGAGCCAAAGTCACCATCGTTAGGAATGATCTCGACGGCGACGCGTACCACGGCGACAGTCAGTCCCCTCACCCCGTCGCCTCTCAACGGCTCCATCGTAGCCAATGGAAGCCCAGCTACCCAATCTGCTCACTCTGGATTCGCTGCTGCCCTCCGTAAACTGGCAAAACAAGCTGAAGAACCTCGAGGTAAAGCCACACTTGTCTATAGAACAGTGATCTCTCTTGCTTAGTTTTTGATTTCAAGTCTGCTTTAATCTGGTATGATTTCCTGCACATTTTGTTTTTTGCAAATCACAAAATGTGCAGAAAAAGAAGTTGTCAACTTTAAGACTTCTGGATGGCAGCATTTCTGGTTGTGTAGCGAAAATGGGCAATGAAGAAAATGGTAGAAGTATTTCAGTTTGCACTTTTTGTCTTCTGTGTCTGAATAGACAAATGCCAGTTGTGGAAGCATGTAGTACGTTTCCTTGTTTATAATCTGTCTACGTCTGAACGTCTTACCTTGGAAGTTGCTGAAAATATTGCAATAATATCAAATGATGATCCAAATCCCAATCTATAATAAGAACTAAATTGTTTTGTGCAGCCTCACTATCCCCTGTCTATGAACCTAATTAAGTGACCGGATCAAGTGTCCTTTGCCTCCTGTACACATGTGGTTGTGCATTTTGTCATTTTATTTGTGGGGTTTATATGTGAGTGTGTGTGTGCACAGTGTGGAAAAAAATTATTTTCCATTGCCAGTATGTGTAGCTGGGGGTAGTACTGCTAATAGCAGTGGAGTGATATCCACATAGGATTGAATTAGCTGGTGTCCCTGGAGATGCTGGGACGAAGAGGAGCCACTCTAGCTGACCCAATTAATGTGCTTTCTGTAAGTGCACAGCATGCTTGTCTGTGTGTATTATGGCTTGATCATGTAGTTGTATGAATATGAAATAAGCATCAGGTGGTTGAATTACTGGTTGTTGGCATCTACAACCTTATTTACTATGAAACAAACTTTAAAGCTGTGTCCTACTGAGATGAGATTCTCATTGTGGAGTTTGAGAGTGTATGTGTGTGTGAGTGTGTGTATGTGCATACATGCACATATGTGTATGTACAAATATATATGTGGGACTCTGCTTTGGCCCCAGAGAGGCCCAGCTGCCCAAGGTGTCCTGTCTCTGTTCTGGCTCTTAAATCAGATGGTTCCCTCCTTCCTGGCTGTCCCTGGACACCTTGCACTCCAGCCCACTCCAGAATGGGACCCAGAACCAAGCACATGATTGATTACAGAAAGAGAGAAAGCACTCAGTTGCAACCTCTCCTCATTCCCTCTCAATCCTTCTCCCCCTTTGTCTCTCTTGACTCCCTCAACCCTGCATGCCAGCCCTATTAATTTCTCGCTCTCGCCAAAAGAAAAATTCACTTTCAGAGTGCAGACCTGGCTTTCATTTTAACATGGGCTCAAAAATTTGTCACTAGAATTTTTCCTTCTTATCCTTGCTCATCCTCATTTTTGTGAGTTGCAGCTGGGGAACACATGAGTTATGTTCTTTAGTCGTATTTTTAATACTTGTTTTTTTTTTTTTACTTTTCATTGTGTTGTGAGAATGAGTATGCACTGTTCTATTTGTAATTCATGATCTACCAAGGCAGAGAGCTCCTGTCTGTGTCTTTGTCATACAGACACCAGATCCTGTCTGATAAAGCTCCACCACCTTTTTTATTAAAAGCACAAAAAAGCCCCTTTGTTATTTTTTAGGCCTGCTGACTTCCTACTTGCTGGCGTGGGCAATGAGTCAGCCGTCAGGCATAACTCCTAACCGTGTTAGGAAAGGTGGCTCCGGGGTGGGCAGAGAGGTATGAGGCCTCTGGAGCTTCAGTCACCTCTTTGTCTGCAGAACCTGTATTTATAGGCAGTACACACACCCAGACACCCACACACATGCAAACAGTTGTCTTTGCAACTGTGCGAGCCTCGTGATTTTTTTAGCATGCTGCAGCCTGCTGTCTTTTCATTAACTACTTTGACTCAACCTCTCCTCTCCTTCTGTCTCTCTCACCCTCCAGTTGATGCTTTGAGGTGAGTAGTTCAGTATATATATGAGGTGCCATGACTCAGTGTCCTAAGGCCTAGAGGATTTACAGCGTTTTTTAGTTACGTTTGAGTACTGGTATCACTGCCACCGGCTGCTGAACTGATTTAAGACCCTGAGCACGGCTGCTGTTTATATACACACCCACACACACATATACACACAGACACATACATCGTCACTTGTCGGTGGTGAGTATAATGAATAGCTGTGTGTGTACTGAGTGCTGCGCTGAAGAGGGGAGGTGATGGATAATGAGTATCAGAGTAGTGTAAAGGACACACTCTCATTCCATGTACTCTCGCGTGAACACACAGGATAGCACTCACATGTGTGAACAAACACTCAGATAACACACTACCTCAAAAAGGCAGGCCTGCTGATATCTGATTAATTAGGCAGATCTGGGTTTAATCCTCTCAGTTGTTTCTTCTCACACGCTTAGACGCATACACACCATCAGAATTTCATGACTGCATTTGTACCAACTGTAGTGCGCTGCCTAGAGAGAGAATGAAAAGAGTGAGAATAAAGCTGTACAAGATAGATGGAATGAATTGGCTGAAAAAGAAGATGCATCAATTGTAATTAGTGCATTTATGAAAACCTCAGATGTTTGTGAGCTTGTGTGTATATGTATATATGTATGTATGTGTGTGGCCAGAGGCTCCCCTTGTTTCTGGGAGCCCAGAGCATGCTAGGACAGCAGGGCAGTATGTCTCTGACCTCTCCATCTGGAGCCTGCCTGGAGCTCACACAGCCTCGCTCTGCTGTGTGTGTGTGTGTGTGTGCGCGCGCGTGTGTTTCTTGAAGGCAAAACCCCCCAGGCTGTGACTGTCCCTGAAACACTCACAAACAAGCTCATTTGCTTTTCCTTTCTCCTCTCCATACACAGCAACCTTACATCTCTCATGACTCTTTTCAGTAGCAAAGCAGCGCTTAAACATAGTATAGAGTTGTACAGTCGGCATAAGGCACAGAGAATTGCTCCTCTTATTTCAATCCGCCATCTTGTAGTGTCTTCTTTTTCCTTCACTAGCACAGCAACACACACTGTGTGCTTCTCCCCTCCCCCACTCAGTGATGCAGATTACAGGCTTTGTGTTGTGTTGTCAGTGCATGGCCAAGACTGTAGTAGCAGGTGTGTGTGGTGTTTTGTGCATCAGTGGTTGTCATCAGTGTGTGTGTGTGTATGTGTGTGGACATGAGTGTGTGGTTGTGTTAGAGTGCACATGTTAAAGCTTGTGCTAGTGCATGCTGGTGGGGTGGCATATGGACGCAGGGTTGGCTGGGCACTGCTATGCACACCAGGTGTGAAATGGACTGTTTAATTAAGTGCTGATGCTGTTGTAATGCATGCTGGGAGGGAGGTGGGTGGAGGCATTGAGGTGATGTGGGCGTGTTGGCGGGGTTGAGGAGAGCACCTTCTGCATGGCAAGGCTAGAACTGGCTAGCTTGGCAGAGGTGGTGGTGGTGGTGATGGTTTGAGAGAACACTAAAACATTTTTGTGTAGTGTTGTCTTCCTATTGAGGTTTAGTGATCCAGTGGGATTCACTGCTATAGCTTGTAGATGGCATTGAAAAAGCCTGCTCTGAGGAGCTGTGGTGACTTACTTGGCTTTTTGATTGGGTCAGTGACTGAAGTAAAAGGTGCATACTACGGAGGCACACTTGGCCACAACCTCTGACCACGGCTTGTTTTGTTTGTTGCTGCTCCTGGTTGTATTGTGTGTGTGTGTGTGTGTGTGCGTGCATGCTTGTGCGTGTGTGTGGCTTAGCTTGAGCAGTCAAGTGTGGAGGCAGTCTGGGAGAGTGGGACTGGTAATGGAGGAGGCAATAGAGAAAGGAGCTTCACATTAATCACACACAGCTTGGGAATGAGACAGCGCTCTTTCTTTTTCTCTTTTCTTTTCTCTTTTGTCTCTACCTCTTCTGTCCCCCCCTTCTTTCTCTCTGCACACCCTTACGACCCCATCACCTCACCATACGCACCCCTACACACAAAACAAGTGACAATCAGTACAGCTAATGAAGTGCAGGTTGAGAGCTGATGAGACTTTTTTAGACTCTGGGGACGAAGGCTTGTGCTTCACCACTCCTCCTCTTTCTCCTCTAGCTCCCTACAGGGCCAGCATGTGTGGCCATCTTCTCATCTTTTCTCTGTATAGATGGAATAATAGGAGCATATGGAAGAAATGTCACAACCTTGTTGCCATTCACGTTTCATGTATGATTTTTCTCCTATCAGATGGAACAGTAATGTTAGGGCACGGGAGACGAGAGGAGTTGGTGTGGAAACTAGAGCAGGGGGTTGAAAATTGACAGGAGGGTTGGACGCGAGATGAAGAAAAGAGGTTTATGGAAAATGGACAAACATCACTTTCTATTGTTCAAACTGGAAGATATGGGGTAGTGCACATAGATGCACACAAACAAACATGTAACCACTCTCTGAGATATCTTCCTGAGCCCTTACCAGCTAAAATTACCGTAAATGTGCTTATGAAAATTGTGCGTTGAGTCTGACAGATCTTTGTCTGGTTGGCAGGCATTGGCAGTGTTTGAAGAACAGAAGGAAAGGGATTGGGGTGTATGAAGAAGTGGTCGGTGGGTGGTGGTTGCGTGCGGTGTTATGATCAGAAGAAAGGAATGATACAGAAATAATAGCTGTGTTTTTGTGTGCATACTTGTAAAGGATATCGTACACAAATTCTGCAGGCTGCAAGAAGAGAATGAAGCTGTTGGTAGATCCTTGTTGGTCCTTGTCTTTTTTATTTCTTTCTTCCCTCACCTGCTACTCCTCCTGTTCTCTTAATTATTTAGTCTGCCGTGCCTCTTCTCCAGTCTGCTCTGTCTACATGGAAAAGGAGGAGCAAAAGGTGGAGTTGGGGAGAGAGGGGGTGAGAGAAATACATAGAGTAGAGGTCTGTTGCTTAGCAGTTCAGCATCACTGTGATCACCACCCCCCTGCTCCCCTCTGTCTCTTCCCTCCCTTCAGCCTTATTTGTAACCGCATGCTTGTGTATGCATGTTGTGAATGCGTGTGTGTGTGTGCTGAGTGAATAGGCTGTGACACTAGAGCTGTATTAAGTGTAGCTCCATTCCCCAGGCTGAGTGGGCTGCTATTGATTGGCCTAGTCTTGCAGGGGAGAGTAATGGCTCTCCAAGGTGAGGAGGGGAGGATTAGGCCACTAATTGCCATTGTGCAGACAAGATATGCCTCACCCCTCAATATCCCCCACCTCGTCCCTGCCACCCACTCACCCATCTGCAGCCCTTACCTCCCTGCTTTCCTCTCAGCTCCATCTCTCGCCTCACCTCACACCTCTTTTGCACTCTCACTTGTCACTGTTTTTTCCCAATCACTCCCCATCATCTATCATTTTTCATGTCTCACCTCACATGTATCATCACCATCTTTTCCTCACATTGCCCCCCCCCCCAACCTACCACTAACACATAGATTTTCAGATTTTCTCTAAGCGACCATGTCACTGCCATCATTGATTCTTTCCATTATTTAGTGGTATTAGACAGAATGAGGTGTTTAAGATCCTGACCGCACCTACCATGGCTGACATTGTCTGTTAGGTTATGTTGCCACGGAAACCGAAGCAGGGAAGAAATGGCAGTTGGGTAGAGATCTGTGGTTTTTGTTCTGATGGTGATAATTGGAGGGGAAGTAGACCTGAAACTGGCCTGAGGTTTTGGCTGCCTTTTTTTTGCTTTCAAAAGCATGTAAACACATTGATGCACAAAAGCACACTACCTGCACACACACAGAGAAAAGCACACACCTCCTGCTGTCCTTGTTGCAGTACTGAAGTGTGTGTGCCATTGAGAGGGTTGTGACCTAGTTTGACTGTGTAATGCTGTGTTTGCTCTCTGAGCAGAGGAGACATACAGCACACTGTACTGTCAGGAGGCAGAGGCTGGGAGAAGAAGAGAAGGAATGAGAGGAAACGTAGATGAAACACACAGGTCGATCCACAGGAGAGAGAGCAAAGGAAATATTTAAAAAAAAACGATGAAAAGACAAAAGGGAAAGCATAGTGGATGCAGTGGAGAGGAACAGAAGGAGTAGCCAGCATGGGGGCAAAGTAAAGAACTATGGTTGAAAAGATGAATTTGCAATGGTATGCGTATGTGACTGTGAGCATATTATATGAGCCCACTGGAACTAGAGAGAGCGAGATGTGTGGAAAGCGAGGCATGTGACCAGAGCGTGACCCTGCGCTACAGGGTTTCCTTGGAGGGCTTTGTTAATGTGGCACAGCTACAGCACAGCAGAGAAGCTCATTGGGCCAGCTTTTCACCACCTGCTGTGTGTGTGTGTGTGTGTGTGTGTGTGTAGTGGAAGGGGGTAGTTGTGTGTGTGGCTGCAAGCGCCACTGACTGTATATATATCCAGTATGGCTGTTCACTCTCAAATTGTGTGTTCTTGTGATGTGTGTATGTGTGTGTGAGTCCTCCATGTCAAGGCTGTGTGACTCTTGCAGGGCTGCTCATCCTGATCACTGTCACTTCGTAATAGGGGCCTAGAGCCATCCATCTGGCCTGCTGTGTGTGTGCATGCGCATATATGCATGGGTTATTTGTTGCTGTTGTGGTGCTAAAAGAGCTACAGGATCATAGTGTTGCCTTTTATCAGTAGGGCAAAACATAGGCTGTTAGAGCCTCTATTCTTATGTACATTTTCATTGTACTCATATTATTTTTCTCTGTTTTTCTTCAGCTGCATCCTCCATCAGTAGTGAGTCCTCTCCAGTGTCCTCCCCGGCCACCAACCACAGCTCTCCAGTTAGCACACCCAAGAGGGGTCCCCTTGGTCCAGGGTCTGTCCTGGTTCCCCCAGCAGGTCACAGCGTGCCAAACACTCCACCTGTAGTCACTATTGCTCCAACAAAGACTAGCAACGGCCTGTGGAGGAACGAGGGGCGCCAGGTAAAGTCTCATTTACACCTCAAACTTAACTTAAGGCTGTCCTCTTCCTTTCTTTTATTCCCCTTTTTTCTTTCACTTGCTGTTTCTGAAGTCTCATATTGTTCCAGTGTATTTCCTCTCTTTGTGTTTTCTTCTGTGCTTCTTATCTAGCTGTTAAAGCAACATTTAAATGTTCTCATTCTTCAGCCCCTGCCTGCTAACATAAACATTCAGACAGTCTCTTGAGGTATTAATGGATTTAATAGCTGGCCTGTGACCCATAGTGTGGCAGTGCGTACTTGACATATGTACATGTGCCATAGCTGACGGGTCTATGTATGTCTGCTTCCCCCATCACCCCCCACAATCCATGCGTTAAACAATGCCAGCTGCCACTGGGACATCGAGGTGACAGCCTCAACGGCAGCTAACATCTGTGCCTCTCTAGCCCCCCTCCCACTTAGCCCTCTTGGTCTTGGATGAGCCCCTCCCGTGTCCCCAGCCTTCAGCCTCCTAGCCCCACCCCCAACCTCACCTCCAGCCTCACCCTTTTCACTAAAGCAGTCAAGTGCATCCTCTGCCTTGTCACCCCAACACCCACTTTCTGTTGTGTAGTGGGGGAGAGAGAGAGCTGCTTGCTTTGATAAGGAGTGGATTATGGATTATGGCCTTGCTTTAAGCCTTCTTATCTCAGCTCAGGGCTAATGGTCATGGCCAAGCACACGGTTATGAACAGCGCTTGGCCCCATGTGGAAACTCTCCAAGATACTTTGACAGTCCCTAAGAGACAGAGAGAATGGGGATAGCAGAGGGTGAGCAAGGAGGGTAGCAAGCCAGCAATGCATGGTAGCATTTAGGCCATTGTCCTCTACCCTGGACAGCCCTCCTGACCCTCACCGTCTGTAGTTATAGCTTTTACAAAATGAACCTTCCACAGTTCAAGGGTCAACCAAAGCTGGGAGGGGCTGGAGAGACAGCAGAGTTTTCCCAGTTTTTGCTATTCCTTCAGCATGGCAAGTTTCCAACAGCAGAGGAAGACATTAAGGGGCAGAATCTCCTGCGACGCCCTTCCACATGCGTGTACTGTATATTGTAAATAATCTTCTGTGTTTGTTTGCTTGCGTGTGAATGTCAGTGTTGTGTGGAAGTGTTCAAGCTCAAATTGAAAAGGTGGTGTTACTGGGTTCATGGTGCCTCCAGCATCTCAGGGCCACCCAGTCAGTGGCTTGGCATGGAGGTTGGGGCACAGCAGCGGAGATTTGTCATGGTATCTCCCCTATTTCTGCGGTGCGACTTCAGTGATCACATATAACTCTGGTCACAAAGAACCATGGGGCATAAAGGACGCACATACTGTACATGCCATCAGAATGTCCCTCTTAAACAAAGACAATAATGTGTTTAACTTTCCTAACAGTATTAATCAGTGATCAAGGAAGAAAGACACTTTAGCCCTTCCTCTTTTGTCCTCCTTGTCTCGTTCTCTCACCCTCTGAGTCAACAATTATTAAATTTTAGACCAAATATTGTTTTGGTGAAGATACATGTACACCATGTGATGATATCCTGTGTGGGGAATACTATGGGTAACAAAACAGAAGTCAAAAGTTAGAAACAAAAAGAGGGACTGATAGGAGGAGAGAAGATACTTGCATACAGAGACAGACAGCAGTCTGTTTTCTGGAGGGGTGATTAGTGTCTCTGTGGCTGAGGTATGAATGTGTCTTTCAGAAGGGTGATGGGCAAAGCAGTGAAGTAGGGTGGCTTGGTGCATTGGCATTTTGCTTTAATGACTGCAGGAGTCTGCTCCCGCTGCTGCCTGTAATTGCTTTTTAATTGGCAATTTGGATTCATGGCTCCATCTGAGAGGCGTAAGCATGTGCTCTACAGAGCGCGGGGTCTCCCACCCTCACTGGGGGTTACAGGGGCCTGGCTCGCACAGAGGAACATGGCTGTTAATGGATGCGTGTTTGAGTCTGAGTGCTTGTATTTGTGTTCTGTAGTGTGGATATGGCAGGCTGCTGGTGAATAATGTGTGTTTGAGAATAGAATAGGCTGTTTTTTGGCAGGGTGAAAGGTCGAAATGGGATGGCTGGTTGAATTTGCAGGTTCCTGAGTGACTAAGGTGCCTCTCTAATGGGGATTCTGTCTTGATGGCGCCCACACAAACAGGGAGACATTTTTCCTTTACAATCAGAACTAATGTTGAAGTGCACCTTAGAATATTCTTTTTATGCAGCTCACAACAAAACAATGGTCAGACTTGCAAACTGTATATCTTACGACTCCTCATGTTCCAAATGGAAAATAGCAACTTTTGCCTCCTAACAGACATTTAGAGTCCTACAGTTTAAGGCTGAAGAAATCTTTTGCACATCAGTCTACACTGTCACTCAACAACTGTGAGCACAGTGCTACAGTATATGAGAGCATATTCAGAGAATATATTTTGCTGTGTAGGGACTCTTGTGTAGACTCGTGTGGCTTTTTGTGCTGTCTGTCTTCAGATAGAGCATCCCTGTAACACAAGAATAATTTCAGTATGAGTGAAATGGTATTGAATAGCAATATGTACACATTCTCATTGACAAACAAGCGCTTTGCTGATCATCTCATGTGAAGTAGGAAGCAGAAGTTAACAAGCATCTTTTTCCATCCTTTTATGTTGGTATTTCTGTGCTATTCTGAGAAAGAGCAGTTTAATCAGGTTTCTGGTAATATGTGTCTGGGAATTGCACCAGTTATTGAGTCATTTTCATGAATATGAAATTAATCTGTGTATGACACAGAATATTCAACACAGTTTCAACCCACATTTGATTCACACCAACTACTGGCCACTGAGCAAATATCAGATAGTCAGTGTTCAACAGTTATTAATAAATTGCTACAGACCTTGCATGATTTCATTTGCCAAGCAGCTTCTTGTGTTTTGATGTTGTTATAGTGGTCAGTAGAGTGTCTATCTATTACATTAATTTTCTAAAGTTTAAGTTTTCCACTACAAGAATTTACACGCCCCTTTTCTGAACTTGTACCAATTGTCCCAGTTTGTACTTTTACTGTCCCTTTTTTCACTTTGGATACCTTCAGCAGATCTCTTCACACGTAACACAACAAACATACATACTGTAAATAAATATGTGCACCTGTAGTATCAACGGTGAGAACTTTCCTAAACACCATTCACTTGCATAGCAGTTGATTAACTGACAGACGGCAGCTATTCCTGTTTTTGCTGGCATTACTGGTGACGTATTGCTCACTGGTAATACGTATGTACCTGCAGCAGTACATGTGTGATTCTCAGGAGGGGAGCATACACATGGTACATTTTATGGATCTTGCAGACTGTGAACACATTGATAAATTTGCAAACACTAGACTCTGACACATATCACAAGAATGGTTACTAATAATCATACATCCACATAGCCACCTGTTAGCTTTAGGTAGTGTCGGACAATCAGAAAATAAGACTTTGTGAAATAAGAAGAATGAGCAAAGAGCAAACAGAGAGCCTGGCATCTTGTGATTCCCAACCTACTATCTGATATTTTGAGCCTGTCTTTCTCGTTGCTGATTACGAGGGAACATCCACCTTCTCCCTATGCTCATAAAGCTTTAAAAGGATTGAGATGGGATGGCGGCTGGTTACGGGGATAGGAAGTTTATGGGAAAAAGTGTGTTGCTCTTTAGTGACGTGACACAACCAACAAAGAGCAAATTGTAACATTAAACTACTGGAAATTAGGGGGTCTAAGACACAAAGTGGGATATGGGGAGTCTAAACATTAGAGGCATTTAAGATTACATGTTAGCGCATCAGTGTCAGCCTGGGTCAGTGGCTGCAGAGCAGGATGTGGAGGTAATGGCTCACTAAATGGGATTTGTTTTATCAGAGGCAGTAGTGAGAGAGGACAGTGCTGCTGTAAGGTCTCTCTCAAATCCCTGGGTGCTCAGAGGTTAATTTAGTGGGGCAAGGAAGTGCTTTCTCCTCTCGCTCGTTTTCTTTATGGCTTTATCTCTATCTTTCCTGGCTTCCCTCTTTTTATTTTTTCTAGCTCCCTCACCAACTTTAACTTTGAGTATCGTTTTGCAGGAGATAACTGTTCTACCATACCTATGAAAATCCTCTGTGGCTGTATATTCCTCTATAAACAGTTTCCTCGTACAGGAGTTGTAAGTTTCTGTTTTACAATTGCATTGATAGGCAGGGGGAAACCAAAGCTTCAGAAAATGCACTCCCACTCCCACAGCAGGATGTCTTTGTAGCTCTGAAACAGTATATGTGCCTGCTGAGTGTGTGTATCTGTCTGTGTGTGTGTTTGTTGTGGGATTGGATAAGTGAGACCAGGCTTGCTGCCAAAGGGAGAGAGGGAGGTGAAAGAGAAGAAGGAAGAAAGAGAAAAAGAAACAGAGGCAGAAGGATGTTGCTTTTTGGACTTTGTTGTCTTCCCTGTAGATGTTAGTGTGTAAGTTATGTGCACACACACACTTTGCCAAGATCAAAGTCATCATCTCTTTAGAAGTACTGCTGCTGTACATCTACCATTACCACATCTTCATCGATCATAAGGATGACATCTCTTCTTTGCAATTAGAGAAAAACAGTGGGGCTGTTTTACCACTCTCTGCCTGCATCCTCCATTTTACTATATATTCCCCTCAGAGACATGCTGATCTATCTATTTTTACAGGGAGGTGGTGTGTTTAAGAAAGTGGATAAAAGTGCCTGAGGTAGGAAGAGAGGGTGAGGGAGGCTGCTGCATGAAAACAGGCCTATTCTTCCCCCACCTCCACGCTCACAGGATGGACTCCATGAGTACTGACAACCATGACGGTCACAGGTCCTCATGAACAATGACTAAGTCTCTCTTTCTGCATCTCTCTCCAGGCTGACTCGGGGCCCCGTGGGGCCAGCAGGGAACGTCTGAGTGCAGAGGGTACCCTCTCCCAGGAAAAGGGTGGTCCCTCAGTCCCTGCCCACCTCCTGGGAAACCCCTATGCCTTTGGTCTCACGAGTGCTGTCATGCAGGATTCACGTTTCCAGCCTCTCAAGTGAGTCACACACTGCTCTGCTTTTTTTCCTTGAGTTTGTGGAGTTTTTGCAGATTAAAAAGTAAAGAAACAAACAGTTTCTGCATGATTTGATGAGTGTATGCTCAATAATTTATAGATGTAAACTCACTGAAACAATCAGCTGCAGCAAACATTTGTCTGTGCAATTAGACTTATAATTTCTAGTGAAAAGTGGTCAGTGGTGTGTATGTTTGCACAATGGAGAATACATCCAAATATAATTAACTGGCTTTTCTCTGTTCTGCCTCCACCTATTCTCTGACATCCAGTCTGCCCAGACAGTTGCCTAATGCAGTGCCCCCTGGTCATGTGCCAGAAGAGTACCTCCGTGGTTTCCGGCCCTATGCCACAACTGAGGATGCCCTCCGCATGCCCTCTTTGCCCTTGGGCCTGGATCCTGCTGCAGCAGCTGCCTACTATCACCCCAGCTACCTTCCCCACCCGTCCTTCACACCATACAGGTAAGCCTGTCCATGAATCTGTTTTGTTGACTTGGCACTCATTTCCTTTGAGAGCAAACTGTGCAAACCAGTGCATAAAACTGAACTAGGTGTTTGTATTGCTAGCACTCAGCAGTAAAGGCATTAGTGTACAGCTGACCTTGAATTCATGTTCCCAGAGGTAAAATATTTTGTTGATGTTCTTTATTTGTGTATTTATTTCACAGGGGGAGAGACTTTTGAGTGTGTGAGAATTACATTTGTACATGACTAACACAGATGGCAGCACAAATATAAAAAGAACAGGGGTCCATTAAGAAAAGCATCAGTACACAGTAACAGAGACAAAGTAACTATGATACACTTTGTTTTTTTCCCACAAAAAACGTATTCATTATTTACTTCTGTTTATAATCACCACCAGTCTGTATGCATTTTTGCAATCTATGGATTCATTCAACACTTCTGGCAGTTGTGTTTTCAGCTGGACAAGAAAAGCTAGTTCAGCTAAAATCTTCTTGTTAAACCAGGATGAAAACTATAGAGCATGTTTTGTTTTCATCAGAGAAACTCACTTGCTCACATAAACCACATTCATTTCTACCTTCATTTCTTGTCTCCATGATAACCTACAAACCTGAAAATATTGAGAATATATGTTTTCTCAGTTTTATTTCTATATCTACAGATAAAATGTCACAAGAGAAGCTGGTTTTGTCACCTAACTCTGTGTATCTAGAGCTTGAGATAAGATGTATCCTGCTCACTATTGTGGGTAATGAATTTCCTCATACAGAAAACAAGGTTTTGTTTTATTTTTGTGTTCTCTATAGGAGGGACAACATTGTGATCATACAGAAATAGATCATAAAAAAACACCAGCAGCAACATTTGCTCTTCTGCTTGCTTTGGGCTATCACACAGGCTGCCTGCCCCATGTCTGTCAACCCAGCAAGATCAGAGGACTGCGGCACCCATCACATACTGCGCTGTAATGGATTTAATGAGGGGATGAGCAGAGGATGTCACACACATACACAAAAATACACAGTGGTATATTAACACACAGCAAAGTCTCTTGCTTGCTGCTGTGTAGTGATTGAGGTTAGCTGACAGGCCCTGCTGCTTTCTTGAAAGATAGAAGACCCTGTGATGTTACTTCTTTGGGAGATGGAGGCACACAGGTTAATGAAAGTGAACGCTGCACTGTCACACAGGGAGACTGACTCTTTGTCTTTCTCTATTTTCCTTTTTTTACTGCAATCCTTATCTCCCAGGATGGATGACCCGTTCTGCCTCTCTGCTTTGAGGTCACCTTTCTATCCGCTGCCGGCAGGGGGAGCTTTACCCCCCATCCATCCCTCTGCTGTTCACATGCACCTACCAGGGGTCCGCTACCCTGGAGACTTCACACACCCTTCACTGTCAGCACTGCAGTCTGAGAGGTAAAGTCCCTTTAACTCATAACTATGTATACACATAGATACAGTAAATTTTGAAATTTAACATCCATCTTCTTTCTGCTTCTACCTTTGCCTGTCCACGTTTTTAGGTTCCAGCTTGAGGATGAGCTGCGGCAGAGAGAAAGGGAGCGCGAACGAGAACGTGAGCGCGAGAAAGAGAGGGAGCGTGAGGCAGAGAGAGAGAAAGAGCGGGAGAGAGAACGAGAGAGGGAAAGAGAGCGCGAGAAGGAGCTGGAGAGGGAGAGAGAGCGCGAGAGAGAAAGGGAGCGAGAGAGAGAACGGGAGAAGGAGAGAGAAAGAGAGAAGGAACTGGAGAGGCAGAAGGAGAGAGCACTGAGGGAGAAGGAGCTGCAGGCATCCAAGGCCATGGAAAGTCACTATCTGGCTGAGCTCCATGCCATACGGGGGCAGGAGGACCGAACCAAGCCTGAGAGACTCACTCCTAATCGGGCTGGTATGTGTCTGTACTTCCCCTGTAGCCTCCATAAGCTACAGTCATACTGCTTGTAAACACTTTTAAAAAGAGCTTTAAAAATGAATCAATTAACCCGTGAGTTTATGTTAAAATATATGTGCTATAAATTACTAATTTTTAAAGTTATCTACCTAAAAACTCTGGGGTTCCAGCTTCTCGAGTGTGTTAATAGTTTTATTACAATTCTTACATTTAAAGTAATTGTAAAATGAAAGAAAGTTGCAGCCCTACCATCAAACTCTCCCTGCGTTTGACCTTCCTCTGCAGATAAAACCAAAGAGCCTGCCCTTCCTGCTCCCAAACCAGTCCCGCCAGGACTCCACTCTTCAATGGTCCAATCACATCATCCCATCCCTGGCCTCTACATGAGCCCCAGCACTGGGGGGACGGGGCTTCCAGCCTCAATAGTCGCTCAGAGGGCCAATGAGGAGGAGAGGTGGTTGGCGAGGCAACGCAAGCTGCGGCAGGAGAAAGAGGATCGTCAGTACCAGGTGTCTGAATTCCGCCAGCAGGTTCTGGAGCAGCATCTGGATATAGGCCGGCCACCCGACACACCAGATCATAGGCCGGAATCACACAGGTGAGATAACACTTAATCCATCCAGCATATGCAGAAATTTCACTTGCCATGGAAGTATTTATTTTCAGACAACTCAGTGATTTGAACTCAGTGGTTGTTTTTCCCATGTTATCTGATCGAGACAAGCAGATCTGGGACCTCTGTGCCACCAAAATGCATGCAAGCTTTCAGCGCGTACACTATTTTGGGGTGTTTGGCTGTCTGTCTCTGCTAGTCTGATAGGGACAGTTGTGCTTGTGTTTTGATGCCTCAGAAGCTGGCAGGCTTTAGAAGTTTGTTTTCAGGCAGGACTGGAAAAAGATAAACCCTGTCAGAAGCATCACATCTACTCTATTTCTGTCCATGCTACCTTCCAGGCCTGACATGTAGGCAAGCGGGCAGCTATGTTTAGGTGTCGATGTAGAGTGTAAAGCAGGGTCCTGATAATTGCTGTTTCATGTGTAGTGGGTAGGGGGCTTCAAACAGGCAGTGAGTGGGATGGTTACAATACACAAAGGCTAATTCTCAGCTAATCCTCTCAACCTTGCACAGCGTAAGCCCCTTACTTACCCTCCTTTGTTACTGTGCCCGTGTTTGTGTTGTATGTAATTCAGAAGTGAGGTTGTGGTTAATACTGAACTGGTAGGACAGGAGAGATACACACGTCTGCAATCGGTAACCCTACAGTATAATCACAGAATCACAGCTCACAGGCTGCAGATTGCAGATAACACACATCTACTCGCACTCTCCCAGAGACACACACACAGAGAAATGCAAACACAAACAGGGAAGCATAGATAATTTGACCGGTCATGCAGTGTGCACTCCTGCCAGGTTTGATTTGGAAAGATGCTCGAGCCAGTTTCCATCAACCATCTGCCTTTCTTTCTTCCTCAGTGTTACCATTTTTTTCTACCACCATACTTATATTGCTTTCAAGTCTTTTTTCCAACCTTTCCCTTTACACACATATTCTTGTCTGTCTCATCATTCGGTGTGATTCCCTTACTAACAATCCATCATTCTCCCTACTCTCCTATGTCTGTCGTTTTCTTCTCTCCCTGTCTGTCTGTCAAGACGACATTTCTCCTGGCCTCTTCCTCAATAGGCTACTCTCTGAACTTGTTCTCTCCCTCTCTGTGTGTGTGTGTGTGTGAGAGAGAGAGAGAGTCTGCACACATTCATGCCATACTACAAGGGCCAAAACCAGATCAAAAACAGGCCTGTGTATCTGGTGAACAGTGTGTGCCTCGGCCACATCCACACTCTGCTCTGGGCGACTCTGCCTGGGCTTGATAACACCGCTTTGCACAGACACACAAACCCACAGACATACTGACAGGGATGAAGGGAAATAGGCAAGGCATGTGAGCACATAGCATGTGTGACTGGAAAACACTCCTCTCCTTCTCTCAAGCATAGAAGAGATACAGGCTTTGTATCATGTGTCTAATAGATATACATGATCCTGTTTCATTGTATCTCTACAGATCCATACCAAATCACCATGAACCAGCAAGCCGGGACCTCCACCCACACTTAGGTGCCCCTCCACCCCTCATCTCTCCCAAACCTCCACAGCCACCACGGGAACACCACCCTCCACCTCCAACCACCCTGTGGAACCCTGTATCTCTCATAGAAACAGCCTCAGAGTCCAGACGTAACCACGAGCCCTCAGGGTTAGGACACTTTGAGCTCAATCGCCCGCCCCCAGGGCCCTCCAAATTTGAGGATGGAGCCCGAAGGAGAGATGGGGGAGCAATGGAGAAGTACCCTCCACTGAGAGGTCCTGCAGGCCTGGCAGAGCCAAGCACATTCCTCGCTGATCTGGAGAAATCCACCCAGTCCTTCTTCAGCCAACAGAGGGTGCCACTGTCTCTGTCCAGCCAGTATGAACTGGAGGGAGCTGTGAAAAGCAATGCTGGGCTAAAGAATGTCCAGGGACACCCGGGACACAGTAGACATGGACAGGGGCTGGGAATGGTCACAGCGTCAGGGATGGGACAGGTAGCCACACTGCCAATGGGTACAGACATGCTCATCTATGATGAATTTCTTCAGCAGCACCGAAGGCCTGTCAGCAAGCTGGACCTAGAGGAGAGGAGGAGAAGGGAGGCCAGGGAGAAAGGTACTCGCCACAAGCTTACTGTTGCACCTGATAATCTACACCCTTGCATGCTGAGAAAATCAGACATGTTTTATGTAACAGCCAACTTTATTAGAGAATTTTAAGAAGTGGGGTTTCAGTAGTGACCTCTGTGTCTCCTGCAGGTTACTACTATGATCTGGATGATTCATATGATGAGAGTGATGAAGAGGAGGTGAGAGCCCATCTCAGGAGAGTAGCAGAGCAGCCCCCACTTAAACTGGATGACTCCACAGAGGTAAAACACCTGTCAACACATAGGCTTATTGTGCTTTCCACACTCATGATGAAACACTAAGATGATTTATTCCCCCCATCCCACCACATTTCTACACAGAAATTGGAGTTTCTTGGAGTGTTTAGCCTGACTACCGTGGGCCGGCGAGATGAGCTGGTACAGCAAAAGAGAAGGAAGAGGAGAAGGATGCTCAGGGAGCGCAGCCCTTCGCCGCCTGCTTCGCAATCAAAACGTACTCCTCCTCCTCCTCCTCCTCCTCCTCCTCAACTCAGCACACGCTTCACCCCTGAGGAGATGGACCGAGCGCCAGAGCTGGAAGATAAGAAGCGCTTCCTCACCATGTTCAGACTGTCTCATGTCACTGTACAGCAGAGGAGAGGTAAGGGAATTTATAGTATTACACACTTTAAGTTTATGGAGCAAGTATTCTATTCCACACTTAATATACTTAGTCAGCTAGTTATATACTGTATATATGGGTGACTAACAATTAAAATTGGATATTTAGTGTTGCTTACCAACTGTTAAAATTATGTTTCAAGAGCTACAATGCCTTTTCTATTAGCTAGCTATTCTTAATTAAATAAACCGTGGCTGTCTTGTTCAAGTAAAAAAAGTGTTCCCAGACAGCCAGCTCAATCAATCAGCGTGCTTCAGCAAGCTAGTTAGAAACCACTACATAACAGAACTGACCCAGTGCCCTTTACATGCCATATAACCGTCCCCATCCATTATCCATATCATGTCTTTTCTCTTTGACATCTCATTTCAGCAGAAAAGAGAAGACTGATTTAGCTGTTAAAAAGTAGTAGTCAGTCTCACTCAGTTTTACAGCTCGCTGACACTTCACTTTAGCTGAGCTTTGCCTGCTTTACATGCACTAGGTTCTGATTAACATGTTGACTCAAGCCTTGAAGGAAATTATAAAGAGGTCAAACAATCATGTCAAATTCAACCTCCTAAATTATATGCAGCATATATTAAATAATGCATGCATAATGTAATGCTTTATCTTTCCCTGGTTATAAAGGTGGACTTTCTTTGTATATGCTGGCAGTTGGACATACACATATAGACAAGAAATTGGGAGTGGCAGCGGTGGGCTTACAGTGATCCTAGTCTAATCCTCTAGATTTACTGTTTGCTGCCTACAGATGGCAGAGCGCAGCCTCCCATGCTGTCAGGCCACACTCCTTACACCTTACCCACACACACAACTGGGAGAAATAGGTGCTAATGAATTTGTGAATAAGATACACACAGACAGGACTAGTGCTACAAAGATTTTCATGTTATTTTTTTTGTCTGTCTCTTAGATAATGAAAGGGTGGTGGAGCTGCTTCAGGCCATTAAAGAAAAGAGCATCACCTTGGATACCATCAGACATGCCTCTCATCCGCTGTGTAAGAGCCCTCCAGCACAGATCTCTGGTGAGATGCATGCTAATGAACAGAAACATACACACTTTCTCATCTCTAAAGTATCAGGTTAGAGTGGCGTTTATGCATTTGTATAATGTATCAAGGTGGTAGATGCATCTGAAGTAACTACAATTTCTAATTGCAGTGGAGTTGTAGATCTTAACCTCATTGTGACTAGCACATGTTCAAATTATTGCAGATGCTGCATTCTCTCAGCCTTCCTCTGAATCAGAGGAACACCACGGTGTCAGACCACATAGCCCCTCCTCACATTGCCCAGCATCCCCCAATGGCCATCCAAAACCCCTCGGGGACACATTAAGACCAAAGGAACCCCCCTCTCCAGCTGTCTACCCAGACAAGGCCCGGGGGCCCAGTGAGGGACCTATCTCTAAGAGGAGCTCCAGCCTGCTGAACAGCTTGCGGCCCCCACTCCCCCTGCAGGCTAAAGAGGGCATTCACAGCATCAATGGACGCACCAAACCCTGGGATAGCTTCACCCCAGAGGAATTTGCTCAGCAGTTCCATGAATCTGTGCTTCAGTCCACTCAAAAGGCTCTGCAGAAACACAAAGGTAAGTAGCACAAGCCAAAGCGTGGTCATGTAAAATAGAATGGTGACGAGATAGATAGGAGAAACCATGACCTGTCTGTTTCTTTTACATAATATTGATTTTATAGATTCTTATTTTTTATCACTTTATGTCAATAAAATGTGAGCAAATGGTGAAAATATCAAATTTATTTTTGAAAACCTGCTCTGTCTCCAACAAAACATGTAACTAAAATGATGTTTTTAGGTAGTATTAAACTTCCACCCAATGAATTCCTTTAGGGCATTAGTTAATATTTCTTTTATTACTGATTCATCTTAAGATTATTTTTGCAATTCATGTTTTGTTTTGTATATAAAATGTATACCTGTCTGACCACCTGCAGTCCAAATTCCAGAAATTCACTTTACAGTTGTATGAAAAAGACAAATAGTAGTAAATACATAAAAAAAACTGCAAATCCTCACATTTGAGAAGCTTGAACAAGCAAATGTTTTACAATGTTTCATGATAAATGACTTAAATGGTTGTGGTGGTTAAATTGTTTTCAATTTTACCTTAAGCACATGATTATCCCTCAGTATTAAATTTATAAAAACCAATGAGAGTCTTTTCTTTTCTTCCACCTTTGTCCTTCAGGTGGAGCCACTGGGATGTCTGAGTCCTCCCACCTCCAGGAGTCCTCTGTTCACTACAACATTCCAGAGCTTCAGAGCGCCCCTGGCCGACCACCGCAGCCACATTCGCAGTCTCACTCGAATGCACATTCATTTCCCCATCCGCACTCTCACTCTCACCCACAGCCCAACGGGCAACACTTCTCTGTACTCCAAAAGCGGGAGGTCTTAGGGACGAGGGAGGACCTGTCTGGTCCTGATGAATCTGAGGAGGAAGAGGAGGAGGAAGAAGAGGAGGCTCCTGCTTCCAGATGGCAGGGGATTGAATCTATATTTGAAGCTTATCAGGAATATGTTGAAGGTGAGCAGCCACATGGAACATGTAGTGATTATACTGCTGCCACTGTTTTTATGACTCTTCTCTTATGTAATCATGACTAAGTTTCATATCCTTTACCTCCATCAATCACATCTCATTGTATAGTTTATAACACTAACGTTATTAGTCTTTGAAAAATAAAGTCATTATTTTGTCTCCTTGAAGAGCACCTTTCATACAGGCTAGTGTAATAATAATAATGTGTGGTGACTGACAGGTTAAGACAGTTCAAATATAAAAAGTTTAAACAACTAAGGACTATATATATATATATATATATATATATATATACGTAAACATGATAAAAGTTAATTAATAAAAGATAAAATATATATAGTACAATTAAAATGAAAGACTGATGATCTTCAAGTTGTTGTAGCGTTGTCTTGCCATTAGAGGGCGGTATTCATCTCCCATTTTCTAATAAGCATTTGTGGCAGAAATTGAGTCAAAATAAGTTGAAAAGACTTCTAGTTAGTTCCATATAACTGGTGCTGCTGAAAGGTCTTCAGACAAGAAGGTGTTTATCTGTAGTTACTTGTGGTGGATTAGCCCAGGAGAATTTGCTGTTTAGAAAGGATGTGGTTATATTTTTGTCTAACTGTCCATTTGTTTTCCTTCTTCTCCCTATTTCCTCAATTGGTGTCATCCCCTAGAGCAAAGTTTGGAGCGACAAGTGCTGCAGAGCCAGTGTCGAAGACTAGAAGCTCAGAACTACAACCTCAGTCTGACTGCTGAGCAGCTGTCTCATACCATGGGGGTAAGACACATACACAAACAATAAGTAACGATCACTGGGTGGCAAGATGCGGTTTCATTTGCTTCCACACATTTACTTTCCATCTCCAAGCACACTTTTTTAAACCAGGCTTTATAATAAATACAATACTTGCACGAGGTGATCATAATAGTGTAGAAGTTACTAACTAGTCATTCACTGAACCTAAAGTTAGTAATAACTTACTAACTGTACGTTTCGGCAGTGGGAGATGGTGTTCTGCATGGTTGTTCAAATGCAAGAAAATACAACACATGGTTTCAAAAAGCAGATAAACGTCAAGAAAAAACTTTCCCAGCGACTGGTTCTTAAATTCAACAATGGTTTCATGAACATCAGGATAAAGTTCGTGCTTGGCCTCTCAGATTAAAAACATCACTGCACCTTAATGAGAAGCACTGGGGTGAAGTCCCATGTATCTGATTTTCACCTCTATAGTCCTGGAGCGAGATGACCATAAATATATCTCTCACTCTTTATTATTGCCCACATTGTCATTCCTCTTGTATTTATTTACGGTTAATCTCTTGTACTCCTTTTTGTGCAGGAGCTGATGTCCCAGAGACAGAAGCTGGCAGTGGAACGGGAGAAGTTACAAGCAGAGCTGGAGCACTTCAGAAAGTGTTTGACCCTGCCGCAGACACACTGGCCAAGAGGCGGCCATTACAAGGGCTACCCTCCCAGGTGACCCTAACAACTTGACCTGATGGACCCCAGGCCCTGGCCACCTTCCCTTTCAGACTGATACCCAGAGTTTATTTTTCATGGCCTGGTCCACATGGCTCCATGGAGGAGAATATGTCTGGCTAGATAAGATAAATTAATGAATGGATATATGAACGCACAGAAGGCAGGACCATTCAGTGAAGGACAGGCAGTCTTTGGATTGTGGCCAGCCAGAGACTGTGCCACAAGCCACTAACGTGTGCCAATGTAGCCAACCTTGAGGTCAGCAAGAGTATGGGGCAGGAGTACCTGAAGATCAACACAAAAACACGCGCCTGCTTTTCCACGTTCTTCAGCCCCTGCTGCTCTTTTGTTCAGTCCCTGCATCCCTCTCCGCCACAGCTACACAGACAATCGTGCCAGTGAGGGAGCAGCTACCACAGGAGGGGTGTCATCAAGAGACTCGAATGCTCCAAATCTCCAAACAATAGCTTCTGGCCAATCGGGACTGATGTTATGATAGTGGCCACGTGAGCTTTTGACCTGGAAATGCACTTAAGAATAAAAGCTGAAGAACTACCTGGTGGTACTGTGTTACAACAAAGAACTGATCAGATTAGGGAAAAACTTAGAAAATGCACATTTTTGGAAAGAATTAAGGAAATGTTTTATTTCAAAATAGAAAATTTGAGAATAAGAATTTTAAAAGGTGCTTCAGCCTTGTATTGTATATAATATGAAGACTTAAAAGAATTTTGTAAGTTTTTATTACTTTAATCATTGTTCTTTTAAAAGAAAAAGCCTGCCATTTTTATATGTTTATGCTTTTTGGGTTGGAAAAGAAAGCCTTGCTTTTAGTGTTTGTACTGCTGCTGGCCAGAACAGCTCCTTCTGAGACATTAAACAGAGTGAGAGTAAACAGGATAGTCCTCTTACTCTCTCCTGGCACTGTGCAGCTAAGACCCAGCCACAGCCACACCTCATCTGGCCTCTGAGCTCAGCAAAGCTTACTCAGAGGTCGTGAGACATGGCTCTTGCCCTCTCACCCTCTCACCCCCCTTCCCAGCAACATATGTCTGTTTTAATGCCCATTTCAGCAACTCTTCTGCTTCACTGCTGCTGGCGTGGATTGGTAGCTTGTGATATTCTCATACAGGAAACAGTTGAGATCTATAATGACATTTTCTTTTTTTACTTTGGTAACTTGACTTACTTGATTACTTCGAAGACATGAAGAGTCTTTTAAGTGAATCAAACTGATTCTTAAAACTACATCTTACAATTGGACCTTCACTTTACTTCGTATGACATTATATAACGTTGGACTCAAACAGTGCAACGGTTTGTATAATGTTACGCCTTATAAGATGAAGCCCTTATTAGCAGCCATGAGAGGAACACCGTGCCAAAGTCAAAAACAAATAGTAGCATTTTTGATTAAATTTAATTTGAACTGCAATTAGGAAGCCAAACAGTCAAACCAGAATGGCCGTCTTCTACATCCTTCCTGTATTTGCTCATTTTTTTAGGTCGCCCACTATGATGCCAACATTTTATAAATAGACTGGAAATCACACAAGAAAGTCAATTCAAACTGGGCATTTCTTAGTACATACAAAATCTGGAAGGTTTGCTTTACCTGGCCTCATGCCTGTTTACAACCTCTGTCTGTCCTTGATTCAATTTTAAACTGACTTTCTACCCTGTAACTCATGTTGCCCCAGCCACATGGTTGTACTGTATGTGAAATTGGAGACCCCAAAGGCAATCTATGAAGTGTGTAGTTTGTCATTTTGAAATTAAAGACTAGTTGGTGTGAAAACAATGAGATTTCAGTATGTCAAAGAAAAACATTTAATGAATTTTAAAAATGTGCAGGAGGTTCATTTAAAAAAAATAAAAATAAACGCACTGAAGCACAACTACCCCATACATACAGTACATTACACTCAAGTGCCTCAAGAATTTGGGAGCATATGAATGAGTTGCAGTCCACATGACGGACATTCTACATGTAACATAGCGATCAGGGACTTTTACAAGTGTCTACTGTATGTCTCACACCTTTCAAACAACTCAAGAAAAGACACTGAATTCCTTTATCTAAATGCATCTCCGAGAGTCAGTTTAATCACAAACCTTTTTTCATAAATGAGCCCTAAATCAGTCCAGAGGATCAGAGGGACACAGTGTAATCTTTTACAGAGCAGAAGAGCGCGAAGGGTGCAGCCTATCAGTTAATGAGGGAGCTGAGCCAATGAGCTGGGGAGGAAAGTGCAGTAAAGTGAGCCCACTTAGCCAGCCTCCCTGTGTCTCCAACCCACGCACACCCATGCAATAGCCCCATTACTCAGTGGAGGATGTCTAGATGCTGTGAAATCCTGTTTTTAAAATGTACTTGTTTGAATTCATTGTAATGTAATATATTCTTTGTTGAATGTAGTAATTAGGTATTTATGAATATATGGCTGTGATTTCAGACAAAAAAGAAAATAAAATATTTCAAAAATGTTAAATATTAAACTTTGTCTGTTAATTAATGGATGCTAGTAAATGGTTAGAACCATTAATCATTACAATATTATTCTGTCACTGGTTTTGGATCAAAATGCAATGAACCTTGTTTAGAACAGTATGCAGGTTTCCTTCCACCTAACAATTCATGCATATTAGGTTTTAGGAATAATTCTGCTGTTGCCCTCCATTTAAGCACTGATCTCAGAACTGGGGTCCTGAGTTGAGAAGTTAACATACACTCAAGGATCTGAATGTCGCAGTAATGGAAACAAAATTAAATTTTATTTCTCTTAAATTATTTCTCTGACCTGTTTTCCTTTTGCTGAGATATAATTATTGTACAACACCTTTAACAAAAGAAAACCCCAATAATTTGGTGCACAGAGTTTAATTCCTATTGGGTATACTGAAATCAGTCCAAATTATACATATACTCACTTAGATTATTCATTTGTTCATTTGTGTTGCTGTTAGTTCTAGGACGTCTTAATTTAATTTTACCCAATCCAAGGCCTCTTAACTTCCTGTTTCCATTTAGCTCAGTGCAGATCTGAGAGTTGGGATCCAGTGCTACAGTGCTGGGAAAGTTTTTGCCTCCTTTTCAGATTTTTTTTACATATTTGTGACACTTAAATGATCCAGATCATCAAACAAATTTTATGATTACACGAAGATAACCAGAATAAATATGAAATGCAGATTTTAAATAATGATTTCATTTATTAAGGGAAAAGCTGTCCAAACCTGCCTGGCCCTATGTGGAAAAGTGTGATTTAAATTTTGGATCAAACTTAAATCAGTTGATCCAAAATACACCAGCAAGTCCACCTCTGAATGGCTCAAAAAACACAAAATTGAGGTTTTGGAGTGGTCGAACTTAAATCCAATTGAGATGCTGTGGCACGACCTTAAACAGCCTGTTCATGTTCAAAACCCTCCAAATATGACTGAAATAAAACAATTCTACCTCCACAGCAATGTGAAAGACTTGTTGCAAGTTATCGCAAACGCTTGATTGCAGTTGTTGATCCAGTTATTAGGTTTAGGGAGCAATTACTTTTTCCACATAGGGCTCAGGCAGGTTTGGATATCTTTTTTTCCCCTTAATCAATAAAATCATCATTCAAAAAAGGCATTTTGTTTGTACTCGGGTTATTTAATATGTATAATATATACAATATTTGTTTGAAGATATGAATCATTTAACTGTGACAAATATGCAAAGAAAAAAGAAAGAATCAGGAAGTGGGCAAATATTTTTTTACAGCACTGTATGTTTGGACACGTAAAGACGTTAACCCCCAAACACTGTGTCAATTGTTTACCCTGGTGGTGGTAGCATCATGCTCCGAGGCTGTGTTGCTGCCAGTGAACCTGGTGGCATTTAACAAAGAGGATGGAATAATTAATTAGCATTAGCTCATTATTCTTCAGCACAGCCTCAAACCATCAGCTAGATAATTAAACATCCCCAAACAAACATCAAAACCAGTTGTAGAATGAATAAAGCAAAGTCAGGTCTGTGCCAGAAAACCAACAAATCTATTTGAACTCTACTAGTTCTGCAAAGAAAACCGGTCAAATATCAAACCACATATTGTATAGTAAAAATCCTGCCAGAGGCTTGTTAATGACAACCAAAAGATGAAACTTACTTAAGGAAATTCAACCAAATATTAAACTGTATGTATATTTTTGAGTGCGTTGATTTCAGAACATTGAATTAAACCCAGTTCACAAATTTCTTGTATTAAAGCTGTATGCTGTACAATATTTCTGCCTTAGTAGAAAAAAACAAAACAAAACACAGTTCTAACAAATCATTTAAAGCTCAGCACTGCTATAACATTCATATTCACGAGGAGTGAATGTTAACTTCTGATCATAACTATTAGCAGGCTACATACAATGGCTTTTATACATTAATATTCATTAATGTATTATTGTATATCACAAGATTATAAAGAAAAAGTGAAAAAAGGGTACTTATATAACATTGACGTACACAAATACATTTATTTTGTTACATATTGAAACACAAAAATGGTTCGTTTTTTAAACTACTCTGAGCATCTGAATGAAATTAAATATGGACATATTTCAAACAACACACACATATATATATAAAGCTTATATGCTTTTAAATATGTACAAATTAATGTGTGTCTCACTGAAAAGCTGTATAGTCCCTTTAAAAAAGCTCAGTAAACTTTCTACAGGATCTGAGGAAAATGTCTTTTCAGTAATAAAGGGCCTGTTCAACAAGTACATGCCACAGTCCAACACGTTAACCCCAGCCTTCCCCAAATTCTAGAACACGCCTTGTTCTTGTGGATCAATAGTCCATGAACTGTCCTTTACTGGAACCAAGCTGCAGATTGGAACGTAGTTTGTACATGCAGTTGAGAGAGTCGAGAAGGAATGCGCGTATGGTGTTGATCTCCATCAGAGTGAGATTGTCCAGCTATAGAAGAAAGGAGCAGAGTCAGATGACAGACGTGTTTAGTATTTTACCGTGCAACAAGTAAAAATGAATCTGTTCTCTAATGTCTGTGGTGAATGCTGGTGGGTTATGTCGAATTTTTCAATGCCGATTCTATTCAGGTAGATTTTAGCGATCCATTTTCTAAAATCCAAGCTGTTTAATTTCTCTAAAAAAATTTAATTATTGATTAATCTGCTGATTATTTTTGCAGTTACTCGAGCTATAAAATGTCAGAAAACAATAAGAAATGCCCACCACATGTTTCAATATTCATATAACGTTTACATTCAGTGCGGAGTATGTAAACATCCACGTTTTAGGGGCTAGAAATCGATTTGGTTGCGGAATAATTTTCTGTCAATCAACTAATCAGTCATCTGACTAATTGTTTCATTCAACTATAATGATCAGTTTTACCTTGGCATGAGCCTCCTGCTGACTGATGAAGCTGTCTGCAGAGAGGCGGAGTTTGGCAATACGTGTGTCCCAGATGTCTTTGACCAGCGTTCGGATCTCATCTGCTTTAGGAATGTTTTCAGATGCGCTACGGAAAGAAACAAATTGAGTAAGGCAGAGTGCCCCACACATTTTCACAAACTGTTTAGTACTTTGCACATCATAAGGACAATAAGACAGAAGGCCCCATTTCTGCATAGAATTCATATCACTTACTGGTTCAGCAGCAGCTTGGTCAGCTCCATGTAATAAGGACTGGGAACGGGTGTAAAGGTACCTTCCTTCCTCTCAAGCTCACGCATCTCCTCTAGTTTATCTGCACATTGTGAACAGTAAGCAGGCCCCAAACAATAACTAAACAACTAAATTACCAGATGAAGAAAATGAATGGGTCTCCTGCAGCTACATGGCTGTGTAGCCATGTGTATTCTGGCACCTGCCGACCCCTGTACACCACAACATTAAACTCACCGTCTGTGTCCTTCTGAGAGAAGGACTAATGCCTAGCTTGTTTTTGCCTTGTCAGGATTATAAGGAAGAAATACACAGAATAAGACTTATGAAGATTCCACCTCACATTCAGTACTTACTTACATACTTTTGAACTAATGTTCTGTGACAACGCCGTAAAAAGCTGCTTAACAACACACATATGTTATCAGGTCAGAAAGAAATTATCTATGTTTGAGGGAAAAACAGTTTAACAGGAATCGTGTAACCTTAAACGTATTGAACCTTCTGTGCCACTGGAAACCAACCTCCAACACCTGCACGACCACACGGTCAGTGTGGAGTATTTGAATCTTACCGACATCCATCCACTCTGGAGGAACAATTCTGCACTTCTGTCTCTGTTTCAAGTTAAGAGCAAGCCACACAGGAACATCAACCGGCAGTCCGGGGTTGAAGGGACCCAGGTCGCCCTGAGGATAAAAATACGTCTATTTTATTCCAGCGCGCGCACACAAAAGCATCCAAGTCCATCTTCATTAACGGAGTCAAACATTTGCATGATGTGTAGATGACATGTGGTGATATGACCTAATGACCCACACAGTAACGTAGATACCCAGCAGACAGTTAGGTCTGAGATATGCTAGCATTAGCAAACTGCTGAGCTAATGTGGCTAACGTAATGCGAGTTGTCAATAGGCTACCTGATCTAAAGCCAGCTGTTGAACCATGTAAAAACACGGCTACAAGCACAAGTGGTGTACCTACCCCGATCAAATAGATCTTGTCTAAGCTGAAATTAGGTATTATCTTCACCATCTCTTTCTCGGCGAGAAACTCGACCTCGGAGGGATCCATAGCTGTTTATTATATATTGTGTTTCCTTAAAACTTTACCTTCACGTTCACGCTACAAATTTTTCCCGCGCTACAGGAATCTACAAAGTAGTCAAGGATAAGTCAGTTTCGTCAGCAACGGGACTGACTATGATGTGGCAACGTGGGCGCCATGTACCGTCTTGTACTTTCAAACTACTTCTTTTTCAGTAAATCACACGCCTGGTGTATTTTAATCTTCATAGAATATGAAGTTTGGCGGCTGTGTACTGGCGTAACAGGAAAATGGCGGATATGACGACACTGTCCACTCCTTATATATTTTTTGCTTTGTCTAGTTCTAGCTAAAGTGGGTCTTGTGACCGACCAACCAACCAACAGTTGCAGGGAAACGCCACTAGGTGGAAATGTTCACCAAGTGTTAAAGAGTAGGGCGCATGCTTCTGAAAGTAAAATCAATTCATAGTAAGTTTTTGTACTATTAATAATTAATAGTAATATCCACTGGTACTCTAACACGATATCAAACCGAGGTTTACGTAACATTTCTATTTCTAAACTTCACATCTGTTTTAATATTGTTTGAATTGCGTCTTACGCACAGTTAGCCACGTATTGAACAAGAAGTGCAAGAAGTATTCATTCCTCTGCTGAAGATGCAGTGCATTTTGTATGTATTGAAAGTATGGAACTGTAAAAGTACTCATAAAGAATAGGCTGTTTTCAGAATGTTAATTATACTGTAAAATTCTTATTACTGAGACAGTAAGACAAATTAAAATTAGATGTGAGGGTAAGGATTAGAGATTCATATTTTTGTACATACGTAAATACATTTAATAATAATAATGTGAAAGTAATACTGTAATTGTTTTGTTAATCAAATCTGTAACATTGTACTTTATAAAAATGTTTTGTATGAACAATCACTGTAGCTATAGCTGACAAATATATTATATGTAGTTCAGTACAAAGTAAACTGAAATACAGTTTAGTATAAAGTAATATATAGGGGACATGGGCATTGATACTATTGACATTGTTAAAATTTTCATTAACTAATGGGTGACAGTCTAACAGTGATTAACATCATGACTTTTAAGTTTAGAAGAGTATACAGAGTATATGTTGTAACAGTACTGTTGCAGTACTGCAGTAGGAGAGAATGAAAGTGAAGTTTTAATATATAGCCATGTAGAATACTTTAGTGTTAAATCAATAAATTCAGAAAGTGAATAGGAACTTTTCTCTCTTTAATTTGATTTGATGAGATGGGATATTATGATGGGCATTTTTAATATTTTGTAATGTTTTGTAAAACAAGCAGATAATCTCTAAACAGATCAATAATAAAATTAATTATTAAAAGGAACCTAATGACATTGAATTACTTTATACTTTCACAAGTGGGCGGTTCTGTATGGTCTAACAGGATCTAAATACATGCTGTCAGGGTCTGAACAGAAACTAATGCACATGACAAAAGATCAGCTGCGATGTAAAACAGGATTTGTCAAGTTTCAAAAAGCATGGGAAATTTGTTAAGTCCATGACACATTAGGTGGGGTGTTACATATGATACAATACTTACAAGGAAGGTCCAGAAGGCCAGTCTAGATATAACAATAAGTGAAGGAAGCTCAGCATTGTTTACTGGTTATTATAAAAACATGCACTGTGAATCACCACTTCCCTGTACGAGCATCGTAGGAAATCCCATCTTAAACAGTTTTAGACTGGGATGGGTCAAAGTCTGACTAGAAAGAGTTTAAGGCATAATATCTGTGAAGATTCTCAGTCATCCAGGTCATGGTTATCTCAAAAAACGGTTTTCAATGGCAACTGGACAGTTTAAGGCATGTTCAACTGATGTGACTTGACTGAAGTAACAATGTAATTTCCCACTGGGCTAATAAAGCACTGCATTGATCTGTTGTTTTTCCTGAGTTCTACCTCACTGTGTTTGTTACAGGCATGTTTGATTATAAATTCTGTCATGCAAATTGACATTAAAAATTATCTTTCATAATATTCCACAGGTTAAGATCAGATAACACTACCACTGACCCTGACACATGCATTACTGATACAACATTAAAGTAAATAATGCAAACTTACACTACTCACAAAAAGTTAGGGATATTCGGCTTTCGGGTGAAATTTCAGGATGAACCTAAAATGCACTATAACC
>JAUMHL010000018.1:6519243-6529397 GCA_032362345.1 Sandelia bainsii
ATCTGTCACTGAAAATGTGCGGCCCACATAACTTTCTAGATTTGAAAATCTGGCCCAACTTAATACGTAATTGAATAAGCCCTGGTGTAACATCATGATTATTTGTATTACAAGTTGGTTTGCCCTGAAGCCTTAGTTGATGAGCAAATGATATACAGTATCATGTTTACAAATTTAAATCCCAATTTATCATTACCAGTCACTTTCCCAGAGGGGATCAATAAAGTATCTATTATCTTTAATGTCTTTTTTTGAACACACCTATTAAACATAGAGTTATGGTGGTAATTGTAATGGCAACAGTGTTTTAACAACTACTTAAACCACTTTTGACATCAGAAACCTCAAACAAGTGCTTCCTGTGATAATGATTATCCTGTATAATACCTTGATCAACTTCATTTCCCCTCCACAATGTGGAGCTGTCCATGCCCAGATGCAGCAAAGCAGCCCCAAATCATGACGCTCCCTCCACCATACCTCATTTTACCATAACTAGTTACATTTTTGTTCAAATCAATGTGCATTCCCGACAAACATTTAATCATTTGAGGGCGATGCTAAAAGTAAGTTGGCTGGATAGTGCTTAGCAAGCATTTGTATAGGCATTTGTATTTGCAATTTAATATTATTTTTATTTTATTTATATTTAATTGTATGCATGAACTCTTTATAACGTTTCAACATCTAACTGGTGTGCTGCAAAATAGCGACGTTATATATAATACAATATGCACATGTATAAATCATACAATGTGGGTCCATAATCTGAGTGTATGAGCATTTCAGTCCTGCGACTGAAGGTGAATCTTGGGAAAGTACAGCTGAGCTGAAGGCAACATGCTGTGATGTCACTTACCGGATGAGCCCGCGGTTGTTTCACGTCAAAACAATCCGGAAGACGATGCAGCATGACGGTAACACAGCTGTTGTTGGAGCCTAGGCGAGGTTAAAGCTGAATTAATAACATTAGTGCTGTAGGCATGGCAGTGGAACTTAATAATGTTGTGTAATAGGAGCCAAACATAGCGACGGTTGTGTACAGTTTTATGTTCTGGAAGTGAAGACAGTCCGGCGTCGCGTTGTGGATTCAAAGTACATGTAAACATACTGTATCGTAGCAGTTCAGTGTATTAAAGTGTTGTAGCTCAGTGCAGACGGGTTCACACTCATCATGGGCAATGGAATGAATAAGGTAGGCTTTAGTTTCCTTATTTTTGTTTTGCTGTTATGTTTTTGTCTGTGTCTGCTTTTGTTGAAAAACTGTACAAAGTGTGGCCTTGTTGTCTCAGTTACTTAATATTCGTGACATACTTTGCTCTGTCCTACTGATGAAATATGATGATAGGGACTGTAAACCAATCAAAATATGCACGTTGGATATTGAGCGGAGACGTTTTTGACGTTTTTTTGACAGCTGCCTCCGGAATTTATTTTTTGAAATAATGAGTAAACATTCCAGACTTTTATGTTTCCATAAGGTTGAGATCTGATGACATTTAAAAGCATTAACTGGTTTCAAACCATGGGCTGCAATGGATGCATGATTCCTTTCTAAAACTGTGAGGAATTGTGTTATGGCCAATTAGTACATGGTGGACTAGCCGCGCCCTATAAGTCTTGGTTTTGCCCTCCTCAAACAGAGGTGTTCACAAGCCAGAAGCAATACTCTGAATACATTCTGCTCTGTTGTTGACCCTGACTTCTGACCTTTCGATGAGGGGCTCATGCAACTTTGCTCGGGGAAGTATATCTTATTTCAGGTTATCTGCTGAATCAATTATGATGTTGTAAGCAACATACTCCTTTAGATTTCAAATGATAGTAAAAGGTTCACAGTTAACATGAAAAATTCCCTCACAAATACATTTTAACAAAAAGCATATAGCTAAATCTGTCTTTGAAACCAGGGTCACCAAACAAAGAGGAGTGAATGTTAATTTGTACAAGCAGATACATTTTGCATTTGCATTTCCATTCTTAACTACCACAACAATGTGCAGGCTGTTAGTCATACATTATTAGAGTTTCCTGATGATAATTAAAATATTTTATTATTATTATCAGACAACTGCTGCCTCATTTTACTGTACTAGTATCTAAGTTGCACAGCAGCACTCAGTGGATGCTTTACTACACATCACTTCATCCTGATAATCATGCATCGTTGCTTCAGTGCTTCAGGCCTTGTATGGCTGTAGGGAATGTTTCCTTTACTTGGTTCTTAAACCTTAAGCCTTAAATCCCATCTGGCTCAACCCTGAAGTTTTTGAAGCTGGAATGTGATGAATAGCTAACCTGAATGTAACATGTCTGCAACTGCTGCTTCACAGGTTGTTGATGGACTCTACCTTGGGAATATAAGAGGTAAGATGAACATGATTTATCTTGATTTATTGGTTGTACGTTTGATGTAAATGTGACAGTAAAGCTGGGTCAAAGCAGGCTTCCAGTAGAAACAACAGAAGTCACCATTACATCCATTAATGCTACTGTATACATTATTTAATTCAGCACGGTTTTCCAAGTTACAGAAACTGAATATCTGACAAAATATTTTTCATTTTGCTGATACTCACTAGGGATGGTTTTATTTTTAGGTGCTGAGTATTTTGTGTAAATACCTTGTTGACAAAAGACAATTAAGAAGCTAGAAGGTGCTTCACTTAAAAAAGAGTAAACAGTCATTAGTGTGTCACTCCCTCGGCCGGAACAGCCTCTTCCCAGATAACGTGGCATTTGCAGCTTTCTAACTTTAGCTGGCTCCACATAATGGCACAAGCATAATGGCTAAAATTAGTTCAGTGGCAGGAGCAAGTGGCCGCAGACCTAACGGCACCAAATGATGTTGTTGTTGCTCTGACGCAGCTCACAATAAAACTCATAATTATAGTTGTTTGGTGTGAAATTCACTTATAGCAGATTGGTTAATATATTCTTCTCTTTTCTTGTCAAAGATGCAGAAAACAGAGAAAGTCTGTCAAAGAATGGCATCACCCACATCCTGTCTGTGTACAACAATGCCAAGCCTGTGTTTGAGGTTAGTGGATAATCCAGGTTGTTTTTTGTTTTTTTTCTTTGACGTCTTCATGACAAGTTGTTGTGAATCAAACCAGTACTTTCTGTAAAAAAAACACATGGAGATTTTGGTGTTATTGAGCTTGTCTCTTTAATTATGTGATGCGTCCTATCAGCCAGCTGGGGGTGGTGATGAGTTATACTTGGCGTTTTGTGGCTGAGATGGGCATTTTGAATGCTGAGTGGTTACTGTGTTTAGGGAGAGGAGCTAATCATATCAGAAACAGTGTGAAGTCTTATCCTTTCCCCAAATCAGGAAAGAAAATGTATTATTCCATGCTATGTTCTGTGCATAAAACGCTCCCCACTTTCCTAAGATGCCAACCACAGAGGCTAATATTTTTAGAAGATGAAAGTGATTTATGACACCAAGGGCCTTGGTTTCTGTTATGCATTAGCAAAATCCACAACATATTTAACATGTTACATCTAGGTGTCAGAATATTTCATAAGCATGCTTGTCTTGAATAGTTTAAAAATACATTTTTAACCCTGCTACTCTGCTTTTAGAGGCCTGTTACTACATATTTACATAAGAAATTGTTGTTGATGCCATATTTTAAGTGACTAGGTTAGATAGAATTAAATAATTGCTACAAATGCCAATGTGCAAAAATAGCCAGGGCCATAATTTTGGTCATTAATATAAGTATAGTTGCAGATTTACAGGTAACATCCTGATATGACTTGCTACAATTCTGACAGTTTTCAGTTATGTTTTTTCATATATGTTTTACAGGACATGACGTACCTTTGTATTCACGCAGCTGATGCTTCTAGCCAGAATCTGTGAGTAAACACACACACACACAGACAACACAGACACATATAGGATTTTAGATGTGCTGTACTACTGGCTGCTTAGAAACCAGATTTGAAATATTATTTTCACTGTGAATTTCTGAAGCTGTGATGAGTCATTATGGTTTCAACACTGTCACCCTCCAGATTGTGGTCCCAGGGTGTGACAGCCAAACAACGGTTAAAAAGTTTCTATAAAGATTTTGACTAATAGACATTTACGGCTGACAATGGCTTGCTTAATTTATACTGAGTGCTGGAATTTAGAAGGCAAAGTGATCAATAGCTCTTAGTTTAAATATTTTATCAGTCATGTTCATCTCATGACTTATAAATATATGAAGCAAAAGTCCTGTAGTATTAAATTCATTCTATAATGTGCCTAAATATTTAGCACTAACAAGAGTTTTTTTTATTTTGTTTGTATGTGTGTATAAGACAGAGGCAGCAAGAAGATGGGAGAGAGAGAGATGGAGTAACTTTTTTCAATATGTGTTTGTTCATCAGGAGGCAGAGTCAGTGTTGAAAGAGGCATGAGTTGTCCCTCCGCCCTAGTAATGGCCACTAACAAGGCACGTTAGTCATAGCATCTGTATTGATTTCTGTGTAGGATCTTTGACCTTGTGGAACACAAGCTGCAGTAATTCTGCATTAGAGCTGGATTAGAGCAGAACAGAAGCATCATTCACAGGTTGTAGTTTTAGCATCAATATAAAACAGTGGTGTTGGAACCCCTATAGTCGACCCACATTTAAATCAGGTTTGGAGGTTTAGCTGTAAGAGACTGTGACATTGTTGATGCAGTGATGCCTACTACTGGTTAGTCAAGGTTGGTGCACTTACAGATGTGGGATCTTGGAAGGGGTTGCATAAATCTCCAAGCCATTACACCATCATTGTGAAGCACCTTGCTAACAGGTGAGAAGAGCTTCTGTTAATACTATGTGTATTTGTGGAAGTCCATTGCTTGCCACACCATTCACCAGCCAACAGTGACAGGTACTGTACAGTTAGGGGATTGGGCATGCTAAAATGGCCAGAAAGATGAGGGGAAACGCAGGGGAAATTTTGATGGAGAATACTGCTCACAACATAGTAGACAAAATGTGACACATTGCCTGGTTGAAGACAGACTGAACAAGGATCACGTACTGGACTGGTACATCTTAGTTCAAAACTCTTCATTCAAATTTCCTGAAAAATGAATTAAGTGTGACTTGAAGCTTCAGAGGAATTAAATTGCCCAGGGTCTGAAGAGCAACTGTAGTTAATTTGGTTTCTTAAAAAAACAAAATAGAGCTGACTGAACTGCAAGTTAATGAGATTTGAGGTCTAGTGTTTGGTTTCGATATTGCTGATTGGGTTGGGTTGGAGGTGTCTGACCACCACTGTCGCAATCAAGCGTCCTTCCCTCAGGCAGCAGAGGAAGGAAACCTTAATGTGACATCTGGCTGTTGGCCTCGACCACCCAGGGCTTTAATAAACCCCCTCTGTCACAATCACTGGTCTGACTGAGTGGTGAGGCCAACTGCCACGCCACCATACTCGCCACCAGCTAGGGGCCCCCTGTGGCCAGGTCTGATGGCCCCTCCTATGTGTAAGGTCCACAGCAGTCTTTCTCACGTACTGCAGGCTCAATATTTTTTGGGTCAACTGTAAACATTTGAAACAATCTGAAAAACCAGGAAGAATATCAGGAAGTCAGGTTCATTTGAATCACAGTTACTGTCTCAAAGGGATTCATGAATTTAAAAAATGAATAAGTTAACTAAAACAGCCAACCATAGACGCTTATGAGAGCAAGAAAAAAACTTTATTACATTAAAATTTTATTACATTAAAACAAAGGCTACAAACCTTGGTCATGATTTCAGAAACTTCCATTTCTATGATCATGAGGCATGTGGTGGATGAACTTGGTCACCATTGTTATGTATGCTGACAAGGCTATTGTAATGTCAGTACCCTCTGAATTAATACAAAATATTTCATTGGAATTACTTTAAACATTACTTTATTGTTGCAAACGCGTTTAAGAAGGGGCCAGATGTTCCCTTTTTGGTGAACATTCTCATGACAATTCTGGTTTGGTTTTATTGCACAGTGTGCACTAACCATGAAGGTGTAAACTCATTTGCATCAAACTCTTCCAAAATGAGATGTTCATTTGAGTGGGGAGTGTGCATGTCCACTGTGGTGTACTTTGGCTATACTTAAATGTTTTTTATTTTTTAATGATTCCTTATGTAATTATATATACATATACATACATTTATATCAACTATAAAATTGCTTTACATGTACAGTAGATCAACAGCTTATTTTTGTTTTAGTGTTATTCTCTGGACGCAGCTGGTTAAAACTTCAAATCTTTGTCACAAAGTAATTTTCTGCATATTTAACAAGATGGCCGGAAACCTATGTGCAAGGAAGACAGAACAAAGTGCTGAGGAGACATCATTTGAAGAGGAGTTTGGATCTCAGGAAGGAGGAAAAAAGAAAAGTAGCAGTAAATCTATTTTAGCCCCAGTCTGTTATTCTGTCTGCTATTGAGTAACCAGCATCTGCTCCTCAGGAGACAGTGCTATCAGCCATGCACTTCTTGATTATGCAAAACACCATCAGTGTTTCCTGAGAGTGAACAAGTTGGATATTTGAGGAGCAATTGCAGTACATTGTGCTGCTTTGTGTTATTTCAGAGAAGCCTCACATTTTGAAAATTTCTCTGACCCTATATATTAATCAGCTATTTATTTATCTGTTTTGAGTTGGGCTACAATAAAGGTTGTGCTCTTAGTATTTGTTTGCATTTAGTTGTCTGGTATTTTAGTCTTGACACAACCTCTGTGTGAATAATTAGTTTTAAGTTTAGAGTGTAGAAACGTAAAAATGAATTGTTTGCTGTGCTTTTGTTGTTAAAATTATACACATCATCATTTTTTGTCACAAAGTAAATGAATGCTGGCAGCTGATGTAGTTTTGCGGATCAACAAAAATGAGGACAGTTACTTCCCTTGTCTGTCCTTACTGTCTGTAATCTGGTCTACCACAAACTCTGTTTGAGCAGACTTGAACTTTTCCTCACATGACAATTTGAGTAGTTGAAAGAAAAATCACTACTCCTTGTCTTTTTCTGTTTCTTAGAACTAATAAAAATCTATGAAAACTATATTTGAGATTTTCCTGCAGTTTCTACAGTCAAAACAGTTACAGTTTCAGCAATCTATATGAAACAAAGTTAGGGCCCTTGCACAGAAGTTTCAGTTCAAGGTGTCCGTTCTCATATCCTATAATGTGTAATTTTAGTTTTACAACCTTGATACCACTATGTTTATGTAAAAGCCAGCTAGTTTCCAGATTTGATTAACAGGAATACTAATGTTTGTGATTCCAAACATTTCTTTTTTTACTTTGTACTGCATACCACAGAAAAATGTGTGCTATATATATATATCAGTTTTGTCAAGACTGTTAAAGTACGTAGTAATGTTTTAGTAGTTGTGTTTTTTTTTAATCCAGATTACAGCATTTTAAGGAGTGCATCACCTTTATCCACGAATGTCGCCTGAATGGGGGCTCTTGTCTCGTTCACTGGTAGGTTTTTATGTCTAAAGCTGTAAACAGCTCCTTCTTGGCATCTAGTGAGTTTAAGTCTGTTTCATTAAACATGCTTAAAAACAAGCCTGACAAAAATAAACCAGCAATTAAATCATTTAGGCATTTTCACAAGTGGCATAACATTTAAAAGGTGTTAAGCACCCAGCTGCTTTATGACAATGAACAAACTGTGCCCATGTTCCTTGTGTTGCTGTAGCCTTGCAGGTGTGTCCCGCAGCACTACCATGGTAGTGGCCTACCTGATGACTGTCACCCACTACAGCTGGGAGGAGTGTCTGTCTGCAGTCAAGGCTGTTCGCTCTTTCGTTGGCCCAAATTATGGCTTCCAGGAGCAGCTGCAGGAGTACCAGACAACACAAGTTTCAGAGGTAAACACAGAAAGGAACACAGTGAATGTGCACACACACAATACGCCTACAGAAGGGGCATCCAGTCCTGTTTTACAATATGCAGTGCTGTATTGTAAAGTCAAAATGGATTTGAAGTTGCACTCTTTAATGTTTTTTGTTTAAAAATGCCATAGTTGATATTTTTCCTAACTGACAGTTAGCTCCACAATTTATTAACATTCTGTAAATGCTTTTGTACATTATAGTATATACCTGTGTTGGTTATTCAAGGCCACTTAGACATGCACCAGTACTCTCAGGATATGACACATATAGCCATCACACTGCACATGCAGTCAGTGGTTAACCTGTCAACTGTTAAACGAGTCTCTCTTTTTGCGTGACAGTTGTGGTGGACTGTCTCATGCATGTGTCATTTGTGTGTAATGTTCTTGTAATGTTGTTATTTCTGTTGAAGCCAACAAACAGCAGTTGTTTGTTTTATAGTAAACCCTCAACTCTCCAGATAAAATTGCAGAGGTCAAATTCTCAGCTGCAGCCAGTAACTGACTAGAAAATCTCACATCAAGCTAATGAAAGAAAATCTTATTACTCATTCTCATGATCAATTCTTATATTAATAACAGAACTCAAAGCCAGTGGCCATAACCCTGCACTACTGCCCTATTTAAATGCAAATTGTGACTGCCTTTAAATCAACATTTTTTAGGGGCGTTAACTCTCACAGCTTTGTGGGGATCAGCGTGTTTCTATTATGTGCTAGATGAAGAACCCTTTAGAGTGCATAATAATACAAGTCTTGCGCTATGAGAAACAAAGAAATGTCCTGAAATAGTTTTGATTTGTGCACTTTCACTTTCAAAAATATCACCTCTTTAATGGTTTAAACTTCCTGGTAAAGTCAAATCTGGTTAAAAGCATTTTTTTTCCATTGAGAGAAAATGTTCAAAATAATTGAAAAAACATGACAGGACAGGTGCACATGTGCTGCTATAAAAAGACAGGTTCATGCATTTGAAGATGATGTCCTTGAGTCATCAGAAAGCTGTTTTCAAATATTAATTATGTTTTAATATTTTGAGGAATGAGAAACCTTCTATTTGCATTTCATTTCCAGTTACAGCATTTAATAATGGTATTGGCAGAATGTGTTGTATATGAACACACCTCAGTTGGCAGCCTGTTATGTTTTGCAGCATTTTGGTTAATTGAAGGCATTTGAAGGCACCTTGTGTGTGATTTCATTACAATGACTCTGACCCATGCATTGATTAGAGAAGGGGAACTGCAGGGGGTTTGCTGGGATTGCATTAGGTTGGTACTGCTCATCACGTGTTTAGCATTACTGTCAGCATCTTGCAACATAACATGACTGAAGAAAATGTGCATTGTTTGTAGATCTTACATAGATTTCAAGGATTTAAAGGGAAATAGGTTGTCTGTATTTGTGATTTTCCCACAACAGCCTCAGATAGAAAGTGAGGAACCTCCAAGACTACAGTGAAGTTACTAATGCAGCTGTAACATTGTTTACAGCCATCGAATCAAAGTAAGAAGACATTGGAAGTACACTACAGTGCTCATCAAATAACTCAACATTTGAATTAACTTTAAAGTTGTGTCTTGAGCTCTTACACGACAAATTTGTGATAGTAATGTCAACCTCTTTTTAATTTTGCACATTTGCCATGGATTTTTATTTTATTTTCATTTTCAGTCTGTCTTAATAAACGGAAAGCACTTTGTGGCTTCTCCCAAGAGTCATTTTCTTTTTTCAAGATGAAGCAGTAACAGCTGAACCATGAACAACACCTGATACCAATATGCTTGTGGATGTGTCATCTTTATACTGTGCTTTTGATTATTTGTTTTTTGTTTTGATCCTGTGAGTCAGTGCTGTACTGTTTTGATTTTTAGGTTACTGGTGAAAAAACTAATTTTAGAAAGATTAATTTATTACTCTCATTGTGACTTTCACTTCGGTGTATTTCATAAAGAATAAGGTATTGCACAAAATAACTCGAATTCCTGGACACCATTATCTGAGAATCAGAGGTGGGTAGAGTAGCCAAAGACTACTCAAGTAGTGAGTAACTGTTTGATCGTACTGTCTGATTTATTAAAAAAAAAAAAGATGCAATCAGACAGACAAAAATATAAAATAATGTGAAAATTCTAGTATTTCCAAATAATAAACAATGAGTAAAAATAAATAACATCTTTACAAAATAAATTAAAGCACAAGAAACACAAATTTCCAAATCTAACAATCAAACACCTACAGTAGGTAACATATGTATGTTTGAA
>JAUMHL010000018.1:6529497-6578594 GCA_032362345.1 Sandelia bainsii
TAGCGGAGTAAGAGTAGCGTTAATTCTTCACAAATCTACTCAAGTAAAAGTAAAAAGTATGGTGCAGTAAAACTACTAGAAGTACATTTTTTTCAAAATGTTACTTAAGCAAATGTAATGGAGTAAATGTAACTCGTTACTACCCACGCCTGCTGAGAATTGAGAAATTTCGATGCTTCAGTTTTTGACCAGCTGTTGTGTTGAAACACATCCCTGAAAATGCTTACTAGAAAGGAAGGTTGCATCATACTAGTGACAATATCAAGATAATAATACCTATGAATACCAATATTTATAAACAATTTATGCTGCTTTATAAATTGAAATCACCAAAAAGCCATTACTGTCCCCCACCAAAATGTCTACAAATACTCTATCAGTGGTCTTCACTTGTCTCTTAACCAAGGATTCAGTGTTGAGAGCAAAAGTCTAAAATTTTATAAATGTAAACATGAAGAAAAAAAACCAGATGATGCAAAAATCACACTGTTGAAGTGAGGGAGCTATAATCTCAGTAGGACCCGTGTTTTCCAAAGAGTTCAACCTTTGACTCATCACTACCTAGAACATTCTCCTAAAGGGTATGAGGGTCATCAAGGTGTGTTGTGGCAAAATTCAGATGAGCCTAATGTTATTCTGGGTTAGACTACCAAATGTCCAATGAATAGTGGAGTCATGATAACTTACCAGAATTGAGGTGATAGAGGACTGCAGGTGATTTCCTTGGATCTTGTGTGACTTGCTGGGTGAGTTATCGCTGTGCTCTTGGTCTGATTATAGAGAGCCAGCCACTTCTGAGAAGGTTTACTATTGATCCAAGTCTTCTGCATTTGTAGATAGGGTCTCTCAATGTGGATCTGTGAATGTGAATGTGCCAAAGAGATACTGTAGCTTTATAACCCTTCCAAGACTGACATTTTTTTGGCTATAGTAACTAAGGGGGTGAAGACTTTTTCCCACCCGCCTAGTTGGTATTACCAATTACCAATATTATTATCACGTTTTTACATCAAAAAATATAATTATAATTTAAAACTTCTATTTTGTTTGTTCATGTTGTCTTTTTCACGATTAACCAATTGATTAACCAACTAAACACTTGTGCCATAATGTGATAATGTAGATCATCGCAAATACGTACCATGAATTTCCATGATTAGAAAAATACAGTAACTTGAATATTTTTTAAGAGGAAACTTTCCTTTAACCAACGTGGGAGTATATGAGGAGGGAGAGTCTTTACTCAGGTGACTGTGTGAAACAGGAATGTCTGCAGGGAACTGTTGAAGCAGTTCCTAAGAAGTGTTTCATCAAAGGTTCTCTGTTCTGCCCTCTTATCCTGTCTGTCCAGCCCCAGTTCAGGCCATTTTTTTCCTCAAAAAGCATTCATTGACCAAGGCTGACGAAACTGAAAGTAAAATTATGTTTACTTACAGATTTATGATCATGTACAACTATCTACAACTATTAGTAAATGAATTAGACATCCCTTGTGTGGAATTTCTACTATATCAATTTTAGGAGGGGGATGCCTCTCAGAGTCTCTATATGTACAGTCAGTAAAATATAAAACACCTTAATGTAATTTGACCTTAACATAATGATGTTTATTGAGTTTTGTTTTTTGTCTCTCCTCTTGTCCCTAGTACCGAGCTTGGTTAAGGTCCAATTTTCGCCAGAGTCCATTCAATGACGAGGGGCAGGTGGGTGCCCTGCTAAGCCAGTACACAGAGCAACAAGAGAGCCAGAGGAGAGGAACAGACCATCGCTGGATACATAGGGGGGTGGGTTTCTCTGCTCTGCCATCTGACTCTGATGATTCTGAAGGCACCAGCTGAAACATCTGCCTCAAATTCAGTGCTGTCTGAAACATCAGTATCTATTATTCTGTACTTAATTCCAAATCAACCCCTAATCAACCCAACCCAAACTACTGAGCAAAAGTCTTAGGCCACCATTAGATTTATTGTTTTGGCAATGGTATTATGACCATATATATATTTCTTAGAACACAACAAAAGTATAGAACATATGTGGGATTATGGAAAGGTAAAGGACAAAAATTGAAGTTGAAGACCAGTCAAAATCTGATGAGAAGTGTCTTAGACTTTCTTCTTTGGGACATTTGAAAAAGTCCAGCAAGGACCTGGCTGAAGTTGAAGTTCTGCCATAGATCCTGCCATAGTCTGAAGAACCTTGATCAGGAATGATCTTTTTCTAAGCATAGCAGCCAGTAAACCACTTTTTGTGTTTCTATGTCATTCTAATGTAAAAACTGAGAAATAAATGTATATGGCCATCTTTTAGCATTGTTAAAAAAAATGAATCTAATGGTGGCCTTTTACACTGCACTGTATATCTTCAACTTCAAGGCCTTTGTGCAACTCTAAAAGCATAGGATGAAATAAATGCCCCTCTAAGCCAAGTGTATTTTTTAGAGCGCATTTTCATCTATTTTTAAGAAACTGAGGTTGATTTAGAATTGAGCTACAGACTCTTGCCCACTAACAGTACCTTCCATGCTACCTTAAGCTACAGTAAGGGTATCAGTGCTCACAGATGCCTTACTCTAAACACCACAGCACCTTAGTCATGATGAATACACTGTAGTTCCATCTGGACTCTTTACACCTGTGATGTTCAGCTTGGTAGCCTTAAAAATGTGAGTAACTAATGCTGTCATAAAGGGACATTTTGCCTCTAATTAGTTGGGTGTCCAGTCTGTGCTGGTGGACAACAAATTTACATATCTGCAACCAGTTTGATGATTATTTTCAGCAGTTATTATGACATATAAAAGTGTGCGGTCATATTCGGGTCAACTGTGGAAAGACAAATGACATTGCATATACCACTATAATACACAAAACCAAACAATGGTCATTGTGTCATTAGCACATACACTGTACTTAACAAATGTTATGACTGTTGCACATCAATGCCCATGTAGTAAACAGCATTTGTTTACGCTCATTTGGATATTGTTCACATTGTACACACTATATGTACCAGTGTCTGCCACCGAACCAAGCACCAACAGTCCACAGTGGAACATAGTGACTTGATTCAAAAACCAGGAGATCGCTGATATTGACACGTAAGATATACGAGTAAAGATACACCAAAAAAAAAGGACAGAGGCATTGTGGCAGTTTCTACCTTTCCATCTTCATGAGGAGGCTACGTGAGAACCAGACAACAACAGCTAATAAGTACCAGGTCTACCAGATGGTTACTCAGGTAGCTCAGTTTAACTGGTCTTCACAGCTGATTTGACAACAGCACAAATTCACTGACACTGCTTGCAGCATTACTCAAACAACTCCAGTTCACTGTAGGGTTTGAAACCACTGTTCATCTGCTGATAGCAAAAGCCTTTGTTAGTAGTCCTGGTGGGTTTTTACACTTATTTTAGTGTTATTTCAATGTTGTTGTCCAAAGGTGGTCGTCTTTGGAATGAGTTGCCTCTGGCTTGGTTCCAGGTAAACGGGTCCAGTCTATCAGAAGGTTTTATGATGTAAGATATTGAAAGTATTTTGGAAATTTTAGGTTTAATCTCTTCGCAAGATAACATCTTGCAAAGAGCTTAAACATCTTACTAACATTGTAAAACTTCCTGATCACTTCGGGACATTGTACAGCAATAATGAAATAACTATCCTAAGTAAATACTGAGACAATACCATCATCAGCAGATATAAAGCTTCCTTGAACAGTGGTTTCAAAGCCTTCAGAGAACTAGCTGTTAATAGAATAAATGTTAAGTAATGTTGTGAGCATTTACTCTTACAGTGACTTGATATAAATGAATCTTGTTCAGACAAAGCTATGAGTTCAAAGAAAATAAGTACAACAGCCAGTTTGTTCAGTATCAGTTGATGTAAGATAAACCCTGGGTGGTATTTGTTCTGGTTCAGCATGCTCCAAACTTGAAGAAGATTGGTTTATACCATGGTTACCTAAAAACACAGAGCTAGCGGTAACAAATGAACAAAGTTTCTAAATTGGCAAAATGTTGCTTCAAATAGTACATAACAGGTTAAACTGGGGAGAGACAAATCGTATGGCTGACACTATAACCACACATGAAGGATTTCTTTAGTCTAGGTCTTCCTGCTTTTATTGATGCTCTGATTTATCTTTTTCTTTTATAGAATTTGTGTTATACATGTATATAAAGTAAATTGTCTGAATTACATATTTATGTTGGGTTTTTTTCTTTTGTGTTTTATAATAAATGCAGTGATTGATAAAACAATATGTAAACATTAATAAAGTACTTCACTATCAACACCTTTATATGAATCTCTGTGTAAGTAAAAGAAATCCGGGAAACTTCCTATATACACAGTTAATATTAAAGTACTGTGTTTAACATTTGACGATCACCTGGAAATGCTGCATTACACCACGGGCCTCTGGCTGTGCAGCTTTGTTGCAAACCCTTGCAAACTTGACAATGAATATTAGGAAGTTAAGTATTTAAGAGTTTAATTTGTATTTGACATGTAAAAGGGCTTTTCTTAGAAACTAGAAAGAAGTACCTGTGTAGTGTTTATTAAGATGTCTTAATTTTTGTGGCGAAAAATTACCTTTTTGCCCTATGCTAAAGAGACACAGGTTAACGGTATAAACAGCTACAGTATTGAGCTATAATAAGCTAATGATTTTTTTTATTTTCAAATTAAATTATTTTACAATAAAGTCATTTACAAAAAGTGTTAAAAATATGGGGGGATCACTGGGTTTGCTTGTTTTCAAAATATTCCTAATATCTATAAATGATTCGGCCATTCATGGCTGAAAAAAGAGCCAGTGAATTAGCTTTCTCTCATGTACATTCAGGTGTAGGCGTGTTCAAACATACCAATTCCTGGAAGACCATCCAGAGGTAGTGTTTACAGTACAGTCACAAACAGAAAGCATAAATTCAGACTTACTGTTAAACCTAGCAAAAGTTAATACTGGAAGGAAAAGAAGCTAGAACACTGAGACTTCCATCTGTTCAGTGTAACTCACTGCACTTTCATATTATCAAATAGTTCAATCGAACTAGATTTAATTGTGTCAGATATGTATGTTTAGAACTTATGAACCCATTTTGTGAGGGTTTTTTTAAGCGAGTGATGAAATAATAAAGCTCTTAATTTCATATGGGACACCATGTGTTTATCAACAAAACTACCACTGTAGGCCTGTAGAATATTTTCTCAATCAGTGGGTTATTGTTTGGTCTGTTAATTCTGAAAAAAACTGAGATAAATACCAGTTAGAACTTCCTAAATCCCAAGATGATATTTTATTGTTACCGACTTGCTGGAGTTAAATGATTAATGGTTTCAGATTTACATCAGTCCCAAAAGAATATTACAGGAATGTTATGTTAATGGGGTATAGACTGAGTAAATGAGAAACACTCTGCTGAAACAATATGACTTTATTCATCAGTAACAGCATGGTGTTTGACCCATGACATTTTCTGCATAACCAAAAAAATGACATGAAATATAAGGTCCCTTTGTCATTATAGTCCACTGTGAATCCCCTGTTGATCCATATAATTCGCCATATTGCGTTTTCCTAATTATCCTTCCACTCCCATATTGTACATGTTTGTTACTAGGCAAACACGTCTCCCAGAGGACTTGGTCAAGTGCTGCGATTAATTCACCACCACACAGACAGCAGGCTACTGTACCTGCACAATAACATTTTGTTGGTTTCTCATCATTTCGGAGTGGGCGTAAAAGGGACGCATAACTTTGGTTTGGAGCGCAGAAATCCCCCTTCACACAAGGTACCTTGTGACTCTCCGGATTTATTCAGTGCTCCACGTCGGCGTAGCTTTTGGCGTGGGCAGCAGCTTTACAACCATTACTTGTGTCAGACCATTTCTTGTAAATGCCCGCAGTTAGGAGAACAACACTTCCGTAATGGGCCGACCTACGAAAGCTTCGACGCACTCATTGGCCAGAGAGGGGCGGCGATGTCAAATCATCTCCCCGCTATTTCATTCATAACACAGCACAGCGAGTTTGATGGGCATGTGCCCGGGAGAGCTTGAGTAAATCTGACAGTGAGCAATCGATCAGCGTCTCAGGATAACACAGCACAGGGCAAAGAGCTACACTGCTTATTAACTGTAAGTGATTTCTAATCTAAGCGCTCAAAGTTGTAAGATACCAGTTTAGAAATTTTACCTTGACTATAGAAGCTTAGACAAAAGTAAAAAGCAATATTGTATATAATATTGATATTGATTCAACAATATTATTTATTACCTCTTCATTTAGGTACAAGTTAACAATCCAAAAGCAAGTTTTCTCCAGCAAGATGTCAAACCCGGGAGGTCGGAGACTGAAGCAGTGGCTGATGGAGCAGATCCACAGTGGACAGTACTCTGGACTTCAGTGGGAGGATGAAAGCCACACTATGTTCCGAATTCCATGGAAACACGCAGGAAAACAGGATTACAACCAAGAAGTAGACGCGTCCATTTTTAAGGTTTGAAGATGAGGCTACTGTAAATGACTGTAGTGGTCATTGGTTTTACAAAGCGCCGCGTCAAACCAAAACTTCATGACAAGTCGTCGCGGATCTAGATCTTCAAGTCTGATAATGCAGGGCTTTAAATGGCATTGTTTAGACCTGATTTTAACATACGAAACTTTTATCTCGAGCAAAATCGAATAAATGTACTATTTTATAAAGTCATATCCCAATAAAGGTTTAATCTTAAACTGCCAATATAACGTTTGACACAATGCAGTAAAAGGTTATTGTAGATTTTATTAATACTTTACAGTAGTATCTTTAATAATAGATATTTCCCTCCTCAGGCTTGGGCTGTGTTTAAAGGCAAGTTTAAGGAGGGGGACAAAGCTGAGCCTGCAACGTGGAAGACCAGACTCCGCTGTGCCCTGAATAAAAGTCCTGACTTTGAGGAGGTGACAGAAAGGTCGCAGCTGGACATCTCCGAGCCTTATAAAGTCTATCGCATTGTACCCGAGGACGAGCAGAAGCGTGAGTTTGTGTTATGATGGCGTGTGGGAGTGCACTTTCAGTTCAAATTAAAAACATATCTCTATTATCAAACTGCTACTTAACATTCTCATTTGACATTTGAAAGTCAGTACTGATGGTCTTAACAGATACTTGAGATGTTGGCGTTGACATTTTTCAGCATGTAAAACGTCTGCGTTTGTACCATGAACAAAGTCTTAATGTAGCATTCTTTCACCTACAGATGGAAAAACTTCAGTGATGGCTATGACAGCTAAAACTAGCTCCGGTGATATCACTGACATGGACTGCAGCTCTGCAGAAATAGAAGAGCTCATTAAAGAGGTGAGACCATTTCTCACTTTAAACCACTGTCTACCTCTCACTTCGGGCCCCTCACCATCCTCTGTTATATGTGTTTCTAGATGCGCTTCATTACCACTCAGCCTTTTTGTCACTTTTTTTTTATCTGATTACCACACTGTGCTGTCTCCTCCATCACTTTTTGCACAGAGCATGCACACCCTCCCACATGATCTTCATGACTATGAAGTGTACAAAGGTGCTTTGTTGACAACTTATTGTTTCTTTGTTTGTTTGTTTGTTTTTCAGGAAGACTGTAGCATACAGGCCAGCCCAGAGTATTGGTCCCAGAGCAGTATCAACAGTAAGGCTTATTTTTGTACCTCACACAGCACATTGTCCGTTCACTGTTCTGTTTGTGTTGTTGCTCTGTTGTCTGTCCAAGCATAATGTCTCATTTCTCAAAACTACTCCAAAATAAGCATTTTAAATCTTCGAAAAATAACCTCAATGCAAAGCTCTGTAAAAATCACGGGTGCTAAAAAGAGGTTATTTATCTCTCTGTTGAATTTTGCAATGGAAGAATTGACTAATATCCTGTTGAACTTTGCTGACTAAGGTGATTATGTCTATGGGAGATCGTGCTAGAGAATTGGTATTTCTGATGACGCTGCAAAATAATGACATGACAATGTGGTTGTGTTCGCTGTGTTAAAAAGGACATTAACCCACCTCTTTCTTCTGTAATTCACAGCTTTCCCACAGCATCAGGACCCTTTGCCATTAGGTTCTCTCAGCTCAGGTATTCTTTCATGTTATCCACCACAGTTTCATCATAATGTCAGCTATATAGTTGCACTAAAACAAATGGATTACAATATACTGTATATATGCATTATGTCCTTTATTTTCTTTATTTGGAAAATTTACCAAGTGTTCTTCTCCCCAGTTTTCTCTCAAATGATGATCAGTTTCTTCTATGGAGGAAAATTGATGCAGAACATACTGGTGTCTCATCCTGAAGGCTGCAGAATCTCCCCACAACAGCACCTGGGTCGTGGCACCCTCTACAGTTCAGACAGCATGCAGAGTGTTCATTTTCCCCCTGCTGAGCTTATTGATTATGAACGCCAGCGCCAGGTAACTCGCAAGCTCCTGGGCCACTTGGAGAGAGGTGTATTGGTCCGTGCCAACCAAGAAGGCATCTTCATCAAAAGGCTGTGCCAGAGCCGTGTCTTCTGGAGTGGGCTGGGAGAAGTGGGCTCACAATACAGCCCCATGCCTTGTAAACTCGAAAGGGATGCTGTAGTCAAGATTTTTGACACTGGAAGGTTTCTTCAAGGTAAGCTTCTATGTTTATTCAGTTATCTGAAATCCAACAAGAATCAAAATCAATGCAATGCAGATTGTTTTATGCCACACACCACCCACTCTCCCTTTTCTGTATACACTTACATATTTCTGCATATCAATACATAAAGCAAGCTACATGGTAATGGAGGATTGGTACCTTGCAAAGATCTGTCTGAACAGTTGTTCATGGACTTTCTTTTTTCCAGCTCTGCAGCTGTACCAGGAGGGACAGTTTCCTGCTCCTGATCCAACAGTCACACTCTGTTTTGGAGAGGAGCTCCAAGATATCAGCAATGCCAAGAACAAACTGATCATTGTGCAGGTGAGTCAAGTTAAAAGAAGTTTATCACCTAAATAGCCATTTATTTATATGTGAACAATATTAATATCTGCTATCTTGCTCTGTGGCAGATCACTGTGATGAACTGCCAGCACCTGCTTGAGGCAGTGAACGTACGTCGCTCCCAGTCTTACTGCAACAACCCAAACCTGGAGATGTCTGATGATGTGGCCACTGACCAGATGGCCCGCATATACCAGGACTTGTGCAGCTACAGTGGCCCCCAGAGGCCAGCCTGCTACAGGGACAACATGCCAATTACCGCCTGAACTGTAAGCAGTAACACACAAGAGAGGGGTTCTTAAGCATTTACTAGACAGAATATACAACATATTTGGATCCCTTATAAGACTCTGACAAGGGGAACTCGCCTAAAAGCTAATTAGGTTTGGTTTTTCAAATTTATTCCAACAAGGAGGAAGACTTGTATATGGACAATGCTAACTCAAACTGTGTCTGACATTTGCTTTGTTCTTACAAGAGTATTGTCATTCAGCTCCAAAATAGTAATGTATAATTTCAGTGTCTTAATATGTAGTATGTCAGCAATTTAGTTCTCAAAATTTCAACATGCCTCTGTTTTTTTTCTGCAACTGAGTTACTTTCTCATGTGCCGACCATTTGGATGAACAGACCAAATAGAAATTTTATGCAATAATACTATTTTTACTCTATTTTTTACAGTAAATAATAGATCTTTATATGTATTGCTAAAAACTACATTGAATATTAGCTTCAATGCAGCATTATGTTACAGATAGGTTTTACTATCGCACTGTTTGACTTGACTTTTATATTTTTTTATAAACTCAATTTCTAATAAAGATGTTTTTACTGAACTGCACAGATACTTGTCTTTACATTATCGTATTTTTGTATTATTTAGTTTTGATTGTTGAATTATTATAAATACAAAATTATATGGTAACTACTAAATTTGGATGATGGGCACAACCTAGATTTGTAAATGTTAATGTTCCTTATATAGATCATATTGTTAGCTACAAATTTAATGTAGTGAAATTAGTTGTTAACAATCTTCCAAAGCATGCTGTATCATGTTAGATTTTTTTAATATCTAGGCAGCCTTTTCAATCATTTAATTTATCTGTAAGGAATTAAGATCAGTGTACAGAACCATGAAATTGACTGTGCACATACACTGTAATACACTGCACATACACTGTAAAAGTATAACCACATAACGATAACATACTGCCAAAGAAAACATGTTTGTGGTAGATTAGCTGCCTCACACAAGGCTCTGCAATTTGATTGTAAAAGCCTACTCAAATAAATACAAACCACTGGTGCATTTCAGACGGGAAATAACGAGTGAAAAACATGTAATTTTGCACAGTGTATACAGCATATTTTCTGTCTGCTTGTTTCAATGCTTGAGTAGCTTTATATCACGCTTCATGGATGAAACATTCAAATCTACAATACTGTTTTAATTCCTGCAAAATTACTTCACATGGAAAATTCTAGATGCCTTATACATAATTTCATAATCCAATTAAGGACAAACGTGTATAATTCATTAAAAATATTTATAGATGATTTGGATCTTGATTAGCATCTGAAATATAACTTTTGTGGTTTGAACAATGCTTGGCTGCACAAAATACAAATGTCTGAAGGGTTGAAGAGGTTAAAGCTTCACCTTTAAACATTAATTTCTGCAGATATTTCACAGAATTCCACTCTCAAAATATGAGCTGTTACTGAAGATTGAATTGAAAATATGAGTCTAAGTGGATTTATCGCATTGACCAGCAAGACATTAAAAAGGCACTCAGTTGTTGTGCAAAGTGCATTGCAGTCTACAGGGACCTTCTCCACGAACGAGACTGACATTTACTATAATTACATGCTGTTTATTAATCCAGCTTAGGAATGATGAAACTAAAACACTATATGAAACTAAAAGAAGGATCTAGGATACCTAAGACAGGGAACCTCTCAGACAACCCCCTCCATCTCCCCGATGAGTAACAGAGAAAGGACAGGAAGAGAGGTGACCAACTGGTGCCAAATGATTAAATGAGTCACAATGACCCAATGACATTTCTTCTTCGTCTCTAATGTCTCATACAATTGGTCATTAAATACCAGTGAGATGACGATACCATGTCACACGTCGGTTGAAGGGCAATGGGTGCATGGGTATTTATACATATACGTGCACAGACAATGTTTTTTCTATACTTGTGAGTACATAATTAACCCTAACCTTAACTTAATTCTTACTTAACCTTAAAAACTAAGTCTTAAACCTCAAATAGACATTTAAAGTTTTGAGGATCAGATAGAATGTCCTCACAGCAATGGTTTTAAACGAAACACTGTACGCACAAAACACACACACAAATGCAAACATTTTCAGTTCCCTAATATAAAAGACATGGGTTCCCAGTGGCAATTCAAACTGCTGCCATGTACTGTATATCACAACTGTAAAGTGAAATCTAAGTTAAAAGAAAGCACAGCTCTTTGTTGGCACAAACATACCAACACAAAAATAAATGTGAAATAACAAATATACTATAAGGTTATATGGCCCCTTAAAAAATAATAATACCTCTTGTAGCCACAAATGATGCATAGATATAGTATATAAACATAATTTTCAGAAGACAAGGTTTGTTTACTCAGCAAATCTTTTTTTTCTTCTTCAATCATGAACATTTTTTTTTGCTGTAATGACTCACACATTGAAATAAGTCATGTCATAAGTCATATGACAACTCTGGCTAAAACCTTTTACTTAAATTAGAATATTTATTAAATGCTTCACTGAATAAAAACACAGGTGGAATATTGTGTCTGTGGGTGTGGGGGAATGTTCATGTATTTGTGTGTGTGTGGTTATCTATATGGGGGAGTTCTGCCTAAGTTCCACAGAACAGGAACTTACTTCAAAACTGACACAGGAAACTAACTTTCCCCACCACCTCCCAAATAGCATGTCTGACACCGAATTAAAATAATATATTTATGATACACATGCACTGTATGTCATGTAATCAGGGATATAATTGTGATTTAAAACATGTAAAATATCTGAGTTCAAATCTCAGAATAAGGACAGTTTTAGAGGCACAGAGATGAATGATTGTGACTCTGTAGGACATATTTGAATTTATTCATTAGGTTCTCTCCAAATCAAGAAACTGCCTGGATTGATACTATTTAACCATGAAACTGAAATACTCTGTTTTAGATTTTGTTTGTTGTCTTACAGCTATAAATACTTACAAGCATACAGCAACATCCCCCAACATGTGCTATTTACTTCTCCTTGAGTAATGTCTGCTAAAAAATACAGTTTTTCCAACATTTTTAGTAAATAAAGAAACCTTTTAAAAAAAGATATAATAAATTAGGTATATATTTATTGGTTGTTTAAAGACTTAGGAGCTTAGGACTGATACCCACAGTCAGGGTGGGAAGCCAGAAACTAAAGCACAGACAGACTAACATACAGAATCAATAAGATTCTGGTCAGTCATTTAAGTGCAGATGTAAATGTTGCTGTGAAGAGACAGTGAAAGATCACAAAGGAACCATATTTCAAAAAGTACACTTACTTCTGATACTCCTACCTGACATTTTAAAAATAGCACTTTTACATAAAGTTTTGTATGGTGCATTTGACACTCTTCCCACCACTGCAGTCAGGAGGAGAAGGAGGCACATGCTTATGTGCATTTCTGCTAACGGTGTCTCTTTTCTGCGTCTGCAGTGTGGTTCTCTTTGTGTTGCAACATCTTTTTGTGGCGTCTGAGGCTTCCCACAATAAACCATTAGAGACGAGTAACAAACTAATGTTGCCATCATACGTAATCCTGGCCAACTGCTCCATTACATTTCAATCTATTGTGAGCTACACAGTCAACACTTAAAGGAACTGCCAACTATTTTGTGAAAAGCAGCACTTAAAGGAAATTAAGTAAAAGAGGAATAAAAAAAATTGAAAGCTTTCCTTGATAGATTCAAGGAATTGCTTTTTGTTTCCTGATTTGTCTGTATCGCTGACTCTTCAGTCCTTTCAAGAGTTTGGCTGCAGGGTCAGCACTGACCTTTCAGTTAGGCTGTTGTTGTTTTCCACTGAAAACAATTTCCCCTTATTTGTGGTTTAGTATGTTTTGCAGCAGTTTTTTTTATCCAAACCTGTCTTGAACCAGTTGAATGAATGCAATCATCGACCTTATGAGTGTTATTCAAGATGAGATAAAATTAACGACTTGGTGGGAAGTTGTGATTTACCATGAACAGGTTGCGTTATGCAAGTGGTGGTGTTGAAGGTGTTGGTTGTGTCTCTGGGGGAATGCTGGTTTAGAATCAATGTGGGTGAGCTGAGAATAGGTATCCAGAGAGGAACTGGGAGAACACTAAGGACGGTGTCAGTGGAGAGACAGGTGGAAGGGGAGCCCACATCCTGGGACGCAGGGAGAAAGCCACCTAACCACACATGATGTACACACTCATGCACGCACACCATTGTAGCCACTGATCAAGGATCATATCCTCTAATCAGTATCAGTTCATGTCCTTTAAACCAAAAGTCTCTGTGGCCATACACCTACAGTAGGTAGGTCTTCCTCAGGGTTAACTGTTAAAGTTGTTGGACGAAGAGCTGTAAAAACAGAAATCAGAAAATAAAGTATAAGTATCCTAAATTACTTGTACATTGCATTCAATTTTTTAAATCAACATCTGCATTAAAAACAATGAGACACATTTAAAGAAATCTACAAAAAATAGGAAATCGTGCAACATGACCAGAAAGATCTGACTTGTAAAAGTGAAGATAAGGAAGTTTGCTAATTTACGGGAAAAGGGTTTATTTTTCAAAATCAATATGCCTTTCCTCAGCGTGCTAATGTTTTACCATATGATCAGCCAGTGGTAAGGGCCACGAAAGTTCAATAAAGAAAAAACACAGAGGTTATCTTTGTGAACAAGTTTTCATTTTAATGACTTCAACCTGTGACTAATCTCTCCAGGATTTATGTCAATAGCTAACATTTATCATGTTCAAAATAAACATTTATCAAAGCAGTAAACAGACACATTATGTAAGGAATCTGTTAGTGTGCAAAATCACAGGTCTGGATTAAGTATTTTCAGTGCCAGGACACAGATTCATTGTGTCTGAATCAGTGGATAAAGGCACAGCTGAGAATTGCATCAGTCTGTGCCTGACTTGCTGCACTCTTTGACAAAAGTCATCCCTGACGGCCTGAGCTGTCTCTGGACAGGAAACACAGGAAGGAGCCCAGGAAGATGATCCAGCACACAACTTCTGCCCTGAAAAGAGGAACAACTGACACACAGGCGTGCTGTGGAAAAGTTTTTAACAAAACATTAATAATTTTTGGTTTTATGGGAGTGAAACATGAATGAGTGGGAATCCACCCTTTTGCGGCGAGATTGACATTAAACATTTAGAAATATTTTTTTCAGTGCCTTGAAAGTTTTGTATCAAAAGCAACATGCAACTTAAATAAAGTCCTGAATTTTGAATGCAGAAATTTACAGACTGGACAAAGTCTTGATGGTTTAGCTAACTTAGTGCAGTTTCTGGGCCTTTTGCAAAGATATATTGATAAGTTGTGTTTAACTACATCATTGCAGATTGTACACTTGTTTCGTATTCAAGTAAAACAAAACTTAGAAGAAGAAAAAGAAGATAATGGATGTTGAGTTGGAGGGGAAGACCAGGGTGGGGTGACAGTCCCTGGGGAACCCATGCCAGGGGAACATATTTTATTGACATGCAGCTCACAGCTCAGTGCTCACTGCATGTGTGTGTTTGTGTGCATGCAAAGCACGACAGTGACGGGATGTGGGTAGCCAGAAAGGTGAGAGTTATGGGGCAACAGAAAGCTACCTGAGAAACTCACTGCTGTCTCAACATGTATTGTGGATTTAATATTTTTCTGACAGTGCTAAATATGTAATGTGTTTTACAGCAAAAGTCTTCTTTTAAAATACTCATTATAGTTATGCTTCCTAACAATATTAATAATGTTATGATGCTATTGCACAAAATGACACCACAAGCATTACAGTATTTGCACCATAACATGTTATAGAAGATAATTTTTGTAATGTGTTTTTGTTTGGATATTTTTTGGATGATTTGTGGTTGATTATATGCAACACTTTGTGGTTTTAAAACCTTGTTTCCCATTATATCGTTGGACCGACTGTATAAGTCAAATTGATTACACAACCTCTTTTTGAGTAAGAAGCCACATACTGGCTAGGCAACAGGTGCTGCTGGGATGGAGATTATTTTAAGTTGCTCTAAAATGGTTCCAGTACAGCTGAAGGAGCCTGTGGGCTAAGTCAACCACACGCCTTAGTAGAAAGTACACTGATAGTACATACTTCCCCTTTGAAATACCAAACTCCAAACACAACCATCACACGACAGAGGTGGAATTACCTGTCAGTGTTCATATAACTCATACAGTGACTATCTAGTTAATTTCACAATCATTTGGAAACTAGGCCTGTTGTTTTATACAATGAACACGAAATGTATGTATATAAAATAATGATTGTTGAAGGGAAACTCAACATTAAATCTAGCAGACAGGAGAAATTGAGAACAATTTGCATGTTTAAAAGCAGCAACACGATAAAGAGTTCAAACGTATTTTTAACACAAGATTTGCATGTCACTGTGCTCGGCTGTGCCCCGTCGAAGGACAGAAAAGGTAATAGTCCTGGGGACCACTGAAGCAAATCTTCTATGGCTAGTTAACCATGATGGTTTGCACAGTTAACACTTCACATCAATAGAGAGTGCACAGGGGAAAATCCTACTTATGTAACTTAGGGCAAAAATGTAAGATTCATGTCATCAGAGTGCTCAAAAGCATGAGAAGGAAATAATGAAACCTTAGAAAAAGAGGAAATAGCTTATTGTTGGCAGATAAGCTATTGCTGAAGGATATTTCATTTGTAATATTTCCACTTTTCTTTTCATTGTGTTTTTGCTTTGAGTTTTTCGCTCTGAATAAAAGGCAAGTAAGAAGCAACTTGGACAGAACTACTCTAATCTACCACAGCTTAGCATTGCCATCTAGTGGCAACATGAAGTTAAAGATTCACACTTCACATTGTTGGCAGTCCTTGGTATAATCACATTATGATTTTTTTATTTAAACACTATTACAGAAGATTTACAGTCGAGAATTTTTCACTTTTGTATTTTCAATGATTTACCATCAGTATGTTTAATCCAGTGTCTTAATTATCTTTGTTGTTAGATGGAAACTACATTTTACGCTTGTCATAATATTGTCCATAGTTCATATTAAAAATGTCCATATTTACCTTTCAAGTACTACATTTTCACCACTGACTGGTTCTGGCTCTACTTGGCAGTGCTGCTCATCTTGATGCACACTACAGGCAATTCCATGGCCACATTTTCAAAATGATTCCTTCAGGAAAGCAGATTATATCTATCCATAACCTTTCTGGTCAAATTGTCTATTTGTTTTTTCTGCTACATTTAAAACCAATGCACATGATCACCACAATTATAGATTTTCCTTGTGATTTCCCTGCAGAATATGTTGCAAAAACAATGTATGGTGAGTACGATAATGGCATAACAATTATTTTGCATTGTCTGCAACATGTACTATATATTTATCTTACAGCTTCATTGTTATGGAGACTCTGACACTGTCTTTATTCAGAGTTACTTTTTCAACTGCTCTTCTCTGTCAGTTACGTCTGTTGTTTCAACAATTACAGTTGAGCACAAAGGAAAAGCAAACAGGAAAAACTACTGCTGTCAAAAGAGAATTAAGAGTCTCAGTGGAGGTTATTAAGGGAAAGTCTACAGGCATGTGCATACATTAACTAAGGTTGTGGTCTTATCTGAAAACCATACATCTCACTGATACAAAAAATAATCACAGTTTAATATTAAAATTACTGGATTTATACTTTTGAAATTAGGCTTTTAGGGATAAAATTGTCTGTTTTTATAATTAATAATTTTATAATTAATTTATAATTTTGCTAATTAAATGTAGTTTTGCATGTTATAGGTTTTTTATTAACCTGCTCTACATCTATTTATCATGCTTTTCTGTATTTTTCCAACTTTGGTTTAATTGATGAGCCACACAAACAGCTCCAGAGATGTCCGCCTGAGTGTTTATGTGGATGTGTTTAGAAACTCTTACTATTATTACTGAGTCACTCAAGGCACGACCAGCAAAGTTCTCTCTCTCCTTCTCTCTGTTTTACACATACACACACACACACACACACATTTCAAAGACTTTCCACATTGAGCCTAAGGATGATCTCTACCTCATCTACACCCAATTACTCACTGATCCTAATTGAATACTTGGCAGAGAGTTTGGGTAGTGATGGCGTGCACTGAGCTAAAGAATCATCACTCTTGGTCATTGGGCCCATTAGGTAGTATGAGTGACCTATGATGTCATTATGTAGTAAAGTCAGGGGAAACTTATGGACAACTCGTCTCATTACAAAAGATGGCACTTAGCTTTTTTTTTTTTATTGTGCCGTTTTTAGAGCTGACCACTTGACCACATGTCCTCTTCATGACTGTGTGAGAAAATCTAGTTTAAGTTGTTTTTCAGTGTTATTTCAAGCATGAAATTGAGAGAGTTCCTTCAAAGTTTGGGGATGTGAGAGTACCTTTTGTGTTTTAAACAAGCATGTTTCCATGAGAGAGGGGCTTTTTTCTTGTGTCTCACGTGGAAAGAGTTTTCAGTTATATTTTGATACTGCAAAGATAAATATCTGAACTCACAGATGAAGATTTTGAAAGTTACTTGATCTTGAACCTCCAAAAGGGCCAAACGTCAGTCACAAAGTTTACCAATAATAACAAACTCACACTCAATGCAAGGTCAGTAGGTGTGTCATCCTGCTATCACATCCTCTGATGACAAAGAATGATGTACGTGAATGTGCAGTGTAAGTAATGTGTATGGAATGAAGCATAAAAAAATGAAGCTGTATTTTTGGTTGTGCCATATACGGGAAAAGTCTTGAGCGCAGTACATTTCTGAAGAATTTGGAGTGGGGACAGCTGTGGCTGAAGATTTACTTTGCCTCTCCATGAAGCTCAGCCAAAGCAACTGAGCTCTCAGCCTCTTCATCGCATCCTGGATTCAGGAGAAAATGAATGCGAAGCAGAAGAGAGGACCTGGTCTGCCTTCAGGCTCTCCCAGGGGGTGAATTACGATTTCCCGAGTAAAGCTGAACCCAGGGAAATAGCCTGAATGGTCATCCATCAGCCTGGGTGTCTGCATCCTCCTGAACAATGTGTGACCTCTGGGCCTAAAGAGGGTCACAAGAGGGGTGACTTCCACCTTCATGCACATATGCACATATCACAGATACACACAAATACATCACACTTATGCACACCACTAACCACCTGTGGTAAAAAAGTGTTCAAAATAAACTCGAAAAGGAACACTGAATTTTATATCAAAACAACTAAAAGCGTCCCCTTCAGATGTGACCCAACACACAGTAAAAGCATCAACCAGTACTTACTGTTCATCTTTCATTAACCAAATCCTGAGTTTTATGTCTGTTTTAGTACTTTGTATAAAAGTGTTGTTTCATACATGGTTCTATTTGAATTGCTGTAACAAATAAGAACAACATAATATACAGTATGTACACCTGTGTCACATCAAGAGACGTGGACCCATTATTATTTGTGATGCAAATCCAGTAATTCTCATTCGTTCTTCTAAAAGCTTGCACATTTCTTGCAGCACTCTGTTCTGTCATCTTTCAAATACTACATTTAAATCACTGTGTATTTAGTGTAACTGAACCATACAGTCTTAGGTAAATATATTGTCTAACTTCAAGTATCCAACTGAAGATCTATAATAAAATTAATATAAATCTGTATTATATCCACAAACAATTTCAGCCTTGAATAAATAGATACAATATAATGGGTTTACATGTTTTTACATATTTATATATGTTAAAGAGTTAATCTTAGAACATTGTTTTATGTAGAGGATGAAAACCTCACCTAAAATGAAATAAAGTATACAACTACAGACGTCAGCAAATTTAATTCTCTTATTCTCTAATCTTTTTATGTGGCTTTTTTGACCACCCTCTTTTTCTCTCTTTTGCTCTTGAATCTTTGCTGAGGTTTATGTCTACATTCTTGTCATTCTGATGGCTTTTTCATTATAGTATATTCTTGTAGCAGCAATTACGAGTTAAAAGCAGCGTAAATCTCTCAAGCACCGTCTAATCTTGTAAAATGAACAAACTCTAAAATTCCCAAAAATTAAAAGGAAAAAAAAACTTTTGCCTGTGATTTTGTGGTGCACTTAAAGTAACAAAAGACTCACTCAATGCATCACTATGCATTATAATATAAGGCATAAGGCAAAGATTGCACCATTGCTGTAATCTCAATGTGTAAAACTAAAAATGTTAGCAGACACACAATGATGCATGGTTTGAATATATCCTTATGCATGATATGTTTATTGTGAGCTTACTGATGACCCCAGCACCACAGTGAACTGATCGTCTGTTGGTCTGATGGTCATTAAGCTCGATTGGTAGGTGGGAAGGTTTAAGGCACCGTGTAGACCAAGTGGCAATGTGTGGAAGGATGGGATCTATCTGTATCTCTGTCTGGGATCCTGACAGCTCTGGCTTTAGTCTGGGCCCAGACCTCCTACATGCATGTCTCACTGTTTACTGCCCTTCCCGCCTCACGCTCCTCCCTCTCTACACATCTATCATTTCAGCAAGACCACACGCACATACATGACATACACATATACAAATACACAAATACACACACACATACTCTAACCCAAAATTTCAGGGGTCAAGGTTAATATCTCTTTATTATAAGTTTAAGTCTATCTCCAGAGCCTAACGTGACCATGACCCATATCCTAACATATATTTATACCAACTTTTGAACCTAAACTCATGACAAACTCTATTAAGAAGTTAGGATGAGCAAAAATATCCTCATCATGGAAGAAATATTCTCACATTGAACATTTCAGTTCTGAATTCATGTGACCCCAAAAATGTTGTCCACACACTGTCATCAATGAGCATTTACTGGACCTTATAAAATTACTTTTGGTTAATTTCAACCTATAATTGGTGTACAAACCATGTGTATGTATATCAGAAGACCAATTCTATGTGTTTATTGATAATAGTTGGTGGCTGTGTTCATGTTTATGAATGTGTGAGGATTTGTGCGTATATTAATTTGTATGAACAGGGAGCTGCTTCACAGTCTCTGTTGGTAAAAAGGCAAAATTGTTAAGGTCTGTTTAACTAGCAGGAAGAACCCCCCACCACCAACACCAGCCCCTTCACCTCTCATTTTCGTTCTTGTGCTATGCATCCATCATTAGTCAGACTGCAACTCCTGGCCCATACACACTCTAACCTTAACCCTACCTCGAACCTTAAACCCAACCTGCCTTCTACTCTCACCTTTTCCACATTAACAGACTTCGTGGGAGAGCTGGAGCCACACATTTCTCGTCTCCCCTCTTTCTCAGGAAATGACTTCTATCTCTGGCTCAATGCATACTTGCATGATGCTTTCCTTTTTTTCTTCTTGCACTTTTTATCACTGTGCTAACCCTTCTGCACCATGAAAGCATCCATCTGTTGGGCTGAAAAGTAGTGATCCTCTGGCCTGTTTACACCTCTTATTCAGTGCAAGTGTGTGAAGTAGTAGAGGTTGGAGGACTTTGCCTGAAATAAGAAGTGTTTTGTTTCAATCTCTGTATACAAGAGTACTAAAGGCAATTACATGATACTTCATAATGCTTTCTGTACAAGCATGATATAAAGAGGAGTAGGGTAGTTACAAAGACACATTTCCTCACTTTACTCGAGTATTTAGTGATGCAGAAACATGCAGATAGTTTTTCTTTTTTGTCCAGGTTTACAGTTCTTTAGAGTCTTTCATTCTATTTGAACACTATATTATTTGGTTATACATTGTATTAATGGACATATTAAAATTGAACATGAATGTACTTCAGTCCATCCGGTAGTTGTTGAGATATTTAATTTACAACCAATGTACTGACCTACAGGCCAGTATTCACAGAGCTATAATGTGAGAACAGCTAAAAATTCAACATTAAAATCTCTTGCTGGAAACAGAGCCCCTGTTGCTCAACAAAATCCACAGAACTCTCTCTCAGAAGTTATTATAATGACTACTTCTTCATGCTTTAAGCACCGCAAATAAGATTTTGTTGGAATGCAGCTAAAATCTCGATCGATATAACATAATTGTAGGATATTATGCAGGATATACTGCACAGAAATGCGACACATTAAGAAAGTAGTTATGACTCTCATTCTTATTTTATCCAGTTACATTACGCACTATGGGTAAGTGAATGAGTGAGTTTTTATAATTTGGGAGAACCAACCCTCTCAAAATTGATAAAACTGCTGTATATGGTTAGTATAACATCTTTCCCATGGACTAAATGTTACTTTTAATGTCACTTTAGAAGTTTCTTTGTGTCTCTTCATGTGAGATCTCTGTGTTTTCTTTTTTTTTTGCTCTCAGTGGGATTACCAGATACAACAGATTGCTTGTCTTAAATGAGCATTAGGACCAGGTCACAGACAGGATGTTGATAACATCCTGCAAACTCCACCTCTTCTTTCTTTCTTTCTTTCTTTCTGTCTCCCTCCACCTTTGCGTGTACACACCAGACAAACATTCATCATAAAAAAACTAACAGAATATGCTCACGGCCAAGGGCCAACAATACTGTTATCACAGGTTTTTCTGATCACTAAAATAATCTTGAGACATTTATTACTTTGCTGAATCATCCTGTGTCATCCGTTTCGGATCCCACTCGCTACGGCAGACGACACTTGGTTCTTGTTAGGAAATACTAGGAATTCCCACCATTGGTTAAGTTATTGTAGTTTCACTCTGACTGTTTACACTATAGATATAGTTCCATATAATCAAAATGTTATGAGCATTTGTCATTACATCATAGAATTTTTCTAGATATTTATTTCATTATTTTATGCAAATCTCCCCAAAATTCAGACTGATAAATTTGTTGTCTCGTTGTCTTTTTTTGTTCGATTAATCATTTGCTAAACAACATAAATATTTTTTTGTTTTAAACCTGGTTAAACATCAATTTTCGCATCAGTTTGTTTCCTGAATGTATTAATTTCCCTTTGCTTCTAAATGATTTGCTGGGATACCCACACAGCTGGGGTCCTCTCTTTCATGGCACCAGTAAAGTCCAGGTTGAAGCTAATTAATTGTGTTATTCAACAGCTCTCAGCAGTGTTGTATAAATTTGTCCTCCATGCTCTGACATTAGATCGAGTATGAGGGTTATGCTGTGTTTACTTGCACGCCTCCTGTGGGTTGGAACTGATCCAGAGGGCTCTGGACTGCTCAAGTCCCTTCTCAGATCCAGGCTGTAGTCAGGATCTTCTAGACCTGATTACAATACTGTCACAGAATGAAAGATGAAGGTTCTAAGGAGCTCCATCTATAGCTCTGGGTAAGGCCTACACGACTCGAACCTCCTCTTGGCTCTTAAGGCAAGGATGGAGGAACAAGGAGGAAAGGAACGATAGAGCAGCAGATAGAGAGTAATAATAAGTCACTAAGTGGGAAGAAAGTCACCTATATTATGGCAAGTGATGTTGTTTTACCAAAGACAGCTACTAGAACAAGAAGATGTGAGGATAAAAGAAGAAAGTCACTCAAATTTCAGCAATCAGCACAGCAAAACATTGTAACCGTGAGTGTTAATAGTAAGTACTTTATGCACATCCAGAGTGAGAGTGTGTCTTCACTCCCTGCCGCTGACATAGTTGTATTGCTGTCAGTGAAGAAGACAAAGCAGCATTTACCCAGGCCTCCCCCTGTCTGCCCACCTCCCCTCTCAGGGCTCTGTTGGTTTAACCCTGGTGGGCAGCAGGCAGGCCTGACAGCACCCAGACACTATCATGTGATTTATGGTGAGCTCTGAGAGCAGAGAGGAGATGACCACTCAGATTTGACCCCTGCTGTCTTATCAGCCATGCATCAAGAAGTAAAAAATACTCAGACTTATTGTCGTTTACTCATCCAAACCATGAGCCATGTCATCAGTGAGTGCAGTTAGTCATAGTAGTTAGCTTAGGCTGTGGAAGCAGTAGAGACAGCAGTAGTAGGTACAGAACATTCATTAAAGTTTGAAACCAACATCCAATTATATATGTGCATGAATAAAGTTCAAATGCCATTGAAATAATGAGCAACAGCTGCATTTATATTTAAACAAAAGCACAATTTTAATGATGCTTGACAGAGTTAATACTTCCGTGTAGTAATTTTATTTTACTGTTACTATTAATTAGTTTATTGGCATAAAGTAGAATATATTTCCTTTAAGAGCAATGTGTCTGTAAAAAACTGTTTGGTGGCCTAATTCTCAGAAATGATTTCAGTAGCCACATAAAGATCATCACAGCTTTTGCATGTACTGTATATGTGAATTTGATATTTTCCTCATACCAAATAGGCATGAAATGTTTTCACAGTCATAACTTGGGGCTTATTAAACTAACTGGACCCTAATGGGAATTAACAGTTTAGTACGTTTCCCAGTAACTTTTTCTACATTGCAGTGCAGTCTGTATCCTGTAGGGGGAGTCCTGCACAATGCTATAAAACTAAAGGAACGTACGCACGCCAGTCGAGCAACTTGGAAAGCTGCAGTGTCTCACCATCAATACTCTCCCTCAACTAAACACTGGTCATGACATAAAATCAGCAACTACGTCTTTAGACATTAATATCTACATACAGAGTAGAGCACTTTGAAGCACATTTTATAAAGCGGTCTAAAATTAGGTCTCAACCTCATGATCTGAAATCTTCAGTTAATTCAACCATAGTTGATATTATATGCACACCTGGTGATTCCTTTTCCAACCTGAAGAAAAAGAAACATTTTTCCACAGAGTTCACCACAGAACATCTTTCAAAACAAGGAGAGGGCTGGGTTTAAGGTGGTGTAAACACAGATCTATTTCTGTGGCTATGACACACTGTGGTTTCTTTGGAAAGGGAACAGCAGCCCAACATTACAACAAAGGAGGCCACACAGACAGTGGTGGTTAGAGCATCTCTCTGGCCCCAGACATGGACAGACAGACGAATGGATGAAAGGATGGAGAGAAAGATCGGTGTGGCCAAGTACAATGAATGTAAAGAAATACTATAGGCCTACACTCAGCTGGGAGTTTATTAGTTACATAAAACTTAGATTTTGTTTATTTAGAGTTGCTATTATAACCATATTATAACAGTAAGTGCAGGCAGAAACGCCTATATGTATAATGCAGTACAGTTCAACATCACTTCCAAAATGATCACACAGTTGGACCCACACCTCTTTGAAACAGTGGAAACCAAAACGTTTCACTTTCATGAAGGGAGAAACTGATGTGTTAGTTTTAACTAAGTGTACATAATAAACTGCCAAGTGAACATATGCTTACTTACAGGCAAATTCCCAAGTGTCTAACGAAGTTATTGTGAACTCAATCTGTTCAGAGCTTAATACCCATTGGCAGTGTCAGTTGAAGAGCTGCGCAATGGATAATGTGAGTGATCATGAAGAGTTTAAAAATGTTATTTTAAATTATATATATTATGTTTTACTTATTTTAGGTTTTGCAAAAAATCAACTCCATGGTAGGGAGAGAAGAAGTGAGAGAGAAACATTTTGGAGCACTGAAACAGAAGAAATGAGCCAGATCACTGTGGTAAAGTCACCCTGACACAGAGACACAGAACAGACAAAGAGCTCCCCCTCGTAAACTCTGAAGAGAGGCTTCAGCAGTATGGCACAAACCAGCATACAGTGACACACACTCAAACCTTGACCAGTAAATATAGATATCTGACTTACTTATGAACACTGAGTCATGGAGGGAATTTAATCTGTGGGTGTATCTACGCGTGTGAGCTTGGTTTATCAGTAGTATGGCTCCTATGGCCACCACCGTGCAGGGATCGATCAGGGGGCAGACAGATGAGGGCAGATGTCGCCCACACACTCCTTTTTCAGTGAGCCCTGGCCCACCCAATTTACTTCATCAATCAATGGATTAGGTGCCAAAAACCCTCTTCTCTAATCCAACAATCTCTTTCCCACCCCACACACAAACATACTGTATCTCAACAGATCTTACTTGCTTACACTACTGACCACACTGAAGCCCATCCCCCAAGTGCAAAGGTGGACTGAGGGTGTGGTGGATGGCAAGATGAGGCACATGTCAGTGTAATTCTCACTGCAGCACATACAGACACACAAGGACAAATGTGTTCAGGAGATGAATGTGCCGACAAGAGCTGATCTGATCTTTCTAACACAATCATGCAACAAAGGTAGAATTTGCCAATTTCAGTCCACTTGCCAAAGAAGGTTGCTCAGTGACCACACATGCACATAAATCCATGCTGACGTGTGGAACAATGCAGGCATACTATTCTCTTAATCACCTACATGAATATGTGGGAGCTGGAAGATAAAGAGCAGATGATGTGCGCAATTCGGGTGCATTTGTCTGAGCGCATCTGAGATTGATTAACATAATGTGTGACCCACAAAGTTCACAGGCCAATGACTTGCTCACTTTAATGTCTCCAGTGGTTTTTGGACTGTCCATTTTCAGCTGAGTCAAGACTCAGAGTGGCTGGTTAGAGTATATAGCAGAATGCATCAGAAAGTTTCAGGATTATACAAGAGACATACGCAGATCACTTGTAGACAACTATCAGAGCGGGTCAGGCTCTCAGTGGATGCCCAGAAAAACTGAGGCACGGTTGGGGGCGTTGGGTGGATAATTAACTCAATGATACCCAGGACTTGTTCAGTTTTATTTCCAGTAACACTCATTGGCATTTACAGAAGATTAAATGCCATACTTTTAGTCTCATCATTGTCATCATATGGTGACGATGACTAACTAACCACACAAGCATCATGAGATTTACAAACAGATAACTGCTATTTTTCAGACTGGTGACGGCATCCCTAAACACTGATGTAATCTCTTTGTGTCCCTGAGTGAAATAACTTCTCCATTACAACATTCAATGGAGAAGCTAACACACACAGAGAAAGAAAAAGACCAATATGGGGGAGTCAATGTAGTACATCATCAGACTGCCTGGGGTAAATCAAGGTAAGACATACTTCTTACCTTCCCACTCTTAAGGCCCAGTTTCTGCTTTACTGTATTCCCACCCCGTTTGTGTAGAGAATGACGCACATATGAAATGGCTAGGAAAAATAATTGCAGTTTTTATTGCAGTGGTGTCATCCCACTACTGAAAAAGAAAATCTCCAAGTAACTATTTGGGCTTTTGCCTGGACACACATATTGTGCAGCAGCTGAGCCAACTTGGTCAAGAAACACCACAGACAGGAATAAAAGGCTTTATTCTGGTGTGTCTGTGTGGCAGAGTAGGAGAGAAATTGTTCAGAGATAGACAGTCTTTTGTCAAGATTCAATGGGATGGAACAAAAACTTATTATTGTCATCACAAAACAAGAGCTATATTATTATTATTACTTTTAATTCAATTGTAATCCTTGCTCAATGTCCATACTTAGCAGCTGCACATTATTTGGGCGTTGTGTTAATTTACACCAAACATTTGACATTTGTTTCTGAGTAACCTGTATAGTGGTATTTTCTAATTTTCTACTAAACCTACTCAAATTTACACACTAGTCTTTGTCATTGAAAGCATCACAATGTAATTCCTTGGTTATAATGTCATATGGAGTGATTTATGTTTACATTTAATACACCAAATTTGCCATGATAGTCTAAATGATGCATTACTGTAATATGCAAATTTCTTTTAACTCAAAATAAATAGACTTAACTACACATTAGAGTGTTACAGTAATATCAACTCTGTATTCAACAAAGTGATGTGAGAAATGAAAACAGAAAAAATGGCTACTGATATTATATTCTGCTATAAAATTCCACTGGATTTCCATACTGCATGAATTAACAGGCCTGCAGGCAGCCCTCACAACACATCAGTGAAGTCATGAGTTCTGTTAAAAAAGCCTATTCATTTATCAGCCATGTTGTTATTGCACTGACACAAAGGGTTAGCAGTTCAGATAATGCAATTCATAAGCATGAGTAAAAACTATCTAACAGAATAATGCAGGATCGTGTTGTGCTTGTGTGTGTGAGTGCGTGTGTTCATACAGTATGTGCTTGTGTTTGCATTTATGAATGCATGTTTGTGGCTATGACAAACACGTGTGTGTGTGTTAAACTGCCACTGCTTGCCTGCTTGTATTTCTCCTGCAGGGATACTGATAGTCCTTCAGATAAGCCCCATCTCCATTTACAATCACAGCTCCTGAGATTGAGTCTTTTTTCTCTAATAAGTAAATTACCTCTAATACCTTCTGTGCTGTACTTGGCTGCTCTCAGCCTACTCAGGCCCTCATGGAAACCAGATGTTACACCAGCCAGCTAGCACATATATACACTGTAATGTATGCTGGGCCAACTCACAACCAGCACTCAGAGGCACATACATTCACATGCACGCATGTGAGCTCAATGGATGTGATGGGCACTCAGTCTTCCTTTTTCATTCTTTTAGTTTAAAATGAACTTTTAACCTTAACTTCAACATTTCCAATTTTATACATTTTATTTCCTTTCAACACCACTCTCCCTCTCTCTTACCTCTCTTTATTTTCCCCTCTGTCACCATTGCTCCTTTCATGTTATCAGTCCCGCCAGCTTTATCCCCACTGGACTCATTTCTTTCACACAATAACAAACACAGACTTTGTATTGAGGTTACGGCCAAATCCAATTGGCTAATGAAGGTATCAATCGATCTTGAGGTGTAGTAGCGCTAGATGGTGGGAGCAGACCTCTTGGTGATCAATAGCTCCACCCTGAAGACGTATTTATCCACATTGCTTGTTTGACAGTCCTAAAGAGCTGTGTATCAATAATGTAAACACTGTGAGGCTGTTAACTATTTCTAATGATATAACCTCAGTTTACAGATGTATCCATCACTGGTTGATGATAACTTCTGGTTTGGGCAGTGGAAAGAGAGGGTTAAAACTAGCACCATATGTAGTGTTTGATGAGTACATGTGTGAGACGTGGCCAAAGAAAATTGTGTGCACGTATGTAGAATGAGTATGTGAATGAGTGGAAGGATGGAGGATTTTTGGATGCTCACACTCACTGAAAGTCCTCCATGAAGGTTATACCATGTGTGCAAGTATACATGTTGTTTCATACCGTGAGGTTTCCAAAAATACAGAGGTATAGACACACACTCCCATCTCTCCACCCTACACAAACACAAAGCCAAACACTCAGTGCAGACAGAGTGAGAAAGCACAGGCAGACTCTCCATCTATGCTGCTGTCTGTGACCCGTACCTGTTTCTGTGGGTTTTACAGGCAGCTTCACCCCGCCATGTCACGCATCGCCACACCAAAGGCCCCTGAACACTGACTCTTTGTACAACCACAGCAGTGCGTGGGAAGAATCTTCTGCCACACACCGCACTGTGTTCATCTATGTGTACATTTCTAACTTCACATGGCATTTTCTCATGGTGGCATGTAACTTTGTACTGTATATGTACTCAAGTATGTTCAAGTACTTGAGTACATTTGCTTTGACTGAAAACTTTACTAACAAATAGTATCATCAGCTAATAAAATGTGATAGACTGGCATAAAATAAATTAACCAATATAGTACACTGAAAATTATTCAAGCTCCAAATTGTTCAGCTACAGAATTAAAGTTTTAAAGTTAATGTTTTGAATAGTAATAATATTATATATTATCTGTAATAAGTTATTACCTGTGATAATGAAGTAGGAGATGTTCTGCATAATCTATATTTTTACATGTTTTACTAAGTTTAAATGCAATAATTATTTGTAAGTAAGCATTTATTATAGACTCTGATACTCTGAATTTTGACGTTGATGCTAAAATAAATAATTAAAAGTATTGAAAAAGCACTAATGATACATTGGCTTAATTGTTTGAAAAAAAAAAAAAAACAATCATTAAAACATTTTTGAGAAAAGTTACTCAAATGTTATTTATGATTTGTGACCATCACAGTTTCTTCTTACTCCATTGTCATTTCTGTACTGCAAGCTCTTTTTACTTACTAATCAACTGATATTTTTTAAGCTACACACATCTGTGATGAGTTTATATCGGTTGATAGACAATATCTAATTTTTACATATAGATATTGCCACTTTTATTTAAGTAAGTAAATACTGGATTTGTTAACTACAAGTTTCCTGGCATTTTTCTATTTGATCACTGTAATCTGTTCTTCATGTATGTTGTGCTTTCAGGATTTTTGGAGTGTTTTCCTGTATGTGCATATCTGTGTGTGCACATTGTGCATGTATGGTTGTATGTGTACGTGTGTATGGACATCCTTGTTGGAGGACAGTCATCCATACGCTGGCAGGGCAAATTAAGTCCATCTGGAAACCATTGGCAGAGGCTGAAGCCCTGCAGCTACAAGAGCTTCTGCCCTCTTTATCCTCTTTTCACAGGGCAAAGCCTTGCTCTCGCTGTCTTTTTCTCTGTATCTCTCCATCTGTCACTCACCCTCTCAGAGGTGCATACAAACCTTCATGTAAAGAAACCTAGGTCCAATGTAGATAAACCTTCTGAGGGACACATGCAGCAGGCGTACATATACAAAGAATGACTGACATCACACACACATTAACATCCCTGTTACCGGCAGCATCTCTTCCAATCTGACCCCAGAGGGAAGTGGTGGACTAGGCTGGAGATCCCTATCAACGTGGCTCCAGAGACACTGAGCTGATTGTGTGTGTGTGTGTGTGTGTGTGGAAGACAAGCTGTGTCCCTGGAGAGAGGTTGATATAGAGTAGCCCTGAGGCCACAGGAAATCCACAGAGACAGACAGGCTGAGAGAGTGAAGCCTGTCAGAGAGAGCGGAGGAGACAGAGCTGGGGGAAAAACTGAGGGAAGTATTGGTAGAGAGAGTTTGTCTGTTGCTGTTGTCTCCTTGGATATACAAAGAGCCAGTCTCATGTTAGGCTCATCTTTCAGCATTAATGTACAAAGCGTGGTGGTGTGCAATCACAGCTGAAGGATCTGATGTGGGAAACTGATAAACTAGCAGAGCTGTTGATCTTCTGTATCTTTATATTATTACAAGAGACAGCTGTTATTCTTGATACTGCGGGAGGCCCTACTTTTATATAGTTCTTTGAAGCAATTTTCATTCTAGCATCGCGGACGTGAACATGGATTCAAGGAGAGAATCCAGAGAGACTAGCCGGAGCAGACTTTTATGACTCAAGGCCTTCTGCTTCACTCTACTCAGACCTGGCTCGGGCTGTCCAGCTATTTAAATCTATTGAAACTTTATTGGGCGAAACAGTCGACCCATGTATGTTTCCCCTCGTGAAAGAGATGCTTTGTAGCGGGTAGCAGCCAGGCCCATCCAAGGCCCCTCAGCATGTCTCGGCGGGACATCGTTTTTCCTCCATGTAGTTTTTTTTTCTTCTTTCCAGCATATTGTGATTTCATTCAGGCTGCTCCTCTTAACAGTTCACTTCCACTCACAGTGTATAACATCCATAGCCGTGCGCTCTAATTTTAAAGACCACCCATGCACACACACACACACACACACACACACACACATTTATCTGCTGTCTCATTGGCTCCTTTCCTCTGTCCCTTTTATATGGATGCAAAACCTCTCTCACACACATGCACGCATCAGACAGTGCCTTTTTTAAAGACAAGAGTCATCATTCTTGCATTTATCTTCCATGATAGAAAAATATATAGGGGAAATAGGGAAAATTAAAAAAAAAGAGAGAGTGGAAAAGTTGCATCTAAAATAATTCCCTGTGTGCTTTCCTCCCATATTTATTACTGGATATAAGTTCTGTCTGTCTCCGTGTTTTATTACTGTGACTGAGCTCAATCTGAAGACTAAGTCTCACTGGATTCAATTTGGCTTCTAATCCGTTGGTGTGTTATTTCTTTAAATGTCTGACCCCTTCATCTAGATCCCCCTCTGCCCCAGCCCTGGACCAGCATCACCTGAGATCCTGAATAGAGACAAGAATTAGCTGTGGTATGGCTACCATGGCTGATAAATCAAGGACACAATACTAATTCTTCAGTTCTCACTAAATGGGGTTGAATGGAAATTAGTCAAAGCATTTTAAAACCAACAATTAAAAGTTTGGAAGCTAAGAATGGTAGACAACCCTAAGTTTAAAAATAACCTTTTAATTAAAAAATACTCAAAGCAATATGGGTATATAAAGTTAGCTTCACATTGTCTCTAGATAGAAATGTTGCTGTTGAGTTTTTAACATATCATTTTAAGGGACACCGAAAAAGAAATTCACTATTTACCTGTATTCTGTTTTTACCTTTTATTTTACATGACATGAGGGAAGGGTGTTGCAGCAAACTGAGTAATAACCAGGTATTATCTTGTTTCTTTCGTAAAAAGATTCCCCTCTATCTTAGTAAGTTCACATTAGTCTTCATTAAGTGAATTCACACTGTACATTATTGTAGTAGTGGGAGGTGTTTTAAAATCAAGAAATACTCATTTAAATTTTGTTCCAATGCTAGTAGTGAACACATTTCATAATGTATTCAATTTATTACTATCACTATATCACAGATTAAACAGAATAAAATTATCTTAAATTAAAATTATAGAATCTTAAATGTGTTTTTTGTATCAATATAGGATTATTTAAGGTTTTATTGAAAAGTTGGTTTGCAAATACAGTAAAACAGAGGAATAAAAATATGTACTGAGGAAAAGCGTTAACTATTCTTTCTTTCTTTTTCAATATCTTGTTCAGACACATAGTTAGAGACAAGCAAATACACATTCAGCCACCCACTGAGGGTTTTAGAGCCATGGTGGATATCAGATAGATGGCAGATCCTCTAAAGCTCTAAAACTGTGCTTGCAAATTACCATCACCTCCTCCAGCCTTTCACATGCATACCTACTTCCCCCCCTCTTTCTTCCTACCTCTCTCCCCCCTCTCTTTTTTACTCTGCCTTGTAGGCTCTCATGTTACTTTGTGTAGCTTTAAAATGGTTTACAAGACAGTTTGGAGAAAGCCCTGTAACTAAGACAGGAAGACCAGAGTTGTTCCTAAAAAGCTTTCTCAGTGACACTGTTTTTACTGAATGTTTAAAAAAAAAAAAGCAGTTCTTGCGGCCTGCATAGTGTGCTGCTGCTCATATACATTTATCAAGAATAAACCATCCGTTATTACCAGAATGGTTATATATTTCTGAAAAATATGTGCATTCTAAATATTTTATTATGTTTACTGTATGTTCATTTACACAGAAGTTACTGATTATACAAATTAACATACAGCTTGGAATGACTGAAGAAAAAGAAACTGTATTGCTAATCTGGACAAATTATTGTTATATTTATTGTAGTCTAGATTCTACTTAATTGAAACTGTCTTCATGATTAAAGTTTCTCATGTTTTTTTATTCTGACTATAGAAAGTTCAGTGATTCTTTACAAAAGCAAAATTTGCACTTAAGCCAGAAACGAGAGATCTTGTGCAAAATCGTGGCAACATCTAATGAAAAAGTGCAAAAATTATATTGGAAATACATATTATAAAATATGTAATTTGTGTGAGTCAACATTTACAATATTGAACAAAGAACATTTGGTTATTTTAGTGATTGCACATGACTACCTGTAGTAATCATAATCATTTTTATTTACTGTAATACTTTTAATATCTCAAAGTGTTTACAGTAATATGTTATGTGAATTGACATAAACATTTAATGCACTCCTATGCAGAAGTGTTAGAAAAGGAAAAAGTCCTGGCCTCATGATGACACCAGTTCCCACTTATGGAAAATGATGCTCAACAGTTGGCTTCCTGTCTCTCTTAAACCTACTGTTTGTGTGTGCACAAGTTTGTGTATGTGTGTGTGTGAGAGAGAGAGAGGGAGAGGGAGAGGGAGAGGGAGAGGGAGAGAGAGAGAGAGAGAGAGAGAGAGAGAGAGAGAGAGAGAGAGAGAGAGAGAGAGAGAGAGAGAGAGAGAGAGAGAAAGAGAGAGAGAGAGAGAGAGAGAGACAGAGTGTTTTCTGCACGCCTTTGCTTTTGTGTGTGCTGATGTGTGTTTCTACCTATGAATTCTGTGTGCATACTATGTGCACAAGTGTGTGCATGTTAGTGAGTATATTTTGTGTGTATGCAGGTGCATGTGTTTTTTGTATGTATGTGTACGTGCATGCATGTGTGTGAAAAAAGAAGACCGAGAGAGTACCTTGTTAGGTAAACTGTTTGACATTCACGTGGAAGATGTGATAAACAGGAAACAGCGAGACCCCCCGCAGTGTCCCACAGCCACACGCCAGGGTCATACCAAACATCGCCACATGTAAACATATCTGATACATGGACATTTATAGTTATCAACACTGTCAAAACATCAGAGCATAGCATGAACACTGTCTCTTTGCACACAAAAATGGATTTTGTGATACGAACCTGGCTCACAAACTTTGACAGTTGCACATCTTCTTACAACGAAGCAGTTTAACTTTAACAGGATTTTTTTCAAAATGAATAGTTATGGTGATATTTATCAATTCATGTTAATTTCCACTGTCATATAACAGCTTTTTAACAGCTCTACTGCAATCTATTAATGTATCCATCTTCTAATAGACTTATTTTTGTTCAAAAACATTACACTATTTCTTCTCCACACTGAAAAATGAGGTGGAATTTAAGGTATAAATGATGAATTTCTGTGTGTGGTACATCACCCTGGCAGTCATGCAGTAAATATTGTGTTTCCTGTCTCCTTCTTAACCGTTTTGGTAATTGGCTTGTGTTAACCCTGTGACCCAGTGATTGCAGGCCCAGGCCAGGCCAGGCCTGTGTGTGTGTGTGTGTGTGTGTGTGTTCATGAATGCATCACAGATGAATAAATGACTACAGTGTACATGATTTAATTACTATAATTATAATAATAATTGAAAAGAAACAGCTTATAGTAGCTAATAACCCAAGAACAACATTTTTAAGGGATAAATAACAACTTGTAACATCTTTTTTGAGGCACTAGCCTATTATTTAGCATTTTACATTTCATTTTTGTTCATGCCTATCTGATTGATCTTAATTTTCTATCTTATTGTACAACAGAGCTACAGCTAAGTTTGAAACATTTATTTTTATAAAAACAACTATCATCATATAATTATTAAGGTGACTATTATGAATATTGATACTGCTAATAAAAGCAATATAATAATTTCTTTAAATAGTGTCCATTTAAATCTGATCATAAAGAATATTAAAGTGCTTGTAAATGCACTTATCAGTTCAGTGAGATGGTGAAATAATTGAAGTGGCTTGGCGGAGAACATGGCCCTGAGGTTATATTAAGTAGTAATTGTGTGACCATTGTGTTTTCTTTCCTGGTGGCTGCATCAGTTCTTCCTCAGTTCAACTGAATCAAGTTCAGTCAACTTTTACCCATTGCAACTCCTGACCTTGACGCTGGTCTGGTGGTTACAATGTCAGTTTTCCTATTTTATAAAATAGGTCAGACTCGATTCCCTACCTACTCGCACTCTATAAGCTGCTCTGTATAACAATGTACAGCAGATGCATTTTTGTAACTCTGTAACCCACACAACAAAATTTAACTTAGCTCCAAGGTCTCGGGTCTGCAGTGATTTGTGTTTTCCATGCCATGTACACGAGGAAATAAATTATTGTAACTAAATGCCATGATTACAAGTAAACATCTACTGTGTGGGCATGTGCGTGTGTGCATGCAGTTAGTCAAAGGAGGGGAAAGCTCGGGGGCTGAGACTGGGGCCAGTTAGTGCTGCTGAATAGTTGAAGATACAGAACAAATGAGCAATTAAGGAGCTCCTCTGTACACGTCTTTTGTTCTGGGAGGCTGATTAGATGGGCTGTGATGTGTTAACAGGCAGAGGGCTTTCAGAAAACCCTCTCATCTTTCTTCTTTCTGAACTGCTCCTCCTCTGGAGTCCAATTTTTAAAACTAATATTGATTTTTAGCTTACTAAGAATTCAGTCTGTGAAGAATGCAAAATGCTATTATTAATATATTTGTATGGGTGTTTAAATATATATGCTTGTAGAGAGTTTTTCCTCTCCACTGTTGCCTAGTGCTTGCTCAAGTGGGATCTGTTGGGTTTTCCAAATAATTATATCTTAACCTTAATATGTAGTGTCCCCTGAGATGATTTTGTTGTGATTTGGCACTGTATAAATAACCCAAACTGACTTAAATATGTATAGATTTGTTTAATTAACAACATCAAGGTTGAATATGCATTCTAACACATTCAAATGCATAGAAAAGCAAGTACATAACAGAAGATTATTTTGGATGAGCATTTCCCAGGTTCAACAAATTGACTCACAACAATGACAAAAATATTTTTAAATGACACATTGTAGGCACAGACTTTTGCACACACAAAAACTAAAGAAAATGGTCACTCATACTTTTACATTTAAATGTGACTGCATACTAACTTATAACAATCAATTATAAATTAGTATGCAGTCACATTTAAATGTTTGCTTAAGAAACAGTTCATATTTTAAGAACTGAATCATCTACGGCACATGATCGGTTGTGGCTGAGAGGCAACATTGGTTGCATAATATACGTATTTTGCAGGCACTGGTGTTAAATGAAACAGCACTACCTTGGCCAAGTTGACATCACAAGGGGCCAGCAGTGCAATCGTGTGCTGTTTCAGTCAGTATCCAATTAGGTCGCCTGCATTTCCACTCACCCATCCAGCCCTATCACAGTCAGGCCCTATCGCAGCTAGTCCAAACACAACATCTCTTTGTTTCCACTGGCACTGGCCACACAGCAGTTCTGGCCTCTACTCAGCTCTGATCTGTAACACACTATTCTGTTAAGGTAATTTAAGATTGAGTCCATCTGTCCTGGTGTGTGTGAGGTGTATTTACAGATGGTTGAGCCTCGTGTGATGCAACAAACTAATTTCTCACACTGAACGAGAAAGGATTTTTCACAGTTCAGAGGAACATTACACCGAAGTCAAAAGAAACTGGTGACTTGAAGCATTTTATCCAATACACAGTATTTTCCAGAAAGAAATCAGATCACAAAATCAACAACATACTCCATAATTGTCTGTGAGTAAACATCAATCAATCAATCATTTCACATGCCTTGCACTTAAAAGTGAATCCGCCTTCTCTGGTAAACCAAAGGCACTTCCCAGCAGTCAAATTTTGTGTTATTCTTTTTGTGCCATGTATGGTGTTAACCATGGCAGTACAGATATGGGCTATTATGGTCCATCCCCCGAGAACAGGACAAGACAGAGATATGAGTGGTATCTGTAGCTACAGGGTCCATGACCCCAGTGTGTAAACAGTGGGCTTGTGTGTTAAGACGGGAGAGGACAGAACGGGACAGGGTTCATCCTCCAGCCAAAAGACACCACTCTCACAGGCACTCTCAGTCAGAGAAGGAGAGGGGGGGTGGGAGGGAGAGAGAGCACACGAATAAGTATCTGTGTGTAAAAAATAGGGTGATAAAGTCATGTAAAGGAAAAAGAGAGAATACGTGCATTTGTAACCTATCTATGTGTTTGAGCAATTGAAAGATACATAAGGAAGGCACATAATAACAGATAATCAGCACATCTATGTTTAATAATTATATGTATGCATATATGAATATTTAAGTAGGCTATATTAATGTACTTTATCAACAATGTTGAATTTGCTATCATATATTACCAAGTAAAGCACCAAATCTTCACATTCAGAAAGGTGGAACTAGCCAAACTTTTCTGTTTTTTCTGTTCAAATTTCTGGTCAATTCACTGATAAACTATTTAATTTCTAATATACTCTAATGAACTTCTGAGATAAATTTGTACCTTACTCTACCAAATGTTGGGGTTCTTTTTCAAGTGTTGACTGTTCATATTAATTTTCTTATACTGCATAGCCGGTTTGTTTGTTCTACATACACATTTAAAAGTCACATCAAAAAAACTATTAACAAAAAAAAACTAAAAACTACTAAAATGAAAAATTGAGACTGAGCAAAAATGTGGCTTTTGGTGCTGAAAGACATCTCTCTAAAAGTAAAGAAGAGATCCCTTGCCTGCAGAAAATAAATACAATTTGAACTGTAAATAAATACATATCTACGTATGTTTACAGGTTTGTGCCATTTAGGATATTTATGTCCTTGACCTCTTCCACTTTTTAAACTATGAAATAAAAATGTGCATACATACAATAATGTGAAAGTTAGCCATGGCAATGGCCAATCATGCTTCTGAGAAAGGGAGCTGTCATTTCACCATTTCCAAAAAACAAAGTTCCAAAGAAACAGAGGGAATGAAAGACACAAATACTGAGACATTGAGAGAGCAATACAGAGGGAAAATAGTACCACTCCACCGCTCTCCTGGGTGGTCCCAGTTAGAAGGAGTATAGAGGACAGGCAAACAGGCAGATGTAAACTGTAAACCAGCTCTACTCTACAATGGGCCAACATGTCACTAGCACTGGCCACAAAACAACATAAAATGACTGCTCTGACATCTAGGGAAAGATGGTGTGACGATGACAGAAAGGACATCATCAACAATACAAATGTGATGACTCACTAGAGTACGGGGGGGTGGGTACTGTAGGACTACAGTTTCTTAAAACATAGAACAGTTACTCTTGTAGGTCATATTATAGCCTGCGAAACGTTGACAGACTAAAGAGATCGGACAGCTACACTCACACATGCATACTGAAAGCTACAACAAGTAGGAAATGACACAATTTGCTTGTGATTCCAGCTGTCAAACATGAGGACGTTGACTCCAACTGAAAGGGAGCAGTGTAATCTTATAGCAATCAACTGTATGCTTAAATGGAGCCTGGCCCTGCAGTTTACCTTGTCCATAGCAGAGCAGAGCAATGAGAAGTTAGGGGAGTCGGTGTGCTGAGGTTGGGCAAGTTGGACCTTCAAGCACTGTGTTTGGTGACAAATTGTCTCCTGTGGATGATCAATTGGGAAACATGCATGTCTGGCTTCTGCAGGGCCTTTTTTGGTACACTTGGAAGGAGGCATGCTCAACTAGCTGGAAGAGACAGCAGAGCAGTGCTGGCAGGCAGGGAGGCAGGCAGGCAGGCGGGCGCTGATCATCCTTCACCACAGGAAATTAAAGCACAACAATCAAGTCCTTACATCCTGTCCATGAGACCACACTGTGCTCTGATCAGAAACGCCTGTATGTGTGAGTCTTAGAGTGTGTTTGCATGCGCACCAACTGTGTGAGTGTGTCTACAAGGAGAACACTGGAATTAAACAGTTCAAATGGAGAAATGTTCTCCAGTCATTCCAAGGTATATGTGCTGTAATTAGTTTAGCCCATATAAAAGGACTGTGGTCTTTTATATGTACATATTTTAATGATATAGGATTTTTTATTTTGGGAATATGTAATAATATTATTAAAGAAGTTTAATTAGTATACACGTTCAGTTTCTGTTTAGATGTGTATTAGTTTTCTGTATTTCTTCTGCGTGTATATATCTTCTGTGTAATAGCTACACCACTGGAATTTCCCTTTGGGATTAATAAAGTATCCATCTATCCATCTATCTATTTATTTATCTATCTATGTTTTATCTCAGTTAATTATTGTGCAATACAGAGAATATTTCCAAAGGCTTGAATCTTTATTTAGAGTTCATTAACCCTAATTCTTACTTGCAAATATATTGGATCATGTTGTAATATATTAATAATTTAACAGAAAAGACTAAATTCTTATACTTCACAGAACCCTGTAGTCTCTGTTGTGTAATATAAATTTTAACAGTTTACATTTCCTTTAGTGACATCTATCCAGGCACTGTGGATAGTTTTGTTTTTCTGTGCCTGATTGTTGAGGTTCTTGAGATACTCTTCTCAGAGATTTGACTATATAGTTTTGATTTAATGGAACATTAAATTAAAATTATATGCATAATACCTTTGGGGCAACCATCCCTTCAGTGGCTCAGGTAAAGCATACTGTATTTTAATTATATTTACAAAGAGAAAAAGATGCCAGTCTGCTAATCTGAATCCTTATTCAGCAGCACCGGAACACTTTCAAAACAACTCATAAAGTTAACCAGAGTGCAACCTCTGATCTTTGTCTAGCCTCACTTTTTGAATTCTGTCTTCTCTCATCTCTTCACCTCATCTCTTCCTCCTCACCTTCATGTCCTACCCTCTTAATCCACCTACTTCCCCTGGCTTCTTCTGTCCTCTCTCCTTCCTCAACTCCTCATCCCCTGCCTACCCCTCAGGGGTTCTCAGGTTACTGCGCGTCACTGGTCCAGACAAGCTGGGGATTCTTTCAACAAGCAAATTACAGGCAATTAGGAGCCCAAAGGATAACATTTAGTGTGGAGGGGTAGGCCGAAGCAAGAGGAGAGAGAGTTGTACTGTGGAACACCCAGGTCCTGGACAGACAGGGAAAAGGAGTGTGTTTGTATTAGATGTATGTATGCATGTACAGACAAAGTTCTGATAACCAAGTCTCCAGTCCTGCCTGAAGACATGGAAATCCAACAATTTTATTCTATACTCCTAATCTGATTCACACACTAATACGAAAAAAAAAAAAAAGAATCTCAAAGGGAAAAGTACCAAAGGGACAGCTACAGTCACAATGGCAGTGCCACAAACACAGGAGTGTTTAGAGTAACAGTATGATTAAGTGAACCACAGATATATAAACTAGCATTCTTCAGGACCTCTGCAGCTTCAAACCAGTATATCTCCATCTTATGTGTGTGAGAAAGAAACAGAAAGACAGATTGAGTGCGAGTGTATGCTGCCATCATGCATTTACCATTCTGAACCAACTATGAGAGAAGAGTGAGGAGATTAGATCTGAACTGGATGAATAAGGAGCAATGGAAAAATGTATCTCAGCATCTCTGCACGATGGGGTTTGATTTCTCCAAGTATCTCAAATGAGTCCAATTTTTGCTAGGGGAGCTTTGAGCTAAATGCACATTTGGTTTGTGTTCTGTTTTAGAGGGGTTCAGAAGGTCAACTTCATCTCACTGATCACTGCTAATAAGATGAGGTTTCGCCAAACAATGAAGAGAATATCAGAAAGTGACTCCAGATGGTTATTTTACCATTTATCATACAGTGAATGGCGTTAAATATCAATTAAATCTTCAGAAAAGCTTTCGAGAAACTAAATCTTGACATATTTCTCATATAAACAAACTCCATGACAACTTCATACCCTGTACTTTCTGGGCAACCACCTGACATATGGACACCACTCATTTGGCTTTAGAGTCTGGTATGTGTTCAACCTGCTGGTGTTTTTGTTCAGGCTCTGGAATTAGGTATTACTATTACAGTAAATTATCCTTTGCTGTAATGAGGTGAGAAAGGAAGAGAGAGAGCAAGAGAGGATGAGTGCACATAGGATGGTGCACTCCACAGCTGTGAACAAACTGGGGCCCAGAAGAGCAAACATCATAATTCCAGGCCTATCGTTGTAATCACTGCTCCATCACAAAATGGATTTTGTCAGGGCACGCCAAGTCCACTAAGAGCTGCTCCAGTTAAACATTAAGCAGCTGGTCTCTCTTTCTCTCTCTCTCTCTCTCTCTCCTACATACACACACACACACGCATGTGCAAGCACACACAAAGACACATAATGTACATACAAATACACGCAAATATATCACAGGGCTTTGTTTGTGTATTTGCGAAGGATAAGAATCTTTTGCAATGAGTGTACCTGTGTGTACTGTATATATGTGTGTGTGTTCCAAGTGAAGCCTGGGGCTGGCTTGGATTAGCTCTGTGTCTTGTTCAATCTGACAACAGTGACGTGTGCCCCGGTGGCCTGCACTATTGCAGAGGTGTGAGCATGCACATTTTTCCTTGTGTGTATATGTGTGTGTGTTTGTAGCTGATCTTGTGTTTGTGCTTGTACCTGCTGCCTCACTGCTGACTGGGAGTGCAGGGAATGCTTCTGCTCTGACCCAACCTCTTGTCCCGGTTGCCCAGCCCAAGCCAGGGGGACACTGATGGGGAGTGATGGGGGTGCTTCTAGGGGACGAGGGTGGGGGTGGTGACAGTTCAGTAACACTCACCAGAGCCCACCGTCCCCTGTCGCAGAGTGGCATCGCCCACCCTCAGTGCCAGAAGGGAGAGTTTATTTTTTTAGCTCCTGCTCTCCCTAGTGCTCGCTACAGAGGACCACCGTGCGCGGGTCTCTCTCTCCCTCTGCTCTAAGCCTCTTCTCCCTCGGCCGGAAAAAGATTTATTGGGGAGGGGTGGGGGGAATGAAAGAAAAAATTCTTGTGACCTCCACTTAAGTAGAAGTAAACATACGACTGTGGTAGTTTAATCAAAAGCGCACGCTCTTCTCTCACTGTCAGGGCAGCGGGGTTATGGGAGTGCTGTAAACAGGTTGTACTGTTAGACTTTTAGAGCAATGGAGGGGAATGTGTGCATGTAAGGGCAAGGGACTTTACAATTTCCTCCAATTGTGGGCAAAAACCTTATAAAACTGAAAAAAAAGAATGACAATTTATTTCACTTGGGACTGGTTTAAAAATAAATAATAAAAAATCAGATCCAGTTGTCATGCACACCAATTTATGGTTATGATGAACATTTTCAAACAATGAACTTACATAATATTTAGAGAATAGAGTTCACCTGTCTGATATAAAGTAGATACACATAACAGATTCATACAGAGAAAATAATTTCTTACGTAATCTAATTTCTATTTGCCGTGCCCACTAAACATGTAAATACTCAAAGGCTTCTCTGTCATTATTAGCTTTACTTTATTGTAACATTGTTGATTTGATAACACTATACATTTATAAGTATATAATCAATCAATAAATAGTTTATACACTATAATGTGGTTGCAGCGGATCATTTCAAGTGCTTATTCATTCATTTATTGTGGAAAATTATCCAATATTAAATATGTGTGCATAGGAAAAATATGTTAACCTGTGTTGGTGTCACTCTCTTTTGCAGCAATAACATCAACTAAATGTTTCTGGTAACTGTTTATCAGCGCTGCACATCAGCTTGAACAGATTTCATCGCATTGTTTGTTACAGAACTTCAGCTTCAGCTCAGGGATGCTGGTTGGCTTCCTCACATGAACTGCCTGTTTGTGCAGTAATGTTCTTCTTGGACAGTAGTAGCTTCCTCCTTGCAACTCTGCCATTTTTATTCAGTGTTCTCCTGATTTTAGCCACTGCAAAATAGGCCATTCATTTTGGAACAAAATGTTCCTTGTGACTGCACACCATGCTTACGGTGTGATCTTTGTTGGTCGACCTTTCCTGGGAAGGTAACAATGGTGTTGCATATTCACCATTTATACACGATCAATCTGACAGTGGAATGGTGGAGATCAAACTCTTTACAAATTCTTTTACATTTAGTTTTCATTAAATTAAATACAAATGGGGGTGTAATGGATCACAAAAGTCACAGTACAGATCATATCACAGATTTTAAGTCACAGATTGGATCATGTTTTTGGATCAGCTCACTCCCAATAAAATATTAAAAATTTCCACAGTGCAGTCTATTTATAAAAAAAAAAGAATATATATATATATATATATATATATTTGTGAACAAGCATAACTGATAAAATGACTATAGTGCATTTTTAAATCATAAATTCCCTCAGTTGACAGTTTGTTAGGACACAGAGCTGAAAATAATCCAGTCTAATAAAACCTCACCTCAATAATATAAAAAATAGTCCTGACATTACGAATTGGGAGAAGTTTAAATAAAATCATCAAGTACATGGTTATTATTGCTCAATGATCCTTCTCTCTACTGCTGATGTGATTCACTGCTGAGCAGGTAGCTTACACCTGGTAGATGGAGGGGCTGATTTGAGGGCGGGGGTGGTCACTGTCAGACACAGTCCACCAGAACGTGCTCAGTTTTAGGCTGTGTAAAAAATTAGGAGAGAGTTTCTGCTTGTCTAACAAGTGTTTCAATAAACAACTGTGGCTGTAAAACTGTAAGTGACATTATCATGGTTAAACTTGGCAACTAATCTATGGTTCACATATGTGCTGCACCGTGGAGGGCAGATCAACTGCGGCCCTTAACACTACTATTTACAAATGAGTGTAATTCAGATATAAATCATTAAAATCTGAACAATTACTTAGAACTATTTAATACTCCAGTAAAATGTCTAAAATACAGGTGGCATACTTACGCAGAAACAGAGTGGGAGTGAGACATGATAAACGTGTTAAATGTCAGTGATTACACCACTATTCTTCACTGCCAATAGTTACACAATGTTTTTCACATACTGTTTCGGTGTACAAGACAGCCTTTCCAAACTCTTACATGATTTTCCACTCAAAAACATGGTCACTGATCCCTATCCTACCTTGAATATTATCTATTTAGCACCTTCCAGCTAACAAATGAATTATAATACCTGTTTTCTCAGTCCACTTTTCTGCTGTGTTTTATACAGTGACCTCATAATGACCTCCTATCTCCCTATTTCTTTTCATGTTCTGACATTTTCTTGGTCATGAGTTCACTCAGTACAGGGTGCAATGTGGACACAAAGATGTCCTGTACATCTGAAAACCAAACCGATCATTTTACAGAACTGACTGTGGATTCACGCAGTACTGTAAACTACCAGCGTTAAATAAACAGGCTCATGCTCCTCTGGGGAGTTAGCAAACACAGTTACAGCCACCGACCAGTTCCCTTCACAGGGCAGTGGTTGTGTGAGGCCTGAGCCTGGTCTTCCTGTCTAGACCTGTGGAGATAGGGTTAATGAAATTCTCAATGCTGTCTGAAAGCTGTCTAAATGTTGGTTGCAGCATCCATCTTCAACTCGTTCTTGCTGAAGCAGACCATCCCACCTCTGCGTACATCTTTGCTTCTTCCATCCCACCCCCCTACTCCCAGCTCCCTTCACCTTCCACCCTCCAACCTCGACCACTAACTTACACTCACTGTCATTGTGGTATTCTTCCTCCCCCCACCCACGTCTCTTGTGCACTCACGCATGCGCTGTGTCTTTCCAGTGGAGAAGCACCATTTATGAGACAGTCTTAGAATAAATGGTGGTCAGCAGTTCAGTATGTTGGCTCGTCCAGCTCTGTAAATATGGATGACTGGACCCAGCCAGAGGGAAAATGTGAGTGTCTAAAACAGCGGCTGGACGGCTCTGCCAAAAAGAGCACCTGGATGGTGTTAATCAAAGCTTAACATAAACACTGCTTCAAAACGACTGCACACATACGACCAAGTGCACGTGCACGTAAACTGTCTCGTACATTGCAAGCAGAGCACCACACACTTGCTGATGTAATACACACTGAACCCACGCAAAAGGATCCATTACTGCATTTTCTCTGAGAGAGCCAAAAATGAACGCAGGAGGTCCAACACATTTAACTAGCCTGATATTCGTAAAGGCAGATATGTTACCACTTACCAGTTCATTATTCAGTCTGACTTTGCCTTCTGCTTATCCATTTTCTGTGAGGGGGAGGCTGTGATTGTGTTCTAATCAGCCACAGGTGTCTGACAATTTAAGCATGTCTACACTACTACTACTACTACTACTACTACTACTACTACTAATAATAATAATAATAAATACTTTATTAGTCCCCATCTGTCTTGTGGACAGGTGACTACATTTATGCTGAGACAGTATAATCTATCAATAGCACAAAATACTGTTCTGGTGCTGTATAATAAAAAAAACAAGGCAAAATTAATTCAATGCAAAGATAGTTTTCTCCATCAAGCTCTTTTTTCCTTCTATTATCACTGTTATAGCACAGAAATTAACTGCAGATTCCTAAGGGTATACATCATGTTATGCTAAAAATATCTTTATTGTCTAAACAACTGTAACTGTCACTGTACCCGTAGAAATGTTCCTTCTGCAGATAACATTGTATTTTTCATCTTAAATAGGGATTATCACTATATTATTACAACTTAGTACCTCTAAGTTTTCTTTTTTTTTTTTTATCAAATTGTCCATATGTAGCACAGCTACCTGTCCTGAATCGATAGACATTCATCAAGTCTGTAAACTGAATGCTTTACATTGAGTGCACTCCGCCACACACAGAAAAAGGGGGACACATTTCACTAGAGTATGTTCTTTTCACTACAAACTGATTTGCTCATCATAGCGGTTTAAATCGGTCTCGTGGCACTTGGCCATCCCAGTATTTATCTCACTGGGACCTGGACCTGGCCATAATCGATCATCTTCACTGTCACTTAAGATACAGTCAGCTCTATAAAAAGTAAACACATGGTGTCACACATGAGCCCATCAGCCAAATCTGTCCAGGCTCTCCAGCGGAGGGGGCCCTTGGTCCAGCATCACTACCCAGCCCATGTCTGTGTTTATCGGGCAAACAGAAGTACACGGCTGGCCTGTCGGCTGACAACCACCATGCTTTATTGCCCAGTGTCTGGGCTGATATAAACACAGTCAGCATGCCACGAGAACTTTGGGTGTAAATGTGTGTATATGTATGTATGCTCATCAGTCAGAAGAGAAAGATGTACTATCTGTTTAAACTCCCTGGCCACACAGCAGGCCTGCTGCCTATTTCATTTCTGCTTACACAATCTGGTCTTCTTTTCATATCTGCAATACTTAACATTTTTTTTAAGTTTGACTTTCAATTTCCATTCCTTTATCAAGTGCCCAGACTGTAGTAATATTACAGTACACAAATATAATGTCCAGCTTTATGTTTGACAAATCATTGAACATAATAGTTTTACCAAAAGTTCTTCTGTATTTTAGTCATACTAATATCAGTCAGATGACAACTGTATGACATTTTGGGGAAAATATAAATATATGCTTTTCTTCCTGCCTGTCAAGTTGATCTGTACTGCCATATCATATATTTCCCATCACACTTACCATATGACATTTTCTGAAATGTTTGCTTTCCCTTTGGTGTAATATACCCACAATCTGGCAACCACAGTATCCAAGCCTCAACCACAACAGACCAGATCTTGGTTTTCAGGATAGGGTCTGGTTTTACTAGAGAAGGACAGGATGATGGCTGGAGACCAATGAGTATTCTGCAATATATACTAAGTCCTATACTCAAACAAAATACACATTAAGTATTATCACGGGTGGGGGGAATTACATATATAGTATTATGCAATGAATTATTATGCAACATGAAAGCAGCATGAAATAAATCAGCAGATGCAGGTGGCAATAAGCTGAAGTACTTGAAGATATGCTTTATCTAAAAACACTATTACCATATTTTATAAGGCAATCATGTTTGTACATGAAATGTTAAACTTAGTAGGCTAACTGCTATCTATAGCCGTCACATACTCTAATTGTGGGAAAGAGATCTTTGCTTTATGGAAGGCACTGCAGTTGTCTCACTTCTGTTGTTGAGCCAGCTGGAGTTTCTTCACTCCCAGCCCATTAGCACTCTGTACATCCAGCTGTGTCTCTGTCAGACAACAGGCCTGATCTACAACACATTACCAGCTCTTTCTGCTTCACTTCTCACATGAAGCTCAGTCACACAGGAAGAGTGGTAGTAAACTAGGATCAACAAGCTTCAGTGCGTCGGTTCACATCTACTAGCAAATGCACATACACATACAGACATACACACGCTTGCAGACAAACACACTTAGCGACCTGTGTGGTTGTGAGGCCCCAAACCTATCCTATGTACTCACACATTGATTAACCCTAAGAGTGTTTGGTCATTAGAGCCTGATCTGCAGAAATCAAACCAATATGTGAACTCCGTGATTAATGTCAAAAGTATTACAACGCTTTTCACTCAGAAACCAGAACTTTGTGCATTCCAGTCTTGCTCCCCATATCTCTGGTATGAAATACAAATACTCTACGACGAGGGAGAGAAGCACAGGAGAGAGATGCAGGGTGGGGGTTATCGAGCAGCTACATTTTTTCCATCATTTCCAGCATGTCACCCTGGCACTCCTCTCCCAGCTCCTTTCTCTCTGTCTCTCTCTCTCTCTCTTTCATACACAAACACAATCAGTTATGAAAATATTTCTCCTTCCTCAAATGTCAAGGGGCTACCAATTCTACACAATTCTCCTCAGTGCGAAGCAGATCAGAAGAGTAGTGTGCACTCTACCTGACAGGTTTCTCTGAAATCCACTGGCTGTCTTTCACCTGTAAAGGCAGCTGCACTGCACAAATACAAGCCAAAAACACCAGAGGGCGAAGGGCAGCAATACAACAGAGACTTTGCAGAGACCCAGTGCAGACAGAGCCCCCCGACTCTGAATACCAGCCAAAGACATAAATGCCTCCTGTATCATTTACGCCGTCCAAAAAACTCAAAAGCCAAGGACAGGAAAGGAGGAGAGACAGTAGTGTTACAGTACAATGACAGGGGTGATGGAAGGATGGGGAGGTAACAGGAAAGACTTTTACCACACTGCGTGGGTGATGAGGACACAGGCGGTACAATGGTGTAGTGGGGATGTGTATTTACACTAGGGGTGATTTCTCTGCCCCATCCCCATCTGTGACTCCATGGCAATGTGCTGACTGGAAACTGCAAGGTCACTTTCCATTTCATCTTGACCAGACATGTCTTTTAACTGTGTGACACACATCAGTTTAGAAGAGTTTTCCGACCTTGGGTTGAATATTTAACAAGGAACTGTCCCCTGAAGACAGGACTTTCTTGTGTAGCATAATGATCTAAATTGCAGAGTCATAATTGAGATATGATATCATGTATCTCTCTCAGGGCTGCATGAAGGCAGAGCAGGAAGTTAGCGATAGGAACAAATTGTTAAGAGGAAGGAAATGTTTAAGTCCAGAGGCATGATAGCTGCTGTTTCTGCCATAACACACCTCTCAGGCCAATTTAAGACACTACTGAAGTTGTGCAAACTGTGCTACTGTATTATGGAGCTTTTTAGGGAACACAATATTAACTGGTGCTTGATATATCTACATTTATACAAAAAACTGTTTACATTTACTCCTTAGTATTGCTTCCCCATAATCTCCATTCATCTTAATCTTCTATGCTTATTTACACTCTCATTTAGGTAATGTTGGAGCAAGGACCTGGACACTTTACAGAGTTTAGCTGACTACACCACAACACTTCACACATTACTGAAGTGAACATCTATTCTTTCATGGTGTTCCTACCTCAAACACCTAAAGCCATGGCATTCTATTGTCTGTTATTCTGTTGTCTATTGTGTTGCATGAAATGTACTGTACTGTAGACAACAACACTCAGTTAGAAAAACCCTAAAAGCCACACCATTGCCAACAAGATGAAATGGCATTTCAGATACTGGAATGATGCCATCATGGACTAATTAAATGATAAACGGAAAGTTGACGTTTTTTCTGTTAAACATAACAGAAACCTTGGTCTGTATGATAAAAAGCAATTAATTTTACAGGTGGATTAAGACAACTCCTCTGCTCCTCTGCTTTGAGTTTGCATGCATTTGTAGCCAAAATTGTATTATCTTTGTGTCATGTTCAGTACTATTTCTGACCCATACATACAATACTAGGGCTCAATATAGAGATATTCAATGTAGAGAGATTCAAACAGGCTCTCATTGTTCCCTTGCTCAAAAAACCCACACTAAACCCTTCCTTACTGGACAGCTACCGCCCAGTCTCCCACCTTCCATTTCTTTCAAAAATTCTTGAATGTGCTGTCCTGGCACAACTTTCTACATTTCTGCATGCGCATGATCTACTTGACCCTTTTCAGTCTGGTTTCAGGAAA
>JAUMHL010000018.1:6578694-6650518 GCA_032362345.1 Sandelia bainsii
ACACACAAAAAAAATTGTCTAGCACTTAACAATTCCTAGCATGTTTTTCTTCTTGACAAGTTGGGTCTTATCAGGGCCCTTAGTTTGTAGTAACTCATAATTTACAGAACCCGAATGGTAATTGCTTGTGTCTTTTCCTTGTAAGTCGCTTTGGATAAAAGCGTCTGCCAAGTAAAGTAAAGTAAAGTAAAGTAAAGAGAGACAGCATTAACCAGAGTGTCCCAGGCTGTGGATCCTCACTCCTCCCTGCTGTACTTGATGCAACATACCAGCCTTATTGACAGGTTTTTGTTGCAAATGGAGTGTGTAAGGCAGTGCGGCCGCCCAGGCTGGAAGGTGCACATGTGGAGGGCTGAGCCTATGGAGGTCTGGAGTTCTTCTCTCCACAGGTTTAGTCTACATCACTAGATGGCAACTGGTTGCACATCTGGAGTTGACCACCATCAACGCCATCATCACTAACAAAGCGGCAAGGCATGTGCACCTCTGTACCCACCACAGGGTATTAGAGGGCAACAAAGCTCTAACAGGGCAACGTGTAAGCACTGAGAGAGGCTGTGATGTTACATTTAAATCATGTAACATTAAAAGGTGTAGTGTACTCTGCATGTAGAGCATCACATGCAGGTGTTTTTTCCTTTGTTACAGGAACCCCTCCAAAACAGAGAGCAAGAGTTTTCTTGTCCTGCATAGCTCACTGCATTTATCAAAACTTATTTATATGTACAGTACATAAACTAATTCTCAACAATTTTGTCTCAGTGTAGCTTCATCTTCATCTCTCAGTCCAGAAATTGGTGAAAACGTTTATATGTGCATATATGTCTGTATTATGTATGTGTAAATGGTTGCAGCTATGATGTGAGGAGCCTCACTAAGGTGTTGTGGGGGTAGTAAACAGATATGGAGCAGAGCACACTCTTATGGTCTACCTACCAGCAGGCCACTCACAGTTCACTACACACAGCACATATAGCACAGTGGAGCACTCTGTTTATAAATTACTTTCTGTCAGTCTGTCACACATTCCAAGTTTACCCCCTCTGTCTGTCCAGTAGGGTGCAGTTTCACTGGTAAGATGAAAGACTGTTTAAGTTCACCAGGATATACACCTAAACTTATATATCACCAAATGATTACATTTTCTTGAAGCTCAATAAACCCTCTCACCCAATCTCTCTTTCCACACAGACACAAACATATGGTATCTGCGTACCTAAGCCACAAAAATGTCAAGAGTCATTTGATCACAAAGAAAAGTTTTTTTTTTTATACCTTTCTTCTCTTTTTCATTCTCTTTCTTTCTGCGACACACGTGGAAGAGCAGGAGCACCCAAAGTCGCATGTGATGGCAAAATTCCTAGCAGCCTCCCTCGGATGTCCCATCTTCCTGGTATTCTATATATGTCACCAGTCCGAGAGGGCTCTTATGGGAGCCTGGCTGGCGAGAGATTTGTTTTTGCACACTCTGCATGCACAAACATGCAAATAAAGAAGTCATACCGATGCCCAGCTCACACATACACATCCATAGAGGGACAAATGTGAGGGATCAGTTGCAGAGTCTGATTATGACCATGAAGAATGCCAGCCGAGGGCTGTGGTCTGACACCTCTCGCTGTCTGTGTCGCTGTCAGTCATAGGAAACATTGCAGCCCAGGAGATCTCAAGCCAGACGGTGACGTGATGGGCAGGATGTGTTTCCAGTGCAGAGGTTTAACCATGCATGTGGATATGCTCAGAGACCTGTGGAGGAAATTCTCAGCACCCCTTGGCCTCTTCATCTCGTGGGTGTCAGGAGCGGTGTGGCCCAGCTGGTCACGCACATATAGTAACCACACATTTTACCCAAATATCAGATTCTGTGCCAAGAAACAGTACACCTGGTATTTCAAATTAATTTTTAATGTGTTAAGAAGATTTCTATACCAGGAGATTTCTATACCTTTCTTGCCATTTGGCATTTACTGTACTTTTCTTAGGCAAAACATACTCTGACAATCCAAAGGAGCAGCTAAAGGCCCCATGGTGACCATATAGCGGGTTAATAATGCTAGCTGGAGTGATTCATCCAGTTCTGCGGTGGAAGTTGACTTCTTCCTGTTGCTCTCTATAAATACAAGCCTGTGATAAAAGCAGTGGTCATTTACATTCAAAAGCCATCTGGGATTTTAATTGTTGCACTGCAAGTTGATTTATTCTGACAAGAATATGAATGTTTCTGTGCTTAACGGACTACGACAACCCTTCAGAGTGATTTTCAATCACAAACTGTACCTTACAATTCATTTTTTTTCTTGGCCTCTTACATAGTGTTTAATTCTCACACGCTCTCTTTGTAAGATATCCTCACTCTCCTCTCTGCCCCTCAAACCCTCGTTCTTGTTCTCTCATAGAATTTGAAAATGTTCGAACCATGGTGATCACACTTCCTGAAGCAACTACTATTAAGCAGCAGTGGCCAGAAAGCATAGCATGGAGTCTGCTACAGAGGGAGGAGACTTTTTACACTGAGCCCAAAAGGGAGCCTGGTAACACACAGGCATAAAGGAAACCAGAGGGGCTTTCAGTAGGCTAGCTGCCAGGATTTACCCACATTACCCACTTGGCATGAAATGTTTGGAAACATTACATTACAGACAGATGTAGTTTTACGTAGAAAATCAGAGGTCAGGTTACATACACACTGTGCATAGAAAGACAAGAAATGACAAAATGAAAAGATGCAGATGAACAAGGGTTAATCATGCTCACATTAGCTGTAGTAGTAGTGTCTCTTATAAATTCCAAGAGTGGTAACCACGATTTTTTTAAAATCTCAGAAATTAATGTAGGGTACAGTGCATGTTTCTGAATATTGACTGTACCCTTTGATGTGTCAGCAATCTAGATGCCTAGAAATGCCTAATTTAATGTGATCCTCCTCTCTATATTGATACCTAAAGACAATTATGTCTGCATATATTCATGAATACACTGTATAAAAGTTAATATTGTATTTATGTGAATATACTGTATTAAAGTCAATTGATTCAGCATCACTCGCTTCAGGACAAATACAAGCATAAACCAGTTGTTTATTTTTGGAATGGTCTGTGGTAAATCTAATTTGTGCAGGATGGGTGCTGAGAGACCCAGGAATCCCCTGCAGCCTTGGAGGAGTAAGAAGAGGAATGTGACCCCCAGAGGTCAGTGGTCCCCTCTCCAGGGTTACAAGGGCTCCTGCAAAAGGGCTGGGCCAGGGTCACAGGTCAGTGGGCTCGCTCATTCGGCCCTGCCTTGGCGCCTGCCGGCATAGCCCTCAATTTGTAAAGCGGTAGAGGGTGACCCCAGAGGGCCTCCAGTGGCTTCCCTGGCCAAACACAGGTCTTAAACACTACCAGCCTCCCCCTGATTCCTCTGTCCCAATACCAGGACCTATAGTCTAACACACATGCACACACACACACTCAACACCAATCCATTCTTAATAAGAGGAATTACCCTAGGCAGGAGCAGAAGAGTGGGGTGGGGGGGCAGGTATGCCGCCATCTCCGCCTCATTACTCAGTGGATTTATGTAGGATCATATGCCCTGTGTGTAGTGGCGTACTTGGCCGCTTAACTCCTTGACCTGCACTGTAAATAAGTAAATTAATAAATACAAAGTCACGCTGTCTGGGGCTTGAGGTGGATCAGAGAAAGGTTAATACAGCAGACACAATGCAGTTTCTCTGATCATAAGCACCGGATCTAAGCTACATTTTTAACCATTGTGATATTTCAATGATTAAAAAAAAAAAAACACTGAAATACTGCTAATATTAAAATACAAGAAAACACTTATTCACAGCAATGGTAACCGCCAGAATCTGACTGCCTGGTTCTGAGTGAGTTGCCACTCTGTCTGCTTCCCCTGATGAGAGAGACCGAACAGTTTCTTATACTGACTGCTACAGACAGACCAATTATCCTGGCCAATGAGGACAGGCCTATGACAGCATAATTACAGACAGCCTTGCTTTGCAGCAACCATATGCCTGGGCAAGGCTACCAGTCACCCAGAATTTGGAAACAGGAGATGAGAGGAAGGCAGAGTCGCGACATGGGGGTGGGTCTGAAGGTGTCTTAATCCACCAGGACCCAATGTCCTGTCTTGTCCGAGACTCTGGGGCCTCTCCACGGGCTGCTGAGAGTTGGAGCTGGGGCCTGATTTGGCCCAGCTGGAGGAAGCGGGTGATCAGAGTTCAGTTGGTGCAGACAGAAGTAAAGTAAACAGCCGTGGTCAACGGGCAGGCCGTTAGCAGGCCTCGGACAGATGAGCAGGGGGCCGGGAAGACCACACACATACACATACAGCCAGACCACACAGGGGCCGGGGCTCAGGGACCTACGCATACTAGCACACGCCCCATTGGCAGGGTTCCCCTGTGGGCAAAAGCATGCTACAGGTCAGGGCAGAGCAATATGAAGCACAGAGGAACAACAGACTGGCATGGAGCTGACCTGGGACACTCCTGTGAGCCTGGATGAACCTTTACATAGCCTCACTAAGAGAGAAACTGGCAGGTCTGACCCAGTGACTGGGGACATAATCCTCGAATAGAGTAGAGCTCTGAGAGAGAGTAAACACAAACAGGAAGAGATTCATAAGTACTCTGCTGTTCCTCTGCCAAATCTTAAAGTGAAGTTTAGTAACTGTGTCCGCCTCCATGTTGCAGGCACGCACTCTCTTCTGGGGAAAAACCACACGTACATTAGCTGGGAAATCACATCATGTTGATAAACCAAAAGTCACACTTATGGCAATTGTCAACAGGATTTATTTTTTGTATGGGTTATTTGCTTTATAAAAAATTCCCAATAGGGAAAACGTCTATATTAAAGCGCAGTTTATTGTTGTATACATTATTGATTGTTATATTCAGAACATATTATATTTTCTATCACATGATGATTCAATAAATTATCTTTTAAAATATTTTTGGAAAAAAAGAATGTTTGTATACATCAATTTCTGATCTACAGTGGGTCTGCAGTAATATTAGATAAGCTTGTGATTAGTGTAACTGAAATTTCAGTTGAGGACACACACACACACACACACACACACACACACTTAGGGCTTTGGCAAACACATTAACACATGAAGGCTAAACAAAAATAAATATATACCACATAAACACATACCCTCTCCAGTCCACATAACCATCAGTCTCTTTCTTTATCTGGACAGTGTCAGAATGACCCATGGGAGAGGCTGTGAATGTGTGTGTGTGTATCACCCTGACATAGGGTGGAGTGAGGAGTAATGCTCTCAATCACAATTACTCCCCACTGCCACCAGTTATGGTGCCTGCCTCACATCACCTTACTGTGCATGCATACAGACATGGATGCCTGTGCATACACACACGGATGCTCATTCTCACACACACACAAACACAAGGTCAGCATTTCGACTGGAAAGACATAATGTTCTCAGAGTTCGGCAGCAAGTCCAAGCTCACCTCCACGGAGGATCTAGTGCAGCTGTCAGAGGGATCAGGCAGAGCAGGACTGTGCTGCACCATCTGCCTGCTTACAACACACCCTCCTGCCTATCAGTAATCCTCAGCTCCCTGCCTCCCTCTCTTCTTTCATCGCTTATCTCCACATTTAATACCACATTTATGATAACGAATGACAGGTAGCTTGGGCTGTGAACCCTCCTCATTCGTCCTTTATCTCATAATGGTACGAGCTGCATTCTTCCTTCTAGCACAGGGCCCTGAAAGCCTTGATAAATCCTGAACATAGGGTGGCCAAACCACTGGTTAAAAGTTTTTCTGGCGGTAAAAGAGGGCAGTTGAGAAATAAGTGAGATGAGATATGTTGCTAATGAAATATGTGGGTCACATTTTTGTAGGTGCAACTGTACTGTGCATGTGAATGAGAATTGGCACAACAAGCAGCATTGTTGTATTACCATTAGTCAGCTGACCTAGAGATTTTGAGTGAAAAAAAGAACACTTTAAAGTCTGACAACTCTGAAGTTAATGCTGGCGTTAGCTATTTGGTGGTTTTGAGCTAAGCAGAAGTTGACAGTTTGTGTCTGGGGGTCAAGTTGACAAGGACATGCATGGTTCAGTGTCTGGACAGGAGGCTTCGGGTCAGGGGAGTAAGAAGTGGCTGCCATCTGAGGTCATGGATGTATGTTCGAGGAAAAGGATTTGTTGCAGTCTGTAAAAGTAGAAAACATCATTGTGAAGCATACACTTGATTTAGCATTTGTTAACGGTGACGTTAGGTCAGGGTTGAGGGGCGTCTGAGGGTTCTGTGGTACTGAAGAGTGTGAGGCAGCAAGTTTCACAGGGAGCTGAACACTTGTCTGCAGGGTAGAGAGTTGGTGAAGGTCATAGTGCAGTGAAATATGGTTGTCAGGTAGAGGGGAAAAATAACACAGACTCTGTCCTTCCTGCCTTGCTGGAGAGTCTGGGTCCTTGCTGGGTGACACACAGCGGGGTCAAGCCCTGTACGCAGGCTGAGACAAGGTTCTCACACACATAAATACATACATGTGATGGACATTCCCTGATAAGACCCTGACCTCATGAACAGTGGTGATAAATAATGATCTACAGATGAACTTGACAATTAGTTGTTGTTTTTAATTTACACAATTAACTGTGGAAAAAACTGAAATGTAAATGCTCTCTTGAACTGAACTGACACAAGTTAAATAGTAGAGGATTTTTTTTTTAGCAAAGTCATCAATATTTTATATCTCACATTTATGTATTTAGGATATTTATAACAAAAATATGACTTCAAAAAAATCTAGGACTAAATGCTTCAGAGGTTAAAATTTTAATGTGGTCTGTTTTCAGATATATGTGCTTGGCTGCGTTGACTGAGTCAGACTTAAAGTTGAAAGACTTTGGCTCTGATTCCTCCATTGTTTGATCAGAAAGGAGAAGTCCTCAGGTCTCTAAATTGGTCCTTAATGAGACTCGCACGTAGGCCACTTCCCTTTTGACCCCCAACATCTCCAAGCTTGTCTCGCAGTTCCTCTTCGGAAAAGGAGGGCCAACTGGCGAGGAAACCTTTTTAAGGGAGTAGAGCTACAGGACAGTGCAGGAAGGCTTGAGAGAGAAGTGACTCATTTAATTTTTCTAATGTTGGCATGTGGCCCTATAATGCAACAATACACCTCCTGGGTTGGCTGCTGCCAAATGCTGCGTCAATTACACAGACAGTGTAGTGACAACCTTCATATGTGCAGATGGTGACCTCAGAAAAATCAATACTACAATACTGAATAACTGTATTATTATTATTATTATATTGGTTAAGTTTGTACTATTGATAAAATACTCTTATCAGCCTATACAACATTATCATTTATACTATTTATTCATTTCATTTCTTATCTATGTCATATATGAAGGTTATTAATATTAGCAGTGGTGTCTGCAGCTGCTGTTGTAATTGTTTATTATCTAGTATATTTATAGAGCAGTACTTTTAAAAATATGGTAACATTTTCAGTAGTAAAATCCATATTCAGCAATCCTAACCGTATTATGGTGGTAGCCATTTTTATAGTTAGGATTGTCAGACAAAGCTAGGCTGATGGACTTAAAGTTACTCTCTGTCTGGCTTTGAGTTGTGGAAAACCATCTAGCTTTCACTGCTTTCCAGAGGATGGCTTCTTCTTTTCTGTTATTTTTGCTGTCTAACATGTCCAATGATAATAAAATAGTTTTAAAACAGTGCATTTGTATGTAACCTTTGCTTTCAAATCTTTTTCTGAGAGACCCACAGGAATCTTCACATCATCAAACCTGGCCCTCTATATGACTCTTTGCATGGGTTATGATCAGCACATTATGCATGAAACATTAAAATAGCACCTGTACTGGCTCTGAAAAACAGACTGCTATATTGCTCTGCATAAAAAATGAACATACTAATAAGAATGTGCATGTGTCCATCTGAATGCATTGATTTATTTATTATAAAAATGAAACAAAAGTCTATTTTTCCCACATTTTAAATTTGTTCATATCAAATGACATATCGCAGTTGTTATTTTGAGATTTCTGTTTTGGCATCACATACGAAATATTATATTGTAATTTTATACTTTGGGGGAGATGTGAGTTGAACTGTTTTGTAAAAATAAATCAATTCTTTTCATTATTGGTTGTGTAAACAGAGTATATTAAAACTTTTCCAGGCATTTGAGCTACTGTCTGTTCTGAGAAGAACTCATGTTTTTATTATCATTATACTTGAGAAAATCCCTTTGTCTATTTGAAATGTAAACTCTGTGACAGACAATGTTGGATAAATAAATCATTTCACAATACTAATCACTTATTTGAATGTTCACTGTTTAATGTTCACAATAACACGTGTGCATGCACACACACAAACACACACACTCACTTGCATGGTGCAACTCAGTGACCTTTGTGAGTAAGATTTACTAATAGAACCCTCTAGATGGCGTTAACATGCTTTGAGGGTCTGTGGGTTATTATCTTAAAACAAACTCTGAGAAAGAAAATCATAAAAACTGTTTTGTAATTTGCATTTAAATAAAAAAAAAAACACCTTATCCTTTTTTCACCATTTATTTTTTTTTGTAAACCATGTGCACAGAATGTGTATTTGGCACAGACACGGCAGATAAGTTGTCAAAAGTTATTGATTGCACATAGCATGATTTACTGGAAAAAAATTATAGAAACTCACAATGAAAGATGTGAGTTTGAGAATTACATAAAGAAATGCTAAAATATATAAGAACTAATAGCATTTAAAATAAAAAAATGCACAAATTAGAGATTTGCACACGCACACAGACACTGACTGGGTCATCATTCAGAGACACTTTGGTGTGCATGCTGACCTTTCACATTTCTTCACATATCTGCTTCGCTAAATGCTCATAATTGATGCATCTGTCTGTCAACTAGAAGCACATGATTGGGCTAAAACAGTCTTGCAAAAAGAAGGGGGAGGGTTGGGTCGGGTGCATGAAACAGAGTCTCACAGATCCCTTATATCTAATGATTTGGGGTCTCAGGGTCCCAGGCTCTATAACTGTGTGGTCCTGAGCAGACACAGCAGGCTCAGTGAAAAGCACCCCCCCTCTGGGACAGAAACAACATTCATTCTCTGGATCAAATAGCAGCATAACACTCTAGTCGACATCAGATCTTATTATGGAACAAAAGAACTGTTGTGTCACTCACTATCAAACAGAGACAAGCATTTAGACAACTTACAAGGTCAGTGTCACCATAATGTGGAAACACCTTTATCTAGTAAAGAGATTTCACGTAGGAGACTTTCTTTTGATTCTCATGTTAATTTGGAGAAGAAAGTCACAGATGAATATTCATATGTTTTTCAAAGCTTAATTTCTTTAGAAAATAATTTGTTAATTGCTGGTTCTTCTCAGTGGCCAAGTTTTTACTTCTTCTATATATAGAAACAGTAATGGAATACAATCCCGAGGAATCCAGAGATGGAATAAAAGCCAAGAAGATCTGAGTGATTGCTACTATAAAACGTCTCCCAGGCCTTGTAGAGCTGTAAAGGACAAAGCGAGATAGTCAGACAGGCCTGTTCTCAGGCTGCAAATGGGCGTCTGGCTGCCTTCAACACAGCTTTGTCCCTCTCCTTCTCTTCCTCTGTTTGAGTCATGGTCACCTTCTTTCTCACTTTCTCTTCATTTTTCGTTTTGTCTCCATCTCTTTTTATTTTTCTCTCTCTCTTTTCGCTAATGTTTCTTTTATTGCGGCATCTCTACGCTTCAGTGTCTCTCCTTATAGAGACCATACAGCATGGATCTGACAGGTCTATTTAAAAGTGTGTGTGTGACTATTGGTAGGGGTTAAGGCAGAAGTCTGGGGAAACAGTAACCAGAGAGTGTCCCTGAAGTGTTAGATGGGGTCACAGAGAATGAGGATCTTCTGTGACCCATCACGGAGCAGAGCAGTCAACAGGGAGTTCTTATCACACCACACTGTCATTCACAAATCAACTTCTCCACAGACAGACACACACAATGACACACTTTCCTCATGAGTTTCTCCAGGAGAAAAGTGTAAAGTCTAAAACAAAACTACTATTCAACCTTTATTTGTTATTCATCCATTTTCCCTTTAGAAAAGACACACACACACACATACACATGCACATGCAAACACACTTATGTAGGCATACAAACAAATACGCAGATTGACGTCATCATCAGAAATTACGGGGTGTTAACATGCAATTAAAATGATGTTGAATACAAATCCAAGGTTGCAATGTGTGCCACAGGTCACTGCAATCTTAAGGTAAACAGGCAGAATTTCAAAGTTTCCAAATCTCAGTTTGTCTTCACACCCACCAGCTCTCAAGAGGAAGATAAATTATGAATCATGGCTATTAAAATTGAATTTACCCAAATTCCTTTGCACTTATTGATGGCAGAGAGTGGATTAGTGCGTATGTGGGTGAGTGTTCAAGCACTTTAATTGCAGTCTCCTGTTTGTGTTGTATGTGATTCTGGCTCTCTGGTGTGTGAGTGTGCCTGCAGCACAGTATGAGGAGAATTCATGTTAGTCAGCTTTCAGAAAGGTCTCAAATGTCTGTTTTCCTGACGTGTGATCCATAAATATTTGAAGTGGAATGGGCTGCGCTGCGTTGTAGGACAAATCTAATTAACCCAGAACTTCCTAAGGGTTCCTCCGGCTGTGGGGCTGCGTGGGTGTCTCTTACATCGCCAATTCACCTCCCTAAAAGGACCTGACTCCTCATTTAAGCCACTCAAACCTTGATGCATCAATCTGTCACTTAAAAAAAGGTTGGTTGGTTGGTTTTGGTAAAAGAATTGAGGGAGAAACACTATGAAGAATAATTTCTTTTACGCCTATAGTAGCTTTTAAGTTTGTTTTATCAATAAATATTAACAATACATCTGAGAATTTGCTTAAACTAACACAATGTGTTAGAATAAATAAGAAATTATTAAATTACAGTGCAAAGGGAGTAACGTGTTGCATTTTGACACAGCTGCCTAAAAGATTAGTCTGTATTTAGAGAGTGTTGCCACTGTGGTGAGACAGAAAAGAAAGACAGAGGCATATGACCAGAAACAACCCTGTCATTCTGTCCTGTTTCTCATCAGACGATCCATATAAAGTTCAAATTACAACTCTTGGCATCATCTTTTATTCCAACCCAGTCTCTGTGTTAAGTATACACAACTACGGTAGCCTAGGGTTCAGTGCATTATACATCTCTTCCCTTTCTGTTCTCAATCTGACCCAGGCAGGAAACACAGTGCCTCCAAACTACTAAAGTGCTGCTGATTCCAAGATAGTCTTCCATCCTTTTACCCAGATGAGGCCTTCTCTCCTTAAAAACAGCACTGGAACGCCCAATTGCAAAGACAGCTTCGGTGAGGATGTAGGGAATGAAAAGCTATGCATGGATCTCATTCCTGAGGCCTGGGGTTGCTGATTTCATTAGAGTATAACACACTATTAGAGTTGCCTCAGTTTGCTTTGCACTTGCTTTGAGCCTCACATTTCCATAATGCAGAAGAGGATTCAGTTTCACACGAGGGGACCATGCTCAAACCATTTCCGTCCTAAACCGCTTGCTTAAGTTATTATACATTTTTACAATAAATACAAAGGAAAATGCGGCCAGTGTGTTGTTAGAGGAGGTTAGCTCTAAAGCTATGTCAACCCACATGGTGTTCCTGTTGGTAAAGCGTCATGTGTCTGACTTAGTGTGTGATGGACAAGTGTGCACACGTCCTTCTTTAGCACATGTTCCATTATTGTTTTGGCAGATTTTAAACCCACCCACCGACCCAAACACTGGCAGCCACTGAGAAACATCTGGTCTTTGGCAGCTGCATGAGTTGAAATAAGGTGAGTGAAGGTGCAGTGTACTCTCCGCTATAACAGGTATGGCTTCAGCTGATCACTATCAGCGTATGGCCTCATAGGCAATCACTGAGGTATGTTCGGATCTACACTCTCAGAGCTGCCAGCAGTTATTAGACACAGACAGAAAGCCAATGCCTGCTCCAGATGTTCCAGCACAAGCAGCTATGGGGAATTAGATGAGACCTTGAATTAAAAAGCATCACACACTGCGCATACAGTGCACTTCCCCTGTGCCCCTTAGAAGTGCTATTCCATTTCACTGCATACCACCAACAGGGGACTGCTGAGGCTGGATAATGAGAAGGGCCAATTAGGAACTGTTGGACAGGATAAGAAGTTTCAGAACAATACTGACTTTATTGTGATTTCTCAGTACAAGTATGAGTGCTCATAGTTGACGAAGCATTTAGCCATCTCCAAAGAAATGCATCTAGTTTAATATGTATTATTAACAGTACTAAGGGGGAAAACTAATTTTGGATCAAAAGCTTTTCATCTTATTGTACAAGTTGTACGAGTTCCAAATGTTAACCCAGAGAGGGTTGGGGGGGAATGCAACAGTACATTTAGTCATAGTACATTTTTATACATTATTACATTTTTGACATACGTTCATTGATTATTTCCATTTTAGGTAAAAAAAATTACTGTACTTTTGACTCCACTGTTATTGTTACTAGTCAATAGTGGCATTTTAAGATTTTGTACAAGTTAAACTATGTGTGTTTGTATTTAAATCAAATGAGCATCATGTACTTTATGATCCACAGCTTTATATGAAACTAACCATTAGTATATAAGGTAGTTAACATTTGCTCTTGCAAGCATTAAAATGTGGCCAATAAAATGATCACTTCATAAGTAGACATAAACAAATCTTTTACATTTCATAGTACTCTACTTCTACAGTTTAATGACTTATTATTTAATTTGAATGTAGCCGATGTACTTTGTAATATTAAAATCTTTACTTCAGCACAAGTATATAGTATATGTGTGTCTGTTTCTAGGTGCACTTTATGTCAAAGTTCACAGAAAACACACAAGTTTGTGCATGTTATTCTACATAAAATATGACCATTACACATGCAATTACCAAGACAGACCATTTAAGTTTTTTTAAGCTGTGATTCTAATGAAAGACTACTTCACATAACAAATGAAACATTACAAGGAATTGTTTAGTCTCAGTGGTTGTTTAGCACAGATCACCTCAGGCCTTGAATGACAGACAAAGAGAGATTTGGTTTGGGTGAGTGTTTTCTTATGCCAGTACGGTCCCTTGTGGCAGCAATCAGCCTTGTCATATAAAGCAGTCTTATAGTTTGTCTCAGATTAATTATTAAACTCATGTATCTAATAGTAAGAAAGACAAATAACATTTGCTCAACATGCTGCGGCATAGTAAACAAAACAATTCATCAATATTAGTGCCCATCATAAAGGGGCGATTTGTTACGCTACATTTCAAACTATAGATGACATTATGAGTCAGAGTGACGCATAATTGTGACCCTATTAACATTTGTGGGGTTTCATGTTGGGGGGTTCAATTGAGATACCCAGCTCAGAAAGAAAGCCACAACAGCTGATTCACCCCAATAAATACACACTCAAAATGAGAAAACAGTCCATCTTAAGTAGAACACCATTTAAGTTAATTTGTCAGATAAAATAAGATGAAAAACATCACATATGAACCGGATGAGCTGATAAGCATCAAAGAATGTCTTTGTAGATAGTATAATTATTTAACTAGTTGTTGAAAACTATACTCTAATGGATAGAAAACTGATTTGTGGAGTTTTAAGCCTTGTAATAATAGCTCCCCTCTCCCCCCTTTTCCCTCATTTGCTCTTATCTAGGTTGTAGTGGTTGTTGGTGAGACAGTGTTATTTTACGGAGGGAAATAGAGAACATGCATGCCATGTCGTCAAGTCAGATAAGAGACTACTCAGAGTGTGTGTCTATGTTTAAGTGCAGGTTTGCATGTGTGCGTGTATGGCGTAGAAGAGTCTGGGTCTCTGATTGCCTTTGCCAGGCTTCCCACATTAAAGTGGCCTCTGCCCCAGGGAAGAGATTCCTGAATACTTGGCAAAATAGAAAGGGGTGGGCAATACAGCAAGCAAGAGATATGGGAGAGGGGAGTAAAGTTAGAGGATCGGGGCATTTAGGTGAAAAAAAGCTGCCAAAACAACTCCCAGGCTTCATCTGGCCTGCATCCAACTGTCCGACACTCACTTGTTCACTCTTTTTCTCTCTTACAAACACAGATATACACAGCTTTGCTCCTACCACATGTTCCTAAGTATGGACCGCACAAGGGGTAGCCCCCTAACCTCCCTGCCCCCATATCCCGTTCCTCTCTTCCCCCTCTCAGCTTTAATTGAGAAGACAAATGGATCTTTCAGAGCTCACTACCACGCCACCATACATCAGTCATGACAATGTTAGCTTTATAACGGTGGGCTTGCCATGAGCCGAACCATATGTTCGGCCCGCGCCACACGCACGAGCAAACACCTCAATACCATGCTAATGGCGCCCCAGTAATTGCCTGTTGTTTTATTATTAAAGGTAATTTAGGGCCTAATAGAATTCATTCAACATTGTGCATTGGCTCCACCCAGACAGAACTGTGGAGAGACCACTCTTCCTGTGGCAGACGTCAAAAAAAGCCTTTCATGTTTCCTTGAAATAAAATATTATTCTACATGATGAAACGTGCAGCAAAGAGCCAGATACCATCCCCTTTTCATGCTAGCCTCTGTTCCACTTCTTCCAGCAAGCCAATTTTCCCATCTCTCTCTCTCTTTTCTCTCTGGGGTTTTCTGTTCAAATTCTAAGCAAAAAAGAAAAAGCAATTTGTGTTAAAAGAATAGCAACTACAGCTCAGTTAAGTTCTTAATAGCATTAACACTATGGGATTCATGGATGCTGTAGTAGTTCAATGCTAACAAACAATTAATTGTTTAGCTAAAATGACTAACAACTCATGTTATCATGGTTATCCCAAAAAATGCTGTTCAGTGGAAACTGGGCTTGCTGTAAGTTTGTGAAGATGTTTCTCCTTCCATCCAGAGGGCTTCAGTCCTAACTGACTGGCTGGAGTGGCAGACTTATAAACCTTGTGAAATCATTGGGTCATTAACACCGATGGTCACCTTTGGGTTGTACACTGTTCAGTTGCCACTGGACAAGATATTGGCAACCAAAAGCCATCCAGAGGTTCACTTCTGGACATGGACACTTTTGTCTTGCAACAAATTAGAGTAACTGGTACTGATACAGAGCTTCAAATACTTGAAACTGTATGTCATGCATGCAACTACAGCCTACGTTAGTTGACAGTGGTGTCACACCACTCAGGCTTGAGTAAAAAGTTAATATGCCTTAAGGTAAAAGTTTACTGACTATACTGACAAACAGCTAAAAGGACTATTAAAGGATCACTGCATGCCAGGCTGTAGCATATCAACAAACAATATAAACTTCAGTTTAAATTGTTGTACATCTCTCTACACTTTTCAAATGCTGCACTGACGGGAGTGGCTTGGGAGTAGAAACTAGTCCAGGACTTTTGATGCAGACTGGGCTATCAAACCCCATCAGATACAGTCTGTGTCACACTTTACAACATCTTTTCATATTACAATCCACAAGCACAACAACAAAGTACAGTAGCTACAATCTCAAAATGACAATATACAGCATAAACACTATTTAAGTTGCCACAATATCAAGGATCAAGTAAAAAAAATCTGAATGTTAATAATCAAGGTAGCTGGGTGGAATTCCAATTGGTCAATAACTACAGCATCAGACTATTTTAATTTGAGTGACTTTTCTCTGTTCATTGGCTCTTTCTGTAATGAAAAGCCTGAGTTAATCACACAGACATTTAGTACTGTAATTTTCATATTACAGTGTAAAGGAAAGAAAATTAAGCTATGCATTATCCTGCTATACAAACCCATCCTGTTGTCTTCTGCCTACTGTTTATGCTGTAAAATGTGGTACTGTACTGTGGACAAATGGGGAGCTGTGGCCCTGACTCTACTACTGCTGCTATGACCTTCATCTCTGTTGTCTGCAGAGTTCCTACTGCTACATGCACAACTACTGTGAAGCTTATACAGCTTTTTAGAAATGTCTCTTCATTATTTTGAACTTAGCCACTGAATTTTAGCAATAAGGTTTCTGGTCACAGAAGTGCAAGTGAAGGAAGTACATTAATAGGAGAAGCGCAAAATAACAGGTCAGCATGAAATTAGATTATGAAATAATCAGCCAAAAATGACAGTTTGTGTGTGTATGAATAACTCAGCTGTCAAATGAACTTGCAATTACAATGATGCCTAATGGCAGTTTCCGGAATCTGCTACCGATTAATGTGAGTGGGCAGAAACAGTCCACTGAGACGTGATTTAATGAAAGAAAGATACAGCGTTATGTGAATGTGATAGCTATGAATTGCAGCATAGCTATAAAGGAATATGACGGACTATACAATGAATAGTGGTTAATCTTAAAACCATATACTTGTTAGACATATGAGAGGATGTCACATACACATCCACAGCAAGGGAATCTGCAATGACATTTACTAATGTGCTGAGACACACTGGAGACTTTTCAGCATCTTTCATTTTAAGGTCATAAAATACACATACTGTACATACAGGACTCTGTAGGGAGTTATTATCAGTTTATCTTCTGTGTCTTTCCCCTTCCTCCTCACTTTAGTGTAATCTCCAATGAGTTTTCACCTCTTTCACTATCATTACTCTTTACTTTGCTTCTTACCCATTTCTTATATATATATATATATATATATATATATATCCCTTTGGGGATCAATAAAGTATCTATCTATCTATCTATCTATCTATCTATCTATCTATCTATCTATCTAAATCTCTGTGGCAGTCTTTTTGTTTCCCAACACAGGAAGCTATGTGGTGCCCTGGGATCATCTGAGGCTGTGTGATCATCATTGCTCTTCTTCCTGGTCCTTGCTCCCATGGTTTTTCATGCCTGGCGTCCAGCATGCCTATCCTCTGACTGGGCCTACTCTCATCTGGGGCCAAAAACACCAAAATAACAATCTTCCTTCCCCTCATCTGCTCACTCTTACACTCTAGTCTCAACTCCACTGTCTAACAGCTACCCACATGTGACACATGTCTCTGAGAGTGTTTTCATGGGCTGTGTCACCTTGACCCCACACCACATTTTATCACATCAGTTTGAGCCATAGTCAGTGGCATGTAAATTTTTTTTCTGTTTCTATAATAGTTAAAACTCTATATTCTCTTTCTCCCCTGCCCTGTTTATACTTTTTCTCTGTCTCTGCCTCTCTTTTGTTCCCAGCAGCATGTGAACATTAGCCAGAGTTTTTTATCAGAGGTCTTCCAGCAGAGCTCCAGCAGGCCTTCCCAGGAGAGGAGGCTACAGGAAGTCGTAGGATGATAAAAATGGGCCATTACTGGGCTAGCACAGGACCCCGGGGTTCATTAGCCCCCTCCCTCTAACCTTACTTTGTGACTGTAGCACAACATTATCTAGATCACACCTCAATCTCACTGTAATATCAGTCTGTGCTGGGCTGACTCTGGTATGTGAGTTTTCACTTGAAATATACTAAAATATGAACAAGACTAAAAGCCCCTAACATGACATTCATTAAACTCAATGAACTGCAGGAAGTAAAGTTTTATTCAATTCAATTTCAGATTCAAAAAACTTTATTAATCCCAGAGGGAAATTATTTTGGCATGTTACAGCAGCTCTCCGTTCAAACAGAAAGAAAGAACCATAACCAGAAAAGATTAACAGCAACACAAATATTAAATACTCAATTTACCAAACAAAAATAGGTACTAAAAAACAATAAATAAATTATTTTTTAAGAGGTATTAAGAACATGAAACATTCCCAAGCTCTTACTCAGCAATCTGCCAGACCCTGAGAGTAGGTGCAGGGAGGACATAAGAAGAAAAAAAAAAACAGCTGCCTCTCAGGTGACGTCACAGCCTTGAACACTGCCGATGTAGCTCCTAAGAATAGTACACAAAACATGGAGCTTCACTCCTCGAATAGTAGTACGAGGATACAGGGAATTAATTGGCAGTGATGATCTTATAGAAGTGATGACAGCTGATAAGAAGAGCAGCTGGAAATAACAGCAACACCAGTGCTCAGCACCATGTAGCACTCAGCGGTAACACAGAGACAGAGCAGCACAAAAAACACCAATGGATGAAACACAGGGAAAGAAAGATACACAGAGGAATAGAGAAATATGTTACTGATTATTTCATGGTATGACCAGTCAAGATTCAATTATCTGCAATAGTTTGTACTTTTAATTTGACCAATTTGTTTGTTAATGTTTTTTACTTTACAGAAATGCTTAGATTCATTTGTTTAAGTGTTTTAGTTTGAAGAATAGTTCATCTATGGGAGTACACTTATTCGCTCTTATACTGAGAGTTAGATGAGAAGATCAATACCACCCTCATACTTGTACGGCAAATATGAAGTTCCTGCAAGATGCTGGTTTGCATAGCTGAGCTGGGAATAGGGGGAAAGCTAGCCTGGCTCTTTTCAAAAGGTAACCAAATTTGCCTACAAATTAACATGTAATTTCTTTTTGGTTTAATCTGTACAAAAACAAAGTCTTAGCACCTTTTGTTGCTTCTGGACAGAGCCAGGGCAGTTTTTTCCGCCCCGTTTCCAGTCTAAGCTAAGATAACCAGCTAGTGTGAGAGCATGAGAGTGGCATCAATCTTCTCAGCTAACTCTCTGCAAGGAAGTGAATAATCTTTTGCAAAATGTTGAACTAATTATAATACCATCTGGACACAGATGATATACTCCAAATGTGTTCAATACAAATATCATTCAATTAGTGGGCTGGATGCATTTCTAAACTTTTTTTTATATACAACTGAAGCAAAAAAGAAAAAAATTAAAGGAAATCTTGGTAGTGAAGGTTTTTATTATTTTTATTTTCACTTCAGTTTACCAGAATCAACCTTCCTTACAGTAAGTAGGGCTATAAAGTGTGTCTGGTTGCTTGTGACATTCCTCTGCCAATCCAGAGAGAGCAGCCAAATGACCCTGATGCTCTAGGGACCCCTTCTTCCCCTCCCTGCTCATACCAGCAGATCAACCCAGTTAGTTTCCTTATCTGTTCACCACTCAATTACCCTGTGCTGCAGAGGGCATTTGAAGACTCAGATGAGCGGCCTGGAGGTTACAGCGGCCTGAACTGGGAGGAGGCATGGGCTATAGATGGCCTTTTAACCCTCCATATGCAGATAATGAATGAAGGGATGTGATACAGTGGCTCAAAGGTTCAGTGAGTTAAAAGCCACTGTTAATTATGTAAAAATATTTATTTAATATGTGCGATAGTAAAGTTGCTAAATTCTTCATCAGCTGGCTCCTAAGAAATCATCCATCAAAACTGAACCACTCAGATATTTAGTGTACTTTTTTCAGATCTCCAGTGCAACATTGCATGTGATGTTTGATAGCGCTGAGTTTGTGGTTTTAAGGGGTGTCGTGCATATTCAAAAACTCCTCTCTCAGCCAATGATATTATGCTGGGCTGCTTTTGAGAGATACCAGACAAGTGTTGGATAAGTTAATCAGAATATGCAAAGGAGAAATCCCTCTGCAATATCTCTTACCAAAATTGTATTACCACTAAGTTGAAGTGTAGGGTATTTGAGGTTTTAAAATGAACAAAAAACAGGTTAGTAGAAGAACTGTGGAATTAAAGTTGTGAGTACACCTGTAATTTAAGGTGATTTAAGGGCAACTGCATGAACAAGATTATAAAAAATGTAAATAACGGTAAGGAATTACCCGAAAAACAACGAAATTGGTACAAAAGCATCAGTAGGCTACTGTTAGCTAAACATAGTTGCATCAGCAGCAAAGATTATCTATGGAAAATCTGTGGGTGAATCAGTGACAGCTCAGACTCTATGAAGAAACAAAACAAAGAACAAAACTGCAGGACTACCACGGTGACTGCATAGCTCCAGGCCTGAAGCACAGAAATGAGAGTGTGTCGATATGAGACTGCTGTAAGTGCAAAAGGTGTTTTGGGAATGCAGGTTTCTACACCCAAATACCTAAATAAAAGATGAACCAATATTCCAACATGACAGTCATAACAAACACACCGGAAAAAATCCCAGACAACATTTTAACTAAGAAAAATGTGACCCAAACCATGACCCAGTCAAGTACATTCACTGCCTTAAAATCAACAGAACATATTTAGAGGAAGGTAGAGCAGCAAAAGCCATCTAACAAAGAGTAGCTAGAAAGAATCATCTGTGTAAGACTAGAATGATTCATACCAATAGTTTGAATTTGTCCTAATAGGAGAACAAGCTACAGTATCTGTCTAATGAATGTGTCCTCAGATTTGCTGGGGGTTTTTTTTGTTCATTTTTTCATTATGGATTATGGATATTTTGTTATAGGTAATTACACAAACGTTTCTGTCTTTCAACTTCAGTGGCTTGATTCTCTTGAGGTTTGGCTACAAACATATGAAAAAATATAAACGGATAAGATTTTTGTTGTTAACATCTTTCTGATATTGACCAAGGATGTACTCAGCTTGGTTTTACACTAAAATATTAGGGGGGCAATTTTTTTTATTTTATTATTTTACATGTGACAAGAAATCCTGGAAATAAAAATGATAAATTTCAACTGATTTAACAAGGTGCTAAATTGTATAGCTATTAAATATTTGTATATTAAATATTTATAAACATTTGAAATATTAGAAAATAACAGCCAAACAGCAAAATGCATCATCATCCAATTACGAAAATCTGTAATGTTTTTTAATTGGGATCTATTTTTGGCACTGGCACAATTCCATGGTTGAGATTGTGCCTATGGTCAAGAATTAAGACATTTAGGTCCTGGTTGTTAGGTTACATCTATATGTCAATATGATAATATATTTAAATTCACCTAAACTGCCGATTTATGCGTAGTTTGAGACATCTTTCTTTTTGGTGCATGTTATCTGTACAGCAAGACAATAAACAGAAATCACTGCTCCATTTATGATATGTCAGAAATGTTCTTAGTCCTAAATGAGAGGCCTACATGAGCCTGCTTTCTAAACTGAGATGGAAACAGGCATGAGTGAGCATTAAGAGAATGCGACTGTGGTGAATGAAGGGGGGGTGGACAACACGCAGAGCTACCATCTCTTGTCATGTCTGTGTCTCTGTGTCTGCAGGATGTTTCCCTCCTTTTAAGGCAGTGGTGATGCTCTGCTTTTCTGAGCAGTGCAGCTAGAGAGTGAACAAGTGAACAGGACTATGCAGGAATTTTAGGCACCAGCAGTTAATAGCATTTTTTAACAATTTTTTCTTGGTGGAAAAAAAGCCACAAGTACTTGATGTGTAATTTACATTATTTCCATTTACTCTGTATTTCAAATACAGAGCAAAAAATACAAGTTAGACCCATTTATAATTTCCTTTTCCTTCAACATCAGTGTTGAATTCTTTCTGTTCCATTTAGTCAAAACTGCAGAGCTTACACACAATTAGTCCTGTTCATCACTTCATCTCGCTCACCTCTAACGTGAAAGATAAAGTCTGATTATCTGTCATGTTATCTACCATCCACAGATAGACACTTATCTCTCTGTCAGCACTCGGCTGCTTCGTTTAAGCTATCAAACTCTCTGTGAAAGGGTCTCCTCACCTGTCCATCCATCACAGCCAAAACACTCAGCGGCATCGCTGGGTGTTTGCATGTTTATCAGTAATTGGAGGGAGGTGTTGAGACCAAAACCAGCTGTATGATTTGAACTCAGCAGTCAGTCAGCTGGCACAGGTTTAACAAGGAGTTGACAGTGATTGAGTTAAAGCCCTTCAACATGTCTGCAGGTCCCACTATCTAGTGCAATTTCAAATGGGTACTACTCAGATTATTGTCTATTCTGCCTGTTAAAGTAATAATCATTGGAGCTGAAGTGATACGCACATGTGCTTCTTTTTTATAAGAAGCACATGGTCAACTGGAGATGGAGGGATTCAATACTGTGCTCAAGGACACTACAACAGGGCAGGTTGTTACTGACATGGGGGTTTGCACCAGAAGCCCTTTGGTTGAAGGGTGGTCTTTCCACTCACTACGGCACTCTGCCAGCTTGAATACAATCAATAGAGAAAGATTTAAGAAAGACTTTGTAGATTTGTGTATAAGCGCATGCTTGCATGTGGGTCTCATGTGCATTGTGTGCAGAAGTCCAACAGCAATTTTTCCTTCATGTGTGTTCCACGTGTTCCAGCCACATTTCTGCAAATATTTATACCGGGTGTAAAACGCTCTTGATCTCTCTCCCCTGTTTACTCTCCTGTTCTTTCTCTCAGCCGACTCTCACACTGACCTTTTTTCATACTGACAGAGAGTGACAGGAGGGAGGGGACAAAAAGTCAGGGGGCAGAAAAAGAGCAAGTGAGCATAGAGTGAGGTCAGGAGAAGAGAAAGGGAGCAAGGAGAAAGCCATTGGTAGAGAGAGAGGCATGTAGTGAGAGAGAAGTGACCAGAGGAGTGGGGAGAGAGTGCTTCAGCGTGATGGATGACTTGTCATCTTATAGAAATCAAAAGCCCAATCTACCAAGCCCGCTTTTAGCAAAAGCACACACTGCAGTCATGCAAGGAGGCCCATTGGGTTAATTGTGGAGTAATTTGACATCTGTTGACGTCTAAAAACGCGTTAGCTACTACTGAGCTAGAGAGAGAGTGAAGGTGGTGTTGTAATGATCCCTACTTGATTTCTAAATGAGGCTGACCAAGCAGGGTGCACACTCCTCTGAAATGAGAACAAAAACACAGATCCAGTTTCAGGACAAAGTATCACATTTGTGGTCTTTGTCATCAGCTCAGCTGCATTCACAGCAGCTTGATCAATGGGGTTTGTGTAATGATATTTAGCCTGAAACATAAGGTAATGTGTTGCTGAAACTAATGAGCTTTACAGCTGGGTGGCCTATTGGACACCACACACACACACAGACAGTACATGATGCTCATCTTACAACAGCGTTTTCTCTGTCATGATCAATAATAATAATTTGTAAAGCAGAGGTGGCTTTTAAAAATCATCTAAAATCCTGATATCCTTATTCTGTGGATAGAAATGGTTTGTTTAGGATCAGTAATGGATATTATTTTACAGCTATCAACAGCTGTGTGCCATAAAAGGAAACACATCAGTCATGTAATTCATGTATTTTGGAGATACTTGTCATCAGATATATGGGGCATTTTATTAGACTAACTGTTAAATCATTAACATCTCAGTAACAGAGACAACATTACAGCTGTCAAGACAGCATTAGAAAAATTAATTCATGGATTATTTTTCAACAATTGTAATTTCAAAGCTGCTAACAGGGTGCTAACACGTCTCCAGCTGTGATGAGTCCTTCAACTCTACCTCCACATTCCTTCCAGTGTAAAAGACTGCTGTTCTCTGCCTGTGGAAGGGAAACAGAACTGGTAGCTGAATTCCTCTGCAGTGCGTTGGCAAATGCTGTGGAAGAGGCCTTAGGATCATTAGTGAGGCTGGCATGAGAGGTTATAGGAAATCTGCTAACACTCCACGCCATTATTCAGCAAGAATGAAGACAGCTTTTGCTTGACTCTAATCACAGCGGCAGTTGTATTCTTTTTTGAATGGCAGCTGTCAAAATAGGTCTTTTAACACAAAATAGCCAGACAGTGCAGGCATGTTGCAAGTCTCTGACCTTAAATGAATTGCTCTGCCTTCCCTCACACTCAGTGCATGACCTTGCAACAGATCTGCCAGACTGGCTTTACCTCCTTTTCTGAAAAGTCTTGGTGAACACCTGACTTATGCAAAACTGAATAAAGGACTATAACACAAACAAACAAACACAAACATAAGAAAAAAGGATGCTGTGAACAGCAATGGTGAAATGGAAAACTGCTACATATAATTGAACAATCAGAGGCACCACTAAAAGATGAGGGAAGAAAAAAAAAACAGAGAAAAAGCTGTCCTCTCAATGCACCAGTGCACTCCCAGCTTCCATTAAGGTCTAATAAATGGAGGGCTAACGAGGCAGAGTGGGTGGGAAATAGAGGAGGAGGGGATGGAGGTGGGGTGCCACCCCAAGTCTCTGTCAACCCCATCAGGAACACTTGAAGGAGGGGTGGGAGTGGAGAGAGGTTTGTAGCAAAGCAAGGGTGGAAGGAGGCTAAAAAAACCCTCTCGGCCCATTAGAGAAATCAGGCCGGGACTCTAAAAACACCCTGAGAGCAGAGAGGCCGAGTGGCCCTGGTGTAAACATACGGTGGGTGGCAGCCCCCAAGCACTCTGACAGCCAATGGCGGCCGTGATGGATCTGTGGAGTTATCTCATTTTCCACTGTTTTAATTAGAGGCCAGGCTGTGAGCCTCGGCAGCTGGCTCTGCTGTACTGACTCCTGCGGCCTGACAGAGAAAAATGTCCACTGATACTGCTGCCAAGTTCAGCCTGAACAGAGAAAAATAACATAAAAACACTTCTAAGATTTATCACTATGTTTACTGAGCAGGTTGCACTTTAATCAATATTAAACTCTAATAATTTGACTTGATTTCTTTTCATATTTAAATGTCTTTGACAATGTGTTTTGACTTTTAACTCAATTTAAATGAAAGACAGTAATGTCCATAATTTGGGGGAGAAAAAAAAATCACCTATATTTACAGCTAATTAGAGCCATGCATCTTAGATGACAATGATAGGATGAGTTGCAGGATCAGGTATCTTTCCACAAAATGGTCTGGAGCAAAATCTATGCTGCACCCTGTTATTAGGTGGCACTCTTAACCCTGTAATCCAGCACAGCACCACAGCAGATGAAGTAAAACAGGAAAAATACCTCACACAGTTTCTGGGGGGCACATGCATATGAAGTTTATATCTGTACAGATCCATTTAAAGGTAATGTAATGGGCAGAAAACAGTAACAAGTTATTCCATATGAATTTCTCATAAAATGGTATATAATATTTATTCCAAGCATTCTCAAGATAATCTAAACCTGAAGTGCTTCGATCACTGTAATTTACTGTAATTTCAGTGGATTTAGTTGATATAGTAATTGAATAGAATAAAATTACACTTTTTTCTGAAGTTCTGTCTGTTCTTTTAATGAATTTAATTTAAGGTTTATAGGCATACAGAGAATTAAAGCTTTTGTGGAGCGAAACCTTAGTAGTGGTCGTTTTGGGCAAAACGTCCTTTCTCCAATTTAAAATCAATAAAAACTGGTTAAAAAAAAGGAGAAACTTCTTTTTAATTCAGATTTCATTTTCAGTGTTACTATTTGTTCTGCTTTGCAGCTGCCTAAGAGTGATCAATGATTATGTGGTAAATATAAACAAAATTCACAACTAATTGTCTTAATAATGTTGACTGTATTAAAGGGATGTAACGTTGAGCTTCCTTTTGCATATGAGCAAACTAATCCAGCAAATGTTTATGGGACTTTTCTCAATCAAGACAACAATTTGAGTACAGGTTCTGAAAGACAGAGATTTATGAGAACAACTGTTTATGTTCCTCTATAAATGTTGTCAATATTTTATTGTTCTCTGTTATCACTCATAAGAGCATGGGTAAAGAATTTCTACCAAAACATTTCACAGTAACACGCAGATAACAAGCCATTTTATATCTTCATCCGCTTCCAGTAACGTACTGAAAAGAGGAGAAATTGAAAGAAAGTACAAACATGAAAGCAGTTTTACTGAGCGCTGGAAAAAAAGGAAATAAAATAATGTCATTTTTGTTTACGCTGACCACCCCCCCTCCCCTACTGAAGGCCTGTGTGTGTTCCACCATTTTCACTGTTTAGGCTGAGTGGTATTGTGAATCGACCTCAAAGGAAATTTTGAAATTCGCCACCATAAGAGACCAATTTAGAATTATTTTGCTGTCAAGTATTTTTTGTTCACTAACAAATTCACATGGGAATTTGCTTTTGTGTCATTTCACAGGAGATTTCTTCAACTATAAATTACATGTAATAAAAAATGATTCACAAATGTGCAGAACATGGCAGGAAACAAATCCAATAATTTAGGCCTGTTAAAAAGATTTTTCTCTGCAATTTGTATCTATGTGCTGATGATTATTTAATGCCAGCTTTGCACATAGACAAACCAAATACCATACAAATATTATCTACTCAGACAGATCCATAGACACATGTTTGCAAGTAAACAGATGCACACACAGATGCTTTATGACCTCAGTGGGTGTTATGATGGTTTTCTCAGGCTCTACCATGTGTTGAACTTCCTCTTGGCACCATTCATGAACCTCCCTCCTGCTCACAATAGAATAATCAGCCTGGTTTTTACACACGGTCAGTATCTCAGTCCTACCTTATCTCCCTTTTCCCGTTCACTCTCCTATTGTGTTTCTCAGCACACTGCTGCTGCTGCTGCTGCTCCTTCATCCTCCCCTTATTTCACTAACAGCTCTCTCCCTCTCTGCCTGTTTAGAATGAACAGCGGTCTCCATTGTAGAATGGCAGCGTGTTATGACAGCAGGCTACTGTTAACTGTGTTTGGTTTGGGAGGAGGAACACACACATACAGACGCCCTGCAATGCACACACATACACAAGGGCAGTGACATCTTCATCTCCACAACTGCCATTGTACATGAACATGCTCATACACATGCACACACTCATGTGAATCTGGCATCAGCTTTTCCAGATGGAGCTCATCCCCTCCCTGCCTGAAGCCATATTTTGACTGTTTACTCAGAATTTCTCTATATCTGGCCATTGTTAAGCCTGCTTGGCTCTGTGAATACATTCAGAAACATGTTTGATGTGGAGGATAGTATGTTCTACATGTGCCAGTGGAGAAGCACTACAGTATGTGTGTGTATGTGTGCTATGGGTGAATGCCGAAGGATTTTAAATAAATGCGGTGTCATGAATGTACATGTTTTGAGTGTGCAAACATATCTGTGAATCCACTATCTTGTGAACTGTCTGACCTGTGCAGGTGGGTATCATTTTGTGAAGCATGTCTTGCCTCCTCAAGACATTTGTTTGTACACATGATGAGTTAATGTTAGCTGCAGCAGGATGTTTGGGACCTGAACAGAGTGTACATTGGTGTGGGGGCGGGTGGGTGTATGGTTGGTGTGTGTGTGTGTGTGCGTGCGTGCGTATGTGATTGCACTCAGAGTTTGCAATGCCCTTAAAAGTCGTGTTATCCCTCTGAATTAAAGGCTTTCATTGAGAAGCTTAAAATCTGTCATTGTGTTAAATTACACGCCTCCTATAGTTGTGTAATATACAGTATGCCATAGCTGCTGCAAAGAGAGGAAAACAAACACATTCAAATCTTTGAAAATAGTGGAAAAATAAAATGGACGACAGAGCAGAGCCCCACTGCGCTATTGTCTTCTTCTTCTCCACATTCACTTTTTCCACATTTAGCATTGGCTACTTTGATGCATGCTGAAGGAATGCGGGGTGAGTAATCACTGGGGGGAGAGGGAGGAGGGAGGAGAGAGTAGAGAGGTGGATTACACTGATGAACTGAAGAGGTGATGGAGACAATTAAAGAGGCCACAGGGTGAGAAAAGATGGACATTTAAGAAGAAAGAAAGGGAGGATAGAGATGGAGAGCAGGAAAGAGAAGTAAAAAGTGAGCAAGAGGGGCCTCCTTGGTCGTTGTCACGCCGTGTGTGATCATTTGGGTTGATTTGGATTAATGCTTTAATTGGGAAACACACACAGACCGTTAACATCTGTATCCCATAGCAGTGGACTAGCCGCCAAGACAAACCAGTGCTGCGTCACACTGACAGATTCACCCCGGTAACAAGAGCGTTCAAGCAAAGGCTCTGTGTGAGAGGCACAGAGGTTTAATGGCAAAAAAGCCCAGGCTTAAGACTGCAGAGCTCTAAGTAATTAAACTGGTACTGCCAACACAGGGTGAAGATCACACACACACACACACACACACACACACACACACACACACACACACACACACACACACAAAGAGCATCTCTGTAGAAGAGCAGAGAGCTCTACAGAACTACCGAAATACATGTGGTTTCACCATATTACCGCACTGCCCATCATGCCCTGTGCATACAAAGGAAAACAACTCCCCGCCATTTACAATTCCCTTAAATATTTTTAGCAAGTTGAACCGATTACACTTCAGTGTTTTTATTTTGTGATCCCAAAAGTAGCAGCCTCAGCATGAAGGTTTAGGAAATCAAAGGTCAAATTAACACAGTCAGGGTTCACACATCTTGTGAAAAACTGCAAAAGCTGCAACTCTTAATGATTGTGTGATGCTGAGGAAAAATATGGTGCAAAGTGAGCTTTCCCGTTTCCTGTGGTTGAATGTTCCTATCTACATGGTTTAGGCTTAGGTGCAGTCAGCAGAAGTGAACGTACAGGTAGATGCCACAGAATAATTGAAGGAGTTGAGGACCACCTGATTTCTTCATGTTCCCCATTGTGAGAGAGAATCAGCAAAAAAACTCAACAGAGGTGACAAGTAACACTATCCACCTCCGAAGAAGATACAGCATGGCCATAAAACCAGTTTGAAGCCTATTCCAAAATGCACCATCTGAACTATAACCTAAGTAAACAAGCCAATTTTAAAACTTTTATTTTAAGACCCAAACTACAAATTTCAGTGGCTACAAAATCTGTACAACAGTCTCAGAAAAGAAAAAACTCTCCTAAAAACACTTAAATCCCAGATGCAAGTACACCATACAAAGATATAACGACAGTTAGCTACAAAATTGAGATAAAATTAGACTATTAGGTGAACAGATTAAATAATAAAGGAATAAAGAACAATTGTTAATGTATGTTTAATGACCTGATCAATCAGCTGACAGTTCTCTACTTGTCTTTCTTTCTAAATTAAATATCTTTCGTCAGTCCTCTCAGTCTATGTATTACAACAGAGGGGTACTGTAGCAAACATGAACGTGAAATTCATGAGCACACACATTCTTAAAAACAATTGTGAGAAAGTGTTTTCATCGTGACGCGCCGTCATTCATACGGCCGGGCTGCTTCAGAACAATGTAGAGCTACACACCCTGTCTGTGACTCTGTGACCTGTAGGACCCCTGTGCCCCAGAGTCACTCTCTTACCAGACTGGATCCCTACTACACCGCTCCAGTATTGACCCCCATTCATTTGGACCGACCCTTCTTATCAGGTCTGCCAGTTTTGGTAGTCCAACACAGATGCATGTAGCCAGCCCCTCCTGTCCTCCCCTCCCCACCCCCGCCGCTCCATTCTCCCTCAACCGCGCACATGTCAAATCTCTCTAGTTTCCTTCTCATGCATTCGCACACATCTGAAACCACATGCTGTGGGAAACTATGCTGACTCGATGATCATGGACAGCGTAGAGAGCAGAGTTGAGTGTCAAGGCCTCAGATTCAGCACGTGAGGCCAAGAAAGCAGACCTTGCGAAGGGTGATTAATACAGCAGAAAGCTCAGGCTTAGTGAAAGGCCACAGCATCCAGAGAGCATTCCCGCCAGGCTCGGAGCGATGGTGCTCTCACACACGCACGCACACACACACATTCGCTGCCAAGATGGCTTTCGTGACTGCTTCCTCTGGTCCCTGTACGGTTTCATATTCACCACACTGTGTTTGATCATGCAAGCCTGCAATGTACTCACATCACCATACCTAATTAACAACGAATGGTGAGGCGAGACACTTCCATGCATGCAAACACACAATAGCAAGTACTGTACGTATCCCCCCCGACATGAAAAACACACACTTCTGAGTAATATGACCCCTTAGTCATGTGTGGATTAACAGTGCTGCCTATCAGATACACACAGTTGCTCTTTGGCCGAGTACCACACACAGTGCATATTGCATCTGCAGGAGAGGATAAGGCCCTCAGCACAGTCAAAATTGTTAGAGAAAGTGACATATGAATGGAAATGAAAACAAACGCATCACACAAAGAGTGCTCACTATTTGGGAGTACTGACTGGTAGTACAGATGTTGACAAGGCAGATAACAACTACTGAATCTTCAGGCTCTTATTTCATTTCAGGAAACTTGGACCTAATGATCAGTTTCTATCAAAACAGCAATCTGACTTCAAGCAGAGAAAAATCCACAGGGTGAGAATGAGAGCACTGACAATTCCCTGACACTTTAATGAGCGCCTGTTTTTGCTGCAGCATGTTGACAAATTTCACCTCAACAGACTGTACCTCTCTTCATCTTTGAGCTTTGGGGGTTTTCGTTAATCTTACCTCAAAAGTGTGAAAATGCATCACAAGCCAGATTTGGTCTAATCAGAATTTAGCGTACCCTAGAAAATAGACATATTTGGCATCATTAACACCAGTAAGTGGAAACTATATCTTCTGCCAGCCCTTTTCTGAAAGACACAGTCGGACACTTAAGTCACTCACTTCAGCCAGAGGAATGCCTACTGTTGAGATGGCACTATCTGATCAGCTGCATCGTTAACTTAATGAAGCTATTCCTGCCCCGCTGTGATGGATTGATATGCAGGGTATGCAGAAAATATACTGTTATACATGTAGGAGGCTTTCTGTTTTTTAAGTTTCTGTGAGCCTGTCTGACTGTGGTGACCCCCTCGTCGTACACTAGCAGAAAAACAAAAAGAGTAGGCCCCATGGAGGATAAACAAGGGGTGGGCCAAATTATGGGTGCTAAAATGTGGCAGAGAAAGGTGGTTTCTTTGTGCCCATTTACTGTCTAAAAATATGGCAATGCCAACCCAAAGGACTGTGTGCCCACAGAGATATCTGTGCCAGCACCTTTTATATACACAGCATTTTCCCTTAACTTGTGAAGTGTAATGAGTATCCTCAAACATTCAATTACAGATTTTCTACTAACGAGGTAAACAAAGCATCAGACGCAGCTCAAAACAAAGTTCTTGATGAGGAGTCTGTAGTCAGGTAATACAGGATGTCTCTGAAGATACGGGGGTGGAAGGTGTTGACAGTGTGAATGTTTTCTCTGAGAGAGCAGTGCTAGTGTTTTCCCAAATTTACGTCAGTATTTATGCATGTGTGTACAGGTCCTTTGAGAGGTTTACATATTGAGGGTAATAGGATAACTCTGGCCTCTACCAGCAGAGAAACAGGTGCTTATCTTGTCAGAGCTGTTGTGCTAAGCCAACCTTTGACCCCTGGTTAAGGGCCAATTGAGAAATTAAAACAAAAAATTTGCACGCCTCCACCCCCATCCTGCTCTTCAGTTCTCTCTCTTACATACGCACTCAGAGGCACAAAAATTCATGCATGTTGTAAAGGTCAGCCAGATGAATCATTTTACAGCTATTTCCCAGTGTTGGGACACTGGTGTTCTGCAGCCCAGCTTGCCTAAACGAGCAGTAAATGAGAAGAGAAAGACTATGAACTGAAGGGAAAAAGGACTAGAAAAGGAGAGGGATATGAAGGGTTTTACAACAATGGACAGGCAGGACTGAGTTCGAGGTTTCTGACAAAATATGGAGGAAGGGAAGATCAAGGGGTGTGAGGGGGAGTAGATGGGGAAACCGTCACCGCTGTGTGGGGTCTGTCTTGCGTGCATTCACTAACGGGGTCTGGGTTATTGATTTTCAGGCATGAAGCAGGAATATTGTCCAGGGTTTTACTTTGCTCTGCAGAGTCTGCCAAGCTCTTTCTAGTAAGCCTCCTCCAATTACACAACTCTCTCTGACAGATAGACTGACACTGTCTCTTCACAAATAGAACAGCAAACTGAAATGTAACCACATCTAAAGACTGAGTAACTCTGTTGCTAACAACAGTGAGTCTGTTCATTCTGCTTTTGCAATTACAAAAATCAGAGCTGAAAACACAATTTTTCATATTCTTGTGGCATGCTTCTTAAATTTCTGGTTACTCTATACCCCCAAAGTAAATACAACAAAAATGTATAGTTTTACTTTACAGTAAAATAATCCAAAAGGAAATTTCTCTCTGTTACTTTCAATGTTTTAAAAACTCTATGCAATGTCTACATAAGTTCAGTGAGGAACTGAATTCATGTAGACACTGAAATATGAATTTGTTTAATGCTACAACAGTTTGAAACTTACCATAATGATTGACAAGTCACCTCTTTTCAATTTAACAATTTACATGTTAAACATCGCACAAAAACATACCCAATTATACGTAAAGAAATAAAGTTTTTAATACTGTAACTCAAAGCTTTCTGGCTGCGATTTTAAACTCCATCTAAGGCAGTTGTGCAATAACTTCAGCTTGTCTTCAGTTTATGTGATTCACTAATTCTTGATTAACCAGTTTTCACAATATTGCTGCACAACTCATATTTGGTCTATATTTACAACATTCCTGAGATTATGTTCCGAGATCTCAAATTAACTAACTTTTGTCATGTCCAGACCCCTCACACCAAATGTAAAATACAAACACACAGACATAAGCATGCACACATGGGCATGCTGACATGAACTTTCCTTCACATGTGCCATAAACATGGATGCATAAACAAGCAGTTGAGTGGCTGAGGAAAATGCTCACACAGACCAAAATGAACACACTTGCTGAATGCGGCATATTTTAGGATGCAACCTGTATACAATTAAAATGCACTAATGCATTACAATCAAAAGAAATTGTGCCAAGTAATTTTATTTTAGAGTGATGCATTATTGTTCTTTGGTTAATGCATAAAAATCAATCATATACCACTGGTGGGACAGCGGTTGACTTCATAAAATGCTCCAACATGGACATGAAAGTTAAACAAATGAAAACAGTGAAGTGCTCTGCCGCTCAAAGAATGTGATGAAAAATATGTGGCCATGAAGCAGATACTGGCGGCCAGGAATAACAGCATGAGGTTAAAAGAAAACTCACATTTTCATATAGAAATACATCACATGACTTCACCTACAGACCGCTATGAATTTCCCTCCAAAAAGCCCAATATGAAGAGTGCCTGGTCAACAGCATGACAGCCTCAGTAGCCCCATGGTCAGGCCTCAGTTCAGATTTATGGCTAAATCGAGGATTTGCACATATAGTGTCAGAAATAGAATAGACAGGCAGTTAAGACACCAGTAAGACACTATGATAAATAAACTAAACTCTATGACATTAAATGTTACAGAAATTGACGAGTATCTTAATAAACTATCCACCTACTACAAAATGTTTAACCCTCCCTCCCACAGAATGAAGCTGTCAAGTGTTTGGGGTTTAGTCAAACTTAGCCTCTGTGTCTCCCCAGTAATCTTCAGGCTACAGAGAGCTGTGGAAGGTAGAGAGCTCCCTGTCATCCTGCTGCAGCCTCAGGGCTAAGGGCAGATCTGGGACCGAGGTTGATAATGAGCAGAGGGATAAAGTAGAGTTATGGAGGTCTTATCACCCTGAGCCCCTGGGTCACACGGCACTGATGGTGGTCACAGTCTGCTTAATCATTTCTAAAACTCACAGCTCTACCGAACAAATAGGTACTTTTTGTGTATGAAGGCAGGTGTACTGGAAAACATTCATTTTGGAGTCTTTAAAAGGGTAAAAAAAAAACTTTAGAAATATGCTTACAGCATATTATATCCTTCAGTTTAGTGACTGACTTTAATCATTGGTGCTTCCTAATGCAGAAAGTCTTGAGGGCAGAAAGTCTTGACTTTTGGTCAGCTGGACTTTAGAAATGGCTCCTAAGTGATATCTCTGCTGGGTGCTAAACCCAGTCACAGTCAGTTGTGTGGGGTCAAAGGGGGAGACAGAGATGAGTGTGGTGTGGGCTTCGGCAGACCTCAGACTGTGATTTGTTAACGTGTATCAGACGGGAGTTGACCAGAATCTGAATAAATCACCTGAGTGGCACCAGTGACAAAACCTTGATAACGTCATATGAAGTGGATTTGTGAGTCTCTAAACAGGCTTTAATCACTGTGAGCCATTAATTGGACCAATTGTTTAAATGATTTTACCTTTGTTAAGAGAAAGATGACACTTTGTTTTAAAGATCCCGTGTAGACTTGTTTTAAGACATAGAAATTCTCCTCTTGAAATAACAATTTGTGCATTTTTTTCTACACAAAGGTTCAATTAGCTACTTCACACTAGTGTTGTTTTCCTACATTTAACTGCTGGACACATTCTTTCTCCTTAACTAAAAAGTACATTTTTGTGTTTGTACACTCTGTGTTACAGGTTTCCACATCAGATGTATATTGGACTAAACTTGTGAGTCATAAAAATCATGGTCGTACATATTTAGCTGCAATTTAAGGTGAGCAGAGGGGCAGGCCTATACAAAAAGACACAGGCCTTGGCATTTTGATTTGTTTTTAAGTGTATTTTCCATGATCATTCAGCTATCCTGCTAATAATACTAAAAACAACAAAAGACATACATACATTTCTTTTTCAGCATTGACGGCGTGACATAGTCATCTCTAACATGCACTTGGCAGGTGTAACTGAGACAAACTCTCTGAGCTGAGATGTAGGCTACACAACTGAACAACAGCAAAGAAAGAACACAAAAACAATCAGACCTAAACCAGAAAATAAAATAAATATAAAATATATCATCAAGCGGGTTCAAATCCCATATCCTTATACAAGCAGACGATTCGTTTAACCAATGCAAAGCCAAGAATTTGTGTTTCATTGTTGACAAACAATACAACAATCTCGAGCCCTGCGCAACTTTAGTGGCGCGTCTGCGTCATATTCTTTATTATTACCACGCAGGTTTTGCCATTCGGCGGACAGAAAGGCTGCAATCTAACTTCACTTACCATGGACGGTTTGCGGGGGAGAAGCTGCGTGCTTATATCACGAGCCGCAGGTGGAGAAGCTGTAGTTGAATACGGAGGTAACTTCAATACAATCTGCCAGTGAAGTGGTTCAGACGAGTTCATCATTGAGGAAAAGACACGCGTTTAATCCTGTTTGATGCATCAAACAGTCCTCTGCCGTTTACATTCCTTTAAACAAAACCCTCGATGTAGTTTCTTTACATATCTTGGAACGGATTTTTTCTTCGTTAATTATTTAACATGGTATCTTCACCATTTTTTTTTACCGATATTTTCTAACCTGTGCACTATAGGTAGTCAACAACAGGGTACACACATTGCACACAAACTTGTCAAGGTGAGCTCCGCCTACAGTGATATTCCAGACTTTTAATTGGACATAGAAGTGCCAGAAAGCAAATTGTATTCACAATCATTATAAAATAAAACAAATATTTAAAAAATGCACTCATTTTATTGGGTAAAACTGGTAAATCTGACTAGGATAGGGACTATAGGCCTGTGCACCTGGGAATGGCATGGTGAAACTTTCCTCTTTTAGCAGATGAATTGGAAAAAAAAAAGCTTTATGGTGTCAAAGTCTGCTCATACTGTGACTCATTCAGTACACTGAAGTTTAAACATCTAAGTGACATAACACTAAGCAAAATACATTTTAGGTGTAGGCCAAGATGCTGAGCAAATTGTTAGAGCTTCCCAGCAAACTTGCAATTTTGCACAATACTAAGTTAGGTTTGTGCTGGCAATGCAGTGAATAAGAGGTCAGTGTAACCTGTAGAAGTATCATGCATGATCACAGCCAGGATGAGACAAGCCAGTATTGTCTTACCATTACTATTCTTACTCCAGGCCGACCGCAGACACAGCAGCTGATGAAAAGATTGATTGGAGGAAGTTAAAAAGCCATTTGATACTACTGAGTGTGATTTAACAGCGTGTTTTAGGATTAAAACAGTATCGGCAGCAGCGGGCCAGCAAGCACAGCGTTTGACAAGGAACAGAGCTGCTCTCTGCTAGTCACTATTATTAGGTAACTTTCTACTATCCTTAGACAATTAGAGAAATTTCCCAACAACTGTCAGCACAGAGATTCAGGACTAGCAGCAGTAGTCCATCACTGTTTCCATGGCAACAGTGGTGAAAACAGGAGCAGGCATGCACTTCTTCCCTCATGTCAGTATGTATCCCATTATGGTTGTACTGTGCGGACAGAAGAGTTCTGCCTGCTAGCCGCAGCTTTATTTATTTTACTGTCTTTCATCTGCAAACCACAACCAATCTGCATCTGAGGGAACTCCACTCTGTGTATCCCATAGGTGTCATTTAGGATTGATTCCATGGAATTAGCAGACGTCAAAGTGGAACCATGTGGCTGTCTGTCTGTCCATCTGTCTTTACCAACACCTGTGATAAGGTTCTTTGGACAAAGAGAAATGAAAAATCACTGCCTTTGATTATCCACACATTAATTATGGCCACTGGTGATCCACTGAAAGTTTATCTGTTGCTGTGTGTAAAGTATTAAAGACAGGAAAGAAATTCACTACCATCTAAATTGGATATAAATGCTTCAGAGACTCCTGTGTTAAAGCCAGATTAACTATTTTTTCCCTTGCTTAAGCATTTGCTAATGAAGCATATCCACTTAACAAAAAGACACAGTCTGAGGTCACTGCTGAACTGCCTTGATTTGGTTTTTCCATCTCTGTGGTAAGACACAAATAAAATGTAAAACTTCTGCAATAAGGGGCAGCAGTGTAACAAACTGGTCATTACTACTTTTGTCTATGTGGGAAATTTCATATTCAGTTTTTTTTTAAATTACGTTTAGGCTCCTCTGGTTCATATGACCTCTTCAGAAAACCAATTTAAATCCACTTAGCCACAGAGCTTTGAGGTTAGATAGTGATAATTCCAGCATTTAATACTGTTATATATATATCACATACTGGCCATTATTGATTAAGTAGAGGATCATATAGGGCCTACTTATTTATATAGTTTGAGTATGGACAGTGATCCATAACCCATTGCAGAACATTTATAAACAACAGGACCACCAACAGCTTCAATATTGCTGAATTTGTTTCTGGCAGTGTTTATCTTATGAGCCTGCACATCACCACAGAAAAACATCACAACTCATCATAAAGTCCTTAAGAGGTTCTTTACTTGAATTTCACAAAAGCAAAACTTTGAAGCTAAATTTAACTCTAACAAAGGGCTTTCACACAGAAAAGAATTTGTGTAATAATGATCATTATAAAACAAGACACTTTTTATTCAGTTCTTTGCCTCACAGAGTTCCCTTGTTGCATAAATGATTATTATTACTATTATTTCATGAGCTTGCTTGTAACTTGTGAGCAAACCTAACAAACCTAGTTTATTAAACTAAAACAGAATAAAAGGGAAATATCAGCAAAGACAGTTCCAATTTGCATCAAGTGGAAATTTATTGATAATTCACTATTGAAATTAAAGCATTCAAGCCAAGATTACTATTTGTCCAAAATAGCAGCTGAAAATGGTCTTTTACAGTATGCAAAGTATAACAGTGACAGGAAGACAGCATCATACTAATAGGTAACTTGGGAATAATTATTGCACAAACTACCATTATAAATGCATTAATATCTCTACCCCTCTAACTAACATCCAAAGATTTTATAGGGTATGAAAAATTACATAAAAAGTACATATTCAACATGAAGTATTTCACTTTGTGGACAGACTTTACAAAATCTGAAAGTACAAAACACACAGATTTAGGTATTTGTATTACTGGAAATCATGATTGTGTACAATGTGTAGAAACCAGCACTGGAAGTACTCAATGTGCAGTACAGTCCTCACTGGGCTGATTTGATCCCATACAATCTGGTGGCAGTTGGCTTAATTTATCACCTTTTTCACCTTGGATCAATCAGTTTTTTCTGTACAAATGGCCAGATGTGGCTAGATTATAAAACAATACTGAATTACTGTTTTTGATTGCAAGAAATTATATTTTCATTTGATTGCTACACACAGTTATTCAAGCAATTCTTCCTTCAAAAAGTAGGAAAAGGAGAGCAAGACAAAGTGGTGTGATCCAACATGAAACATCTGCCACCTGATTGATTCCTGAATCAAATTGCCCATAGCAATGGCTCCAGCTCAAGCTTTTAAAAGAGCGTTTTCACCCTAATACATGGCCCATTACCAAATGGCCATTCATCACATTAACCCTACTTCTAGAGAGCTGCCAGTGTCTCACTCTGTACAGTGCCACAGTGCTCTCTGTCTCCAGTCAGGACACACTCAGCAGCATGTCCACTTTGCCATGACTGTGTTTACCTCAGCAATACACAAACCCAGCCTGCCGCAGGCTCTATTAACGAAGCAAGAAGCCTCTGCTGATACACAGAACATATACTGATTGGCTCTCTCATGTTATATAGAGAGATACTGCATTGTGTGTACCTTATTTGCCATTTGCAGGTTTTACAGTAAAGTACATTATAACGTATTCAAAAGCAAGATTTTTTCAATGAACATGAGGTTTGTGCAACACGAATTTCTCTCCACTGTCTCTGACCTTTCTGATGAAGATACGACACTAAAGGTTGGTATTAAATGTTCCAGAGAGGATACAAATGCAACAATCAGTGCACTCTTATAAAAACACAGACAACTATATTTTAAAAATTCACAAAAATAAACACTCTCACCAAACCTTTAATTAGCATGAAGCTGTGTGCTTTTGCTGGAATTAAGGAGCTTCAGACCCAGCTGTGGTGAGCCTGATTACTTAATAATATGGTGATAAACACAACTATCAATCAAAACCCCTGACAGGACTTACAATTCAGGAGAGATCAGCCAAAATAAGAGCCGCTGACTCTTTCATTGCGGCAATGTGTATGGGGGTGTGTAACAGGATACTCACTACAGTCAGCAATGAAGTTACTTGCACCAATGTAATGATGGAAAGAAATAAAGTGTCACTTTTATTTACAGAGCACAACTGCAGTAACTACACTTGTCTCTCGAAAACAACAGTTGTGCAATCTGAAGTATAAAGTCGTTCGGTGTGGAGGACGACAGTGACACTATGTTTGAAACATGGGTCAAAACCACAGTAAACACACCGTACAGTACATAGAATATAAAGTTCTCCAGAGCACCCTGCAATATCTTTCCAGTGTGGTTCATACAACAGTGATACTGTAAGATCACCCAGATGTCACTGACACATCTGACAGTATAATGAGGCTTAAAAGTGTACAGTCAGGTATTAATAGAAGCTGATGTGTAAAATGCTGAAAATGTAATATCAAGACAGTTTCAGGGATATATATATATATATAAAGAAATAACAAATAATAACAAATATCATGTCTACATATTTAATATGATCTCAGTTCAAAATCCTCTTGTTCAAGTCCAGTCATTTAAATGATCTGTATACAATTAAAATAATAATTAAAATAATGCATAATGCTAATGAGGCATTTTAATTGTTTGATGGCATTCTTTCTTTTGTAGGAGATCATAACCAGGAATTTAAATTGTGCATGAAATTATTGAATTCTTTTAAAAAAAAATCTTGCTATCAGCAGAAGTAAAATTATGAGTATTTATGTTCAACATTATATCCCAACAGGGCAGAACCTGGCTTTACTAAAAACTGCTTAATTTTTGTTATACTGAAACAAAGTAACAGGTACATACAGTACTTGTGCTGTTGGGTAAAAATCTTGTTACTACAGTTTTTGTGATTTTTATTTTTAGTTTAAACTGAGCAGTGTACATACATAGCCTTAAAGAAATGTAGTATCTGCAGAGACATAGGTTTTCTATCTATGCTAATGATGTGTTTTATCTGCCTTTACTGGAAAACAACTGAATGTGATCAACACTGTGCATGTAGCTGAGACTGAAAAATATAATTTTATAATTCTTGATTAATTATTTTGCCTGCTAGATCTGTTTTATCTTTTATGATAATAATCAGTATGGGAATGGAAGCACACATGTCCACGTGACCCTATCCTCTGTAAATACCACTTGTTTTGCTGCAGAATTACCTTTACATCAACAACAGCCTACTGTGCTGCTTATGCTGCTGTTTTCTGTTGGTTGAAAATCTTTGCAGCAGAGATGACGTGAAATAAATTCTGGCTCGGAGAGGTAAATCACTGCGACGCTCGGGGACTGCAGCTATTCTCTCTCACCTCGCCACTTTTAGCAGACCGTGGCTGATTTCCTTCCTTGCGTGACTCCGGAGTGTAAACACACAGCCAGAATGACTCATCACTATTTCTCACTTCCATGGTCTGATATAAACACATGAAGGGGTCAGGGGTCATGCTGGGGTGGTGAGTGGGTGAGTGGGGGGCCAGTACGTCTCCCCATAAGACATCTTCCATTCTCCAAAGAATTCACAGCTTCCTGTGGCCAAAGCCACACGCCTACCCACTCCAGCCTAGAGGAAGGAGAAAGAGAAACACAGTTAGAAATAGAGGGAGAGAGGGACAGACAGTTTGGGTGATAGATTACCTTCTCTGCCATGCTGCTCTTCAGCAAAATGGAAAGAATGCAGTCGTGATGAGCCTGTGTCTCTTTTCACCCCAGACAGGACAAGAAAAAGAGTGATGGCTGGAGACGGATGAAGAGGATAAAGTTGGATTCAATTGTGCGGCATAAATTATTCATTCTGTTTCACCAAGTGGCAAATTGATGTATATGTCATTAAATGTTGTTTATATGCTCCTGTCAACTTGTCTTTTGGGCCGATTGGCACTTTGTTAAAATAGGATGTCTAAGAAAGTCCTGATCAGCATTTTGCCCTCTGGAGCCCTGCGTTACTGCAGGGTAGTCTGGGTGGAAGGGAGGGATAGCTACTTCCTTTCAGGCCCCAATCTGAAGAAGGGCCAAATACAGTCCAACATCAATCACTGTGCACTCCACAGCTTTCCCTGTGCCATTGTTATAGAGCAGACCAACGGAAAGAGGCCGGTAGCAGGTGGAAATAAAAAGCCCTTTGACAACTATAGGGTAAGATTCCTCCAAAGATCGTCACAACATTTACACAAGCCAAAAGGAGCAACGTCTGGCTGCCAGCATCAGTCTGGACACACGCACGCACACACAAATATTTAGTCAGCAACATTCTCGTGTGCACTGATACATGAACACATGCAGCCTCAGACAGCCATTAGAAACACACAAAACCAGAGACCACACAAAGGCAGTGACACAGTTACCAACATCTTAATCTGCACATGTGTACAGATGATACAGCCACAGACAGCCATGTGCAAAGAAATCCAAACACAGAGACAGTAACATGCACATTCTAACACCCCCTAATGTTATCATTAAAAACAAATACAGTTACAATTGTGTCTCTTTTACAGTAATATTTGTGGGATTCCTCTGTTAAGATTATGTCAAATTATTGCAGTCAGGTTTGTATTCCCCTTTGCAGGTGGAAGATTTCCTTGAGCTGTAAATTAATACAAACATATAAAGTGCTATGACACAAAAACAGACACAAACAGTATCTGAATTCAGCCAAACTCTGTCAAATCAAAACCCACCCTGACATTATACACACAGTCTGACAATAAATGGAACACCCTCTCTGCAATGATGTCTATTAAGTTTAAATATCAACAAATCCATTTTGAAGTAACAGAAAAAGGTAAATCTTATCACTCCTGATGTCACCTCATAATAACCAGATTCAGACTTTTTTCAGTATTGACTAATCAAGCTGATTATCGATTGTATCTTCACTGTTAACAGGAACTGATATTAGCTAAAGCAGCATGACTTTCCATTGACAGAATATTAAACAAATAGGAAACTGGCTAGAAACACTGAAGGTTAAGGTTAGACAACACTAGTTTTAATCGACATTCAGAGAATACACCAGATTTCAACAGATTAATTAGGCATCGAATGATAAAACTTTACTTTTTTTTTTGCATTTACTTAACAGTAGATGGGATGTTAATAGTTGCTAACAGTATTTTGTCTGCCTTTTTAATCATAGATTGTTTATTTCTGTTTATAAAGAAAATTATCCAATATGGCTAAAATGCAACTCTGACTTAGCATTTCATCACTGTTAAAAACCTTCCGTTTGATGTCTACCATTCATTTCCCCGTGGGCCATTAACAGTTACACTGATTTTATTTAGACTTAGTTTATACATTTTGGATTCAGAGAGAGAAAACGAAGCAGCATAGATAATTTCTAACAACTTCCAGTGCATGCCTGGCTCCATCGGGAGTACATTCACATTTTGTGAAATAAACAGATACAGATAGAGACAGGAGATTTGTTACTTCCTCTTCTTCATCACAATTTGACTAGCCCTTCCTTCACAAGATGCAGCAGCTACAATATTTGTGCTGCTCTTGTCTTCATTCCAGTTTCTCCCTGTCCTCTTGTTTTTTTCCCTGGCACTGCCTAGTGGACTCACCACACCTCCCCCTCCAACATACTCCTCTCCACTCTTCTCTTCACTTGGGATCATAGGCGAAAGCCTGGCAGGATCACTGTCACATGATGCCCATGCGTGTGATGCTTCGCTGGGACCCCCCCCTCCGCTCAGGAAATGCTCTCGGCCTTTTTCCCACCCTAGTGTTCCGCTGTGGAGAGCTGGGCATTACACTCGAATCTAGTTACCATCCCAAAGCATTCCTGACTGATTCCAACCACTAGCCTGGCTATGGGTTCCCACAGACAATGAGGATATGCTCTAATTTCAAACCGGCTAGAGCACTGGGTATCAAGTTGTGAACTACCAAAGCTGTTTATGGCAGAACAGAGGAGTTTGAGCTCCATAATAGGCAATTATAATGCCCACTCATCCCCCTTCCCTTCATTCAGTTTGTGGTTTGTCTGTAGGTGGGTTTGGTTGAGCACAGATTAAAAATAGCCAACCCATTCCAGACAAAAACTGCGAGGGACATGGAACACACATTGCAGAAATGATATCTCCCATTGTGGTGTGCTGTTTGGGAATTCTTAATTGCTTTTTCCGAAGCAGCTTGCCACAGGAAAATCCCCCTTCAGAGTAAAGAAAAAAAGGGTTGGTGGGCTGCGTGTAAACACCATAGATATTATGTACTGTAAACACTCATGTAAACACATACGTATAAACCCATGTCGCCCCATGTGCACCCATCAAACTGCCATCAAGGCAGTATCAAAGGAGCTAACCTGCAGCAGAGCCAGTTGTGGCCTGCATCTGCCCTCCCTCGCTCTTTTGTGTTATCCACTGTGGTTTCTGCTTCAGCTCTTATTATTGATGTCTCTCCCTGCATCAGACAGACCATGATGGACTGACCCTGGGAGGTGTACAACGCTGCAGGGTGGGGCACCAAACAGGCTCCCACTCGCTGTGTGGGACTGAGTATGCCTAGAGAGGTCACAGCAGAGCAGAGAGGAGCGGCAGAGCAGAGCGTGAAGGAAACATCTCAACAAAAATCTTTTTTTATTGATTTTTTTTTTTTTTTGCTGGAGAGGGAGCAATAACATTGTGCAATGATTTTAATCCATATCCATCTATTGTCACTAATGACTGAATGATAATTGCACATATGTTCACTAGGGGGAAAAAAGCTGCTTTCACTGTGCAAAACGTATCTAAATAATAATGATGTTGAAACTGAGCCTGATGTAATAATACTTTATAGACAATATATATAGTAAATATTCCCCATTATGAGAGAAACCTTCACAGAAATAAGTGCTTAAAATAATCTCTAATTACTCTTAAAACACAAGTAGCATTTAAATTAGGTTTTGACTTTTTTAAATGAAATTTCTCTTTGTTTTTATTTATTTTATTTTTTGTTATACACGTTCGTTACTTTAACAGATTTGAAGACCACACACAAATACGACCGAAGGACAAAGGGAAACCTACAATCTGAAACCTAAAAAAGTTATGTCAAATATTGTCATTACGTATTTAGCCAAAATGGCTTGATATGAATAACTTTAATGACAATACACTAGAGAAAATAGTGGTAGTAAGTTTATCTTATATCATTCTATCATTGACAGAGTCTGATATGTTGTATGTCTTTTATAAATACTTTATATTAGAATGTTGTCAACAAGCCAAAACCAAATATTCTTAAATTCCTCACACTCCCATTTCACTATAAAACATGCATTATTTCTAGGGCACATTTTTTATAAACTGGGCCTTATTTGAAGACAAATCTGTCAGCCCTATAGTATAACAATCTTCACTTAAACCTCAATCACACTTTTTAATTCATGTATTAACTTTTAAACTTAACCTTCAGTTATATGAGAAATTAAAATAAGCTCATTTTTGTTACTCTTTTTCCTCTGTACTTTGCATGTCTTTTGCCCTGTTTTTCACACACACACACACACACACACACAAAACTCAGCATGGCAACTTGTTGAAATGCCAATATACTGTGAGCAGGTATTTTAAAACAAAAAACTTTTGAAACATTTTCCCAGCAAGTGCTAACCACATTTGGACAGTTTGGAATTCGTCAAACCTCTGGACCTGCCAAATCCTCCCGGCTGCTGTCCTGCATGTTAAATTGTGTGGTACTGCCTATGATCATAAAATAAACCAGAAAATTGTACATATTCCTTTATTTTTTTCACATTGTCTGTTGTTGTCATGTTTCTCTTCAACATGAGGCTGTCAAAAGAAGAGGAAGATTTTGAAACGAAACCGAATGAGCTTTAACATGGGACAAGTGACATAACTGAAGAAGAAAAGCACAACCCGACAATTTGCGCTGGTTACCTTCAATTTGACATTATCGCAGACCAGGGACCCGTGAGACTTTGCTGTGGAGACCGGGGTTCTCATAATAACATAACATGACTCATATGTTTTGCCATGGGCTCTTTAGCTGCAAAAATATAAATAAAAGCTTCACGATCCAAGATAGAGGCGTCAAATGAGCTCAAAGCAATGCAAATCACGAATTTTACCTTCTATATTTAACATCATATAAATAAATTCAATGTACAATCTCAAGTTTAATCATATTAAATGCAATATCCAAACATCGTCAGTGATTCTTCACTATCAACGAGGCTCTTGCTTCAGTGAGTAACACCCTAAGAAAATAGCTGCTGTTGCAGGTGTGCAGCGCGCACGGACAGGTGGGCGTTTTTCTCTGCGTGACGTGTGACTCACACCAATGGGATTTCAGCCAACTATTTAGTTATTATACATACAATATAAAAGTCATCTGTGTTAAAGTAAATTTACTGCAGTGTGTAAAGGTATTTTTAAGACCTGAGATGTTGTTTAACGTATGGTAAATATGCGTGTGTGCCTGTAAGCTCCAGTCCAAATATTTTTTGGAAAACAAATTTAAAAGCCCAATTTTTATCTCACTTCCATCACTATAACAGATTGTTATTATGTGCTCTGCATGTGATATAAGTTCCGTTGTTATTATTAGTGTTGACTGAATCAAGTTATCTATATCTTCTCTTCGTCCTCTGCTTGAATCACCTGTAAGACTTTTTAAATAAATCAAATAAAACGAAAGACAAGAGCGCTGGGCTCCGATCAGGTTAATAAAAACCTTAAGTCCCACCAGAATTGATCACTTGAGCTATAAAGCATGACCTGTACGTATAAACTGATGTTTGGTTTCCTGCATTTAAAGTTGACAGAGTCAAACGGTCGTGTTCTGTAGCGCCCAAGTAGCTGGTTCGGGGTCGGTGTCATGCTCAACGACACTTCGATAGTGGCGATTTTCCGAATATTAATTTAAATGAGTTCTCATCTTACCACACGTCACATGGACATCACTAGAAGTAACATCAACATAAACATTAAATTAATCAAGATATTGAGGAGTCTGTGCAGATAGGGACTATTTTTCTTTGCGCCTCTACACACAACAAGGCACGTGGCAGATATCCAAGAAAATTAAAAAGTCATAGAGCGCACTTCTGCTGCAGCTGATTACTGGGAGGGTGGTGCCCATCAAATACAACTTCAAAATCCTTGTAGCGGCCCAATGCGCGCAATCAGCGGTCTGCTAGCAATCCCGTTCTTTCTCGTTCACATAAACACCACTTAAACGAAAATATACACGGCCACCTACAGCGCAGAGAAAGTGATGAGGGGGTACCCACCTCGACATTACACTGTTTTCAATTAAAGCGACAATGTTGACTGAACTACAGGCGACACTGCGGAGACAAAGAGCCAGAAAACCAGTTACAAGTCATCTTAAACTATTTGTTGGACAAGAATTCGGAGACTGTAAAACGCCTAGTTTCCACTTGGAATATGTAATTAAAATCATTTCATAATAGATTTTTTTAATTTTAGAAGATCATCGTTAATCAAGAGTAAAACATATCACGACACATACTTTATTTCAGAATTTCTGCTATTTTAAGACGAGATGGACCAGAACCACACGTTTTACTAAAACACACTCTTTTTATTTTTTGACAAAAATGACAGCTTGCCACTTGAATCTCTTCATCTAAGGGTGTTTTTCAGTGTTTGCATGCTTGTCTGTCACATTTTAGTCCTACATAGCATGTGGATAAAAAAAAAAAAATCAGATGAATCTGAATGTCATTATGAAAAAAATCTATTCTGATACCAAACTCTGCATCATTCGCAGGCTCTCCTACTAATATATACATACGTTTCTAATTCTCATTACGTTTTTTAATACAATTGTGTTTAAAAATGTATATATATATATTTTTAAATATGAATTAAAACATTATTTTTCTGACCAGATTGTTCAAGACGAATGACAAAGACAAAGCTGTTATAAATAATAGACTAATACACTATTTAACAAATTAAGCCTAAATGTAACTATTAATAACATGATGACAGTAAGTATTAATAATATGATGACAGTTGCATCAAAACATAATTCAAGTTCAAGTCGGATGAACTTACGGTCAGTTGATCAATCACTCTGTCGTACTGTTGTCCAAACAAAGTCCCTGCGGCCTCTCTGTGACCCTCTGAGGCCTTCGTTCACCACCGGCGAGAAAAACTGGCTTATTTCTCAACGACGGCCGTTTGTAAAGACAATTTAACCTACGTTCAGCATTTAAAAAATCTCTGAGTTACTTTGGAGATGCCTTTATCTACCCAACAGTTTAATCTGCTTCTGTGAGGCCAAATCAAATTATACTGCTGACCGCTGCAACTGTTAGATCTGTAATCCACCGGGTGTATTCGCCTAATTGGTGAGAAGAAGCAACAATTTTGAAGTTAACCATGTCGTGACTTCCTCCGATCCGTGGTTTGCAGAAGAGCACAGCCTGATATCAATTAGATTTTAATGTGCAACGATAAAACTAATCAACACAAAGAAACTAACGAGGCAAAACTGAGCTTATGTTAAAGATCAAAATATTCTGTCTGACAGTGATTTCAAGATTGTATAGGGGTCTAATTTCTATACACATTTGCCTTGTTGATGTAGTTTGCCATTAATTAGTTACATTTAAATTGAATAAAGTGATCATGGAACCAATATGAAAACATCCATATGTACAGTTCTGCAAAATACTACAATAAAGAGATTTTTTTGGGTCCAGAATTGGTTTCACTGGTGCAGTGAATAACGGTAAGCCTGAGAGAAACCCTGTCTGCACGGTGCACCCTGCGGTGTACCTCCACCTAAGTGGCCGAGCATTCCTGAGGATGCAGCGCTGTCAAATATTTCATGATGGGACGTCATGGAAAAGTGCATGACTTTGTCTGCTGTGGCGCAACAGGGAAGCTCTGACCTCGGCACTCAAGCCTCAGAGATGACGAAGATAATCTGCCACCGACACTCTCGCAGCAACCTTATTCTGCCGTTATTCACCATATATGAAACGTGGATGAATTTATTAGAAAAAATAAATAATTTGTGTTGATAAAAGTATATTATGGAGGATATATATATATATATATTCGATTGACGAGTGTATCACCCCAACTGAACACTGAAACTATAACAATACGGAGCTCATAAAAAATAACTGATTTTACTGCGTTTTTACCGTGGAGAGAAGAATGCAGCAGGGAGTACCATATCAGCGTATAATCGTCCAACCTTGATGCTTTGCGTAAACATTACTGGCAGTGGCGTTGGATGGGCATCCAAGTTAAAAATGCAGGCATATATATTACAAAGAAAGAATAACATGACATAAAGCGAACGAGTGTGTGAGAAAAAAAGCGCCTTAATGGAATGAAGTCATCAGCGCTAATTAAATGCAGTGGGCAGAGAGAGAGGACGGGAGCGCGCCTGCAACCTGGTGCGCTGGGTGGTCCGTTACGCTGATAAATGTGTGGCCCTCAGTCCAGGCGAGTGGCCGAGCAGGCACCGGTTAAAACAATACTAACATTCATTTATCCGAGGGTTCAAATCTCCTCTGCACCAGCAAAAACTAACAGTGGCACGTCTGTCACCTTTGAGTTGACGATGAAAGTTCGACAATGAATTGTTTTCTCGCTTCCCCCCCCATGGCAAACAAATAAAGGCATCCATTCGTGTTCTGGGACTGCCACCACAGAGAAGTTTTATCGAAGTATATTTCATCAAATTTAACACGGAAAAGTAATGAAGAGTTCTACGCACAGGCAATAAAATCAACAAACATTCTCTGGTTTCACGCACGGGCCAGAATATGGAAAAATGTACAGCTACTGTTTTCTCCCTATTCTCATTCATACTGTCAAAATCAAGAAATCATCATGAGCATCCAGTAGTTAAAAAAATAACCCCGACAGAGACGAGAAGCAGAACGAGTCCAGTAACTGAACTCACGGACAGGCACAAAATTGCTGCAGCTATGGAGTTCTCCAGGGAACAATAAGCAACCTACCGTAAACAGTTTTAGGTTATGGACTGATCGTCTTTTAGGAGCTGTCGCACAGACGTACAGATGGTCTAAAATTAAACTTTTCGACTTTTAAAAGACAAACAGATAAACAAACTAATGCACAGCGTCGTTTGACTAAATTACAACTCAGTCAAAGCAAAAACATTCTGCAGAGCTTAAGGCACACCTTCGTTTTTCTAGGCTATTCTGTCATATTAAACAAACTAAACACCTGAGACTGCCCAGCGTGGCACTGACTTAAATCTGCCACAGTCATTACGGTGATGTTGTGACTGAAAAGTGTTAAACCCACCTCATTATGTCTCCTGGATCATTCGATGCCTACAGGAGTCGATTTCAAGTTCCTATCCGAGTTTCTGCGCTCACAGTTCGGCAGAGTTTCCACCTCTCTCCTCCTGCGTGCCTGCGTAAATATTATGACTGCATTACACAAACAATATTCATGTGTAAAAACGTCCAGCATTTACACAGGACGCTGCGAACAGACGGACATATCGCATCAGATTGGGTATTAGCTGATCTAACGGGGCTTTTGCTTGATTTTTTATTTAAAGAAGGCCAGGGAAAATGTTTACATTTTGCTGTATAAACATCCTGCCCATGTTCCTGTCTATCTTTTACAGAAATTAGGAGGGTGGTTTTGAATATGAGGGGCACGCTCTGTGGTAAATGCTTTTTATAAACTAAAAATATTTTATAAAACATTTCCTAAGTTAAACAACAAAGTAAATATTCTCTAGTTGTCATGCTGGTGCATCAACCGTGTGGCCTGAAATGAAGACATACTTGTAATAACACTGCGACTTTACAGAGGTCAAAACACACTATTCAGAATCAAAATAAAATATTAAAATCTAATAAAGTATTGTTAGAAAACAAGGCAATCAAAATCTGTATCTAAAGGCTCTGTCCAGTATATTCAATATCATGATTGTATGCTCGTGTAATAATCATACACCATTTTAATTTCTTATTATTCTATAGCAAATGATAGCATATACCTTTACAGACTATATTAGATGTATATTCTCTAATTCAGTGTAAGGAGAAAAAAAATTCCCTGAAAAGTGAACGCACACAGATGTGGATGCTTACAGCCCACCACTGGAGTAGGAGGGACATGGGCGGGTCCCAACATTAGGATGGCCAAGACATCCAGCTTCCAATGCGCTGATGGCAACAGATAAGTAAAAAGTGAGCTCCTCGGACGCACGACAACACACCAACTGAAGTGGAAAGCGGCTCCTGTTCTGCTCCTTATCCCATTTCGGACGCTGCGTACAAAGCGGTCCGGCTTGAGACTGCTGCAGGACTGGATCAAAAAGAAGACGTTAGCGTTCAGAAGACAGTCTCGCCCGTGGTTTGTGCGTTAAGTTTGCCTACCGTTATATTTTTGGTTCTTTATGCCAGCGAATCAACGTTCGACTTTGTAGTGTTTATACGTGGAAATCAAGTATTTTTTGTTTGTCATCTCGAAGACTAAATTTAACTAATGACGGCAGAGGTCCAGCAGCCCCCAGCGCAGACTCCTGCCCAGAGCAGCCCGATGTCTGCTCCGGAGAAGCCGCACGGACAGACGGCGGTGATGGAAACCGCCTCCTCCACCACGAAAACCAAAAAGACAAACGCAGGAATTCGTCGACCAGAGAAGCCCCCTTATTCATACATAGCTTTAATAGTCATGGCTATTCAGAGCTCTCCAACCAAGCGCCTGACGCTCAGTGAAATTTACCAATTCCTACAGAGCCGCTTCCCGTTTTTCAGAGGTTCATACCAGGGATGGAAGAACTCCGTGCGTCACAACTTGTCACTGAACGAGTGCTTCATAAAGCTGCCCAAGGGCCTCGGCCGGCCAGGGAAGGGCCACTACTGGACTATCGACCCGGCTAGTGAGTTTATGTTCGAGGAAGGCTCCTTTAGAAGGAGACCCAGGGGTTTTAGGCGCAAATGCCAGGCGCTAAAGCCCATGTACAGCATGATGAACGGCCTGGGATTCAACCACATCCCCGAGTCCTACAACTTCCAGGGGGGCGGCGGGGGCCTTTCCTGTCCGCCCAACAGCTTGTCTCTGGACAGTGGGATTGGGATGATGAATGGACACTTGGCAGGTAACATGGAGGGGATGGGTCTGTCCGGACACTCCATGTCACACTTGTCGACCAACAGTGGACATTCCTACATGGGAAGTTGTACAGGATCCACTGGGAGTGATTATCCCCACCACGACAATTCCGCCTCTCCTCTCCTAACCAGCGGGGGAGTCATGGAGCCTCACCCCGTCTATTCGAGCTCAGCCTCGGCGTGGGCTCCGGCGCCCTCGGCCTCGTTGAATAACGGTGCTTCCTACATAAAGCAGCAGCCTCTTTCTCCTTGCAATCCAGGGGCAAACCCGCTGCAGCCAAGCTTGCCCACACATTCACTAGACCAACCTTACCTGCACCAAAACGGGCACAGTACCACAGATTTACAAGGTAGGCTCAACACGCCTATTTCACTTCTAATTTCAAAAAACTGTAAAATGTAGGATGAAACTGCAACTAATTTTAAACATGTGAAGTAAAAAGTGAAATCAAAATGATATATGAAATTTGAACATGGGTTTAAACAACATTTTCTCTAAGTCTAGCGTGCACATTTTCATGGTGTAATGCCAATAGGGCCTAACTGAGAGTATATTACCTTATTTGAATTGCGCTGTATTTACGTAGCAGTCACTAAACACAGGCTTGTCTCTATTCTGCAAAACGGAAGAAGTATTCAAATTAAGACCATTAAGGAAAATGATGTAACTAAACAAAACCACACATTTTCTCCCACGAAAATTAAGCATCGTCACTGTCTCTTTCATAATTAAATAGAATAGAATTACCACTCACTCAAATAAAATATATCAGGGGTTTCAAATTAGCACGGGTTAAATTTCTGGAAGCGATAAAAAAAAAACATAAAAAAGTCACGAGAGGGCAGGGAGAGTCTGCCGGGACAGATTAAAGCTTTGCCAATCTCCGCCAAAGAAAAACAAGCGCAGTTTGGTCCAGTCTGCCTTGCCCCTAGGCCGTCAGTCCTGCGGGACTGGCGTGCAAGAGGAACACTGTCAATTAGCCCTGCAAGTCCAACTCCACTTAATTGTGGCTGCTAAAAAGGCTTTAGGTCTATGAGGATTAAAAAGGCTACACATGCATTGGGGTTACTGAAACAGGGTGAAGATCTGTAGATTTAATATTAAGGTGTAAATAGAGGTCTACATTTTCAAGAATATTGTCGTTATGAGCTCATTTTTAATAAATTAAAAAAGTCCAGAATATTACGAAAAACACAATGATCTGTTTGGGTATTTGTACTCCACTTATTTTACTAGCCTGTTATTATTATTATTATCATCATTATTATTAGTATTATTATTATTATTAGTAGTAGTAGTAATAGTAACCTATACAAAATGTTATGTTAACACGTTTTTTGGATCCATTAAATCATGGTCAAGGCTCTGGCTGCTAAGAGGAAATGTCTGTTATGGACAATTGACGTAACATTTAAAGACGTTACAAAATATAAAAATAAATCTGTCAAGTTTTTTTATGTTTATTTCCAGAGCTTCTTAGAAAATGAAAATATAGGTCATTAGATTAGTCTGTTTTAATTCACAGACAAACACTTTACATATTTTTATTCTTTTTAATCCATTTTTTTTTTTTTTTTTTACTTTTTTGCAGGTATTCCTCGGTACCATTCCCAGTCTCCCAGCATGTGTGACCGAAAGGAGTTCGTCTTCTCGTTCAACGCCATGACGTCCTCAGCGATGCACTCACCAAGCAGCGGTTCGTACTACCACCACCAACAGGTCTCCTACCAGGACATCAAGCCCTGCGTCATGTGATGCCTCCGCGGACAATCTGCAGACATGTGGACGGTGTCACAGACTTGAGCCATGCAGCAGATTGAACTGAAATGAGAAGAACCGAGTAAATAACCACTGAGAGACATGAAGGCATGTCCTGGCCCTGGAGAGTGCTCACTGCTTCAAGTAGACCGGACTACTTTTCTGTACTGTTTTACACAGCAAAGACACGGAGACAGGCCAATAACAAAGCAACCACATAATAATAATGATAATATATATAATAATAAACTTTTTCATGCCATCAACATCGACCAGCGGGGTAAAGGCTGTGCGTGCGAAACCCTGCTGCTGTTTGGTACTTAGGCCTGCAAAGCGGATGACTACCACTTCACACTTTTGCTCATGTTTATTCTTCTTGTTAAAGTAGGCCAATATACAAATGCACACTTACATTTTCTACGTTTCAAGTTTTTACTTTTCTTTTCTTTTACAAATTAGACTGAGGCTCTTTTTTTTTTTGGACGTACATACAAGCGTTGAATTTTTAAATGAGCAATTATGGACAATACACGTTCACTGTATGTCCATATTTACTGTGTAAAAACGATGAAGGCACTTTTTGAATAGCCTATAAGCGCAACCTTTTATTTATTCTGTAGGCCTACATATTTTAATTTCAGGCGAATTGGCCAAGGAGGTATATGCTTTATTGGCAATATTTGTCAAAACGCTTAATATTTGTTTTAAAATGAAAATTGAGAATATGTTGTAAGCACTGTTATGTCGTTTGTGTTAGATATATGTAAACCTTTACTTTCAGCACTGTATACATATGTGTATATATATATATATTGTTAGAAAAAAATAGCGAGGGTCCATCAGTGAGGGCTAATTTTTAGGTTATATTACAACAATTAATTTGTAAGAAATAAAATATATCTTTTCGGCTATTTAAGCCTAAATTCACAAAAATAAGACATTTTTTTTTATCACATATCCACTCCTCAATCTTTCGGGGGTACACTGCAAGCGAATATGGCACCAAAACTGAAAACAATGCGCATTTTGTGTCTTGAAAAAACACAATATTTATAATAGTTCATGAGGATTCAATAGCCCTGCACTTAATTCATCAATCATTCTGAAAATCTGGGCAAACTGAAAAAAATCTGAGTTCATGTGGGTTTAATCTACAGCGTCTTTGGAGATAGTGAAACTAGAAAGGTAAAAGCACAACACGCACAAACGCCCCACACTAGGATTAAAGTTATGCTACAGAAAAATGTTACAGCAATGTCACAGTGGTGTCTCGTTAAAATCCAGTTCAGACGATGGTTGAAGCCAAAGTGTGGCAGTTTAACCAACAGGAGCAGGTCATATCTGTTATTGTAAACTGATGTTATATGAACAATCTGATTTTCCACAAATCAATGGCAACGATTCATTGATGTAGAGTTAAAAATAAATGCTTTGAACAGATAAATACGCCTTCTATTTGAGAGAGCATACGCAGCAATTAAAGTGTAACAAATCAGAGGCAGAGATCTCACTCGTTTTCGGTTACAGGGTGAAAACCTAGAGCTCCCCTTGCACTGGTTGTTGTGTTTTCTGCAAAAAAAAACCGTTTTGTCCTAATACTATTTGTGTATAATACCCAAATAAATGGTGCTGATCTAAGTGAACCTTTATAGGCTACCTTGTGTAATGAGGAGCTCAGTGTTGTCCAAGATAAATTAACTTTTTACAAATGTACAAAAACAATGGGCAAACCATGAAGAGATGCAGGACGTGCAAACCATTGATTCCTGTCTTTGTAAAAAACTTGTAACTTTTTAAATATTACAGAAACATCAACATGTACAGCAAATTATTAGCTTTTTTTTTTTTTTATCATATCAGTTGCAAACTTCATAACTGTTAGTCAAGTGACTTCATGTGTACAGTAACTGGCTGCATTTAGGCAAATGCAGTAACTATTAACTGGAACCTGCACAAGTCTATATCCTTAAGGTTTTTAAATACTTTTAGTTTCAGAGAAGTCTATGCTGTTGAAAGCAGGTGCTCTTAACACATGGTGGGCAGCAATACAGTTCAGCCAGATTACTCTATTGCACATACTGTAAGTTAGATACAACTAATTTTACAGTAATCTCTAATTTCCTTCACTGCTCTTCATTAGATTCCTTGTCATTTACCAATTCTAACACACTACTGGCTTCTTATATCTGGCTGAATATAGTTTAAGGCTAATGGTGGTAATGTTGATTTGAATTGAATTAATTTGGTATCTTTCAGGAGTTAAGTGGTTTTGAATTCAGGTTCAGAGATGTCACTAACAACAACAGGTGCTCCATAGATAACAGATAAGTAAGATAACTGAACTGTAATTTAAGAGGTCCTCTTGCTTTATTTCATTTGGCTGTTGATGGCTGCGTGAACACGTACACCTTTACATGACATGTAGCATGGTCTTTAGCTCTGCTATGTCCTGACACTGACCACTGACTGAACCCCAGTAAAATGAACATACCATCGAGCAGCAGTGGAACAGCAGATTAACAAACCGATGACATTTGCCGAGGTTCAGTGCTCTGGCGGGGCTGAGGGAGAGAGATGGGGCTCCACAGCTGTTCCCTGGCCAAGCTTGGATGACAGCTCCATAAAAAGCCTGAGGCCTGCTTTGTGCAGACAGACACGCTGTGTGCTTGTATATCAATATGTTCACTTCAGGGAAAACAAGACACTTTCCTGGTCCTATAAACTGAAACAAGAGTGATCACTTGGCAGGAAATGTCTGTGCAGAAAGATGTGCATTGATAAATTAAGTACAAGAGATTATTGGGCGCTAAAGTGTTTTAAGTTCTGTTAAATACATATAACATCTATGTTCCTTCTGTAATAAAGCAGATAGAGCAACTTAAAAAAAACAACTTTTGCTTAAAATCAATGTTCTAATAGTTTTAATAATTTAAAGTTTAAAAGTTGTATTTTAACTATGTGTTCCAAATTCATTCAATCATCAGTCTTCAAATATTTGTCTAAATCAAAGCAAGATACTGCACAATGCCTTGTTTAAAAATGACACTAAGACTGAACAGATATAGTCAAACACTTCAGTAGAGAGTGTTACTGGGTAATATGTTACAAAGAGATGCATTGAAACTGCAACAGTTCATCCAGCATCTCTTTCATTAAACGTGGAGGTTGGCATCATACTCTAACTGACCTAATAAAATACAATAATAAAAGTCACAAATATCACTGTTTGAATTAAAAAAAACTAGGCAAGCAGAGAAAAAATGAAATCAAAAAGCTTAGCTTCAATACATTACACAAACCATGTGCATTTTTTTATAAAGTCAGTTTAGATGTCATGTTCATTTTTAGAGAATCAGTTTTTCAACCGTATCAGAATCATCTCAACTAAATATGACGATTTAAATGCATAAACTTGCTGTTGTTTGAAGAATGCCATAAAAATGTGTCCTCTAAATGTGGGTGAAACTGCACAATATGTTCAAGATTTGGGGCAAATTATGTCAAAAATGCCACTTGTATTTGCCAAAAAAAAAAGGATTGGAAGAAATTTGCTCTGGCCTATATTACACATAAATGTTAGACCAAAGCATTTTAAATACAATTCTGATTTAAATTAATTGTAAAAAATGACCACATGGTGGCGCTATCTGCCACAGAAACTAACCAGTAAAACCAAGATAACCAGTAAAACCAAGATAAACTGGTCTGACAACATGAACTCCTGGCAGGATGTAAAACTGACAGGTGAGAGAATCTGGAAACAAAACATACTGAACACGTGTATTTTTTTATTTACACTTTTTTCCACTTATTTTTACAAATAAACTATGTGCAGACTAAGGTTTGAAAGACAAATAACTGCAGTCTATTTCTATCACAAAAAAACCCCCACCTCCAAGCGATGAAGGCTCTCGACACACAGACCAGGAGGTGTGTGCTAGAAAAACAAGGCACATTGTTGTATGGTTAAGTGTTGTGCAACAGTATGTGCAAAATACTTGTCTAGTGAAATGCTTTATCATGCTGGGATTAAGCAATGAAATCCCACTTTCTTCTATTTTTAGGTATTGTTATTGCATATTTTATGGAGTTATGTTCATAAGCCTTAGTCACTTTACACGTCTATTATTCCAACAATCTTGTAAACTCATCTTAAGGCATTTATAGCTGCTCTACAATACGTCTTATACTGTGTATCGTCCTTTGCTTCTACTGCTCAGTCATTGCAGCAACGTCACCTTTGGTATCTGGAGGTACCGTTTTAGATTTGAGAGCTGCTGATGGTCTTGGTCTCCTATAGGACTGTCCAGACCTCTTGCTTCCTCTTTGGCTCTTGGCCAGCTCAGCCTGCAGACTGTGACCATTCAGACTGAGACCCTGCAGAGACTCCAGGACTTGCTCTGCAGCCTGAGGGTCGCTGTAGTCCAGGAAGGCCCTATGTTGAGCTCCCTGCCAGGTGAGCCTCAGTGGAGCGGCCCCCCTCTCTCTGAGGGCAGTTTTCAGCTCACTAACACGCAGCCCAGCAGGGATTCCCCCCAGGTAAACTGTGGTCACACTCAGAGGGACCTTATGCTGGGACATGGCTTCACCCCCCCCTTCCTCCGGGCCCTTCTCCTTCATGTTCCCTCCACTTTTTCCCTTTCGTCTCTTGTTGATTTCTCCCTCACTACCTCCCCTGCTATCTCCTCTGCTTTCTTTCCTAACTCTAGCTGGGTGAAGTCTGGCTTTCTGTTCTTTCTCTGCTCCATTGTCCTGTTTGGAGTCCAGCATGGGTTCCCTCTCAGCATCTTGCTGCGTATTATGCCTTGGCTGCCGTCTGGTTTGCCTTTTGGGTGGAACGGTCTGCAGACCAGGATCTGCTGCAGCAGGCATCTCACCCAGTGTCACATCCTTTCCAGCCTGTTCCTCCAGAGCACGCAGCTTCTTCAGGATGGGGATCTTCTCCAGTTTTCCTGTGTCCAGCTGAAGACACAAAACTCAACAGGCTCAGTGAGACTGAAAGGGATGGGTTGCTACATACACAGCAAACAAACAGACCTGCTCACAGCTAATGCAGCATGCTTACAGATGAGTTAAGTTAATAAAACAAAAGCTGACAAACTTGTATTATTCCATCCTGCTCACAGCTCATGCTACAGTACTAACCATCTTTACAGCAGCAGGACAATTAATTTCCCAAGCAGTTAAAAATAAAGACTGCTCTTTTGATTTGTTGGGTCTTCAAGTGTCTTGGCAGTCTTTGATGCTGACCAGTCCTGTAAAGGATATACGAGGCTATTGTTTTCACACTGCCCTGTTTGACCCGTTGTTCCACTGCCCCAGCAGAGCCAAGATGGCTGGGCAGAGGAGCCTTTGATGATCAGACATGGCCTTCCTGTCTGTGAGGTCACTCGGTCCTGTTTACTTACATGCGCGCCTTAAGGAAACTCAGAGGTTACACACAAACTCTCCACACGATAAGAATAACACCCCAACATGTCTAATTAAAGACAAATTATCAGGTGGAAAACATGTGAGCGCGCTCTGCCTGTCTCGGTAAATCATACGTAGTTTCATGTCCAGTCTCTCATTTAAACACAGACAAAAGATGAAGCATTATTGAGTATAAATTTACAGTTAATTATTTTGTTTTGTTGATCAGATGTTTTTCAGTTGATTGTACATGCACTCCATGTACTGAAAATAAAAATTACAATGATAAAGAACCCATTATTATTATAATTATTAACTATAATTCTTAATTACTATTAGCACACAAATGAAATGCATACAGTAGAAGAAGGAACGGGGAGTACTCTGATGAGGTGCAGTGTTCTTATATGTCCATTAGAGGGCAGTGTCTCTTAAAAGAGGAGCTCGATATTCATTTGAATGCTCATGACTGTGCATCACTGTCCATGCCAACTCTGAAAGACCTGGTGACATTCTATAAACAAACCTGTTGTTTGTAATAGGTTTAGTTATCAGTGATACAGTGTTTGTTTCAAGATTAAACATCAAGTTAATACGTTTTAAAATGATATGGCATAACATGATTTTACTGTTTACACTACTGTTTCTCCTACTGTGATATACCAAAATGTGAAAATCAACTTTTTATTTCTACATTCATTTTTATGGAATGTCTGCTTCTATCTGCTTGTTGTTAAACTGCTGTATACTTCAAAATAATTAATGCAGTGTTTGAGATTTTGTTAGTATTAGATTTGGATTAGGTTTTAATCTAATTTTAATTTAGATTAGATTGTTCAACAAGTTACATAAGTTGAACCATTACAGTATGTACTGCAAATGGTTATTTAATGCATTATTTGTCATTATGAATCAGGCTCCATCTCTCTTAGTATACAGCAAATGAATAAGACTGATAAACATTTTTAGAATAAAACACTGAGTGATTGAATCACTGATGAGTTGCCTATCACCAATTCCTTTAGCATTCCTTACTTTGGCATATTTTCAAATCAACCACTTTTCTAAGTCATGTTTTGGGGCATTATATGCCTTTATTAGAAAATAAAGAGAGAGCAAGATGGCTCAAACCAGGGATGTTGCAGTTGGTTGACACCTTAAACTCTGCATCACCTTCAATATGAAACAACTGTATTATGCACTTACACTTCACACAGCAAAGAAAAGTTTTTAAAATGTACCTTTGTCCAGATTATTCCTTGTGGTTTGGGTAACTGGCAGTTGGTTTTAATAACTCTGGAGGGTGTGAGGATGTAGTCCACAGTCAGGTCATGACTGTCTATTAGTTCCTCTGGAATGTCCACAACCTGAAAGTACAACAATTAAACTTTTAAAACATGAGTGTACTTAAATCTAATTTAAATACCTTTTTACCTTACCTTTAACGCTATAGTGTTTGTACAGTTTTTATCCGATAAGGTGAGTCAGGTGTGCAGATAAGTTTGAATTTCCCCTGTGCTGGACAACAGAAAAAGTTCCATGAAACAAACTAACCTGGCAGTCATGCACAACAGTAACCACTATAGTTGACTCATCAACAGCTCCCATTGAAGCCATCATGCCATACTCCATGTCAGCGTAGCCCTCTCCTTTTCCAATCCGAAAGCCTACAGGAGGAGACAGAAGCCATGAAAACCTTTTTTGCAGGTATTTTTTGCACCAAGCAAAACAGAGATAAACAGTATGCAACTATTCATTTTTCCACTGGGACAGATTCACTTAATTAGTTCATATCAGAAATAGCAAAGATTTCTTAAACAAATATTGAGTTAATTTTAAAATAACGCAAAAACAGAGATTTTATTCAATTAACTGCACTGAAATATAACAGTCTGACAAACATGTTAGAGACAGTGACGTTTTCAATACATAAAAATAACTTAATAAAATGTAGTCTGATGTCGATGAACGCTGTGCAAAAACTATCTGAGAACCAAGTGGTGTTGTATACCTCCATAACAGGATGTCCAAAATTATCTCAACCCAATAAAATGACTAAATAATTTTGTCATACAATTTCTGCATTAAATAAATTAATAAACTGTACGTTCTCTAAATCTGCAGCAACAAAGCTAGAGTGTTTTAATCTGTTTATTTTTGATGTACTTCACAGTCCGTATGGTAAAATTTGTTGGTGACTGAGAGCACTGTTGATCTACCATAACTATAAAACAGCATCACCATAAATAAATAGTTAAATTAGCAGGCATATGTTTGTACCGAGTGCAGTTATATGGTGAATCCTTGGTGGAAATGCCAACTAACACACACCTTTCTCTGACACAGCCACAGAGCCAACCACCACCAGGTCTACCTTCACCTTTGCATCCAGGCCAACAGGCACACTGAAGTCTTTGACACCCTGAAGGAAGAGGACAGAAGATGAGAACAATTAGGAATGGGTTAAATATTGCTTTATTAGCGACAATGAAACTTAGTTGAAGATTTTAATGAAAATACATAAAATCAACAGGTTCAAACCTGTGACGTGGAGCATATGCGTAGCTGTTCTTTGTTGGCCCCCTGGGGAGGAGTAATCTTATTGAAAAGACCAGAACGAAGACGAGGAGTTGGGACCAGTAAAGTTTTCCATGCCTGCAAAAAATATCCCAAACATTAGCCACCAGACATTTAAGGTTATTTAATATTATTGAAGATTAATACTTGACTGCTAATAGATTAGTGAGTGACGGTGAAAATAACAAATATTATGTAGCTGATATGTCATTTTAAAAGTGAACCAAAGGATATAATACATTAAGAGAGGATTCCTAATTGTTCTTAATTGCTGACACAAATTCTAATTTAAACGCCAACATGTAAGTCAGATTGAAACCGTAAAATAAAAAGGACAAAGAACATTCTGTAATACAGCCTGGACTACTGTGCTTCTTGGAGCCTTTTCCATCAGTGAGGTGCTACCTGTAGCACCGCCAGCCGGGCCCCCTCTAGTGGTTTATCAGGATCCACCTTCACCTCAGCTGTCTGGGTGAACGCCTGCAGCTCAGACACCCTGGCACAAGCTGTGAAAGCACCCTGTTTGGGAGGAGACGAGAGTCTTTTTCAGATTCAACTTACTTCCAGAGTGATAAAGCGCGCCTGCTGCTGGGGTCTGTCTGGGTTTACTTTGACCGTTTGGCTGGACATGAACACCTGCAGGTCTGCAAGCCTGCTGCATGCTTGATTTGCAGCCTGGCCGTTAAATACAGAGCACAAGAGATGCATAGATGCATAGATGTTAGGGCTTCAAGTACATCAGACAAGCAATGCTGTGCAAACGTGATAATCTCGTTCTCATTATGAGAACAATAATGAACACAACACAGAGAGTGTGTAGTTTGCCATATTGAATGCAAAGTCACAGTGAGCAGACCAGCGTGTGAATACAATTTAAAAGAATGAAAAAGCAGAACAGATCAGAACCAACACTGCTGACATTAATGCCACTGTTAATTTGTCAGTATGCTCTTTTGGATCACAACTATACAGCGACATTGTGCTGGAGCTGCTCTCTCAGCTAATTTGCTTTAACCTGCCTTGAAATTTGGGATCCTGTTGTGAACAGGCCTTGGGAAGTTGGCCAGATTCTTTTCCTCTATGTAGTCCCAAACTTTCTGACGAATGTCCCACTTCGACGCTCCTGTAATGAAAAAGGGAAACAGACTTTGTGTCAAACTCAAAGCGAAGCAAGTTGCGAAGAAAGCATCATTAGCCAAACGTTACCAACATTTCTTCCACGCTGACACGCGTCGACATAAATTTTAACGACGAAAACAAACGTCACGGACATTTAACCTACCAGGGTTCGTTTTGATAACAGGCGCCATCGTGTTATTGATAATAGAAATGAGTCTCTTCTACAATGCTCGGCTACTCCACGCAGTAAAAATTCACACGTGAGCTCTGTAACATGACACTGAAGGAACAGCTGCCTGTCAGTGTTTATCACTGCTACGGCGGCTCGGATGGGCTAATCTGAACGAAACGCGAAACCGACTGATAAATTTCAGGAAGCCATTCAGAAGCACAGTACGTCTTACAATATACTGTGATACACCTGTGAGAAATATTCCGTAGAAATACTTGTACTCAACGTAAGTATTTTTATTTTTATTTAGCGTCTCTGTTCTACTTCTACAAGGTGTTATACACGGCAATATAAAAACACAAAGAGGTGGGATTAAGCAAGAATAAAATAAAATACAAGATAATACAGTTTTCTAAAATTGAACCCTGAGAGATAAACTGTCTGTAACAGTCACAACAAGATGAAATAAGATAAGGTCAGATAAGCTTTACTGGCATTTGCCTTGGTGCAAGGTACATGTACAGTGGAAATGCTTCGGCCAAGTTGGAAATGTGTAGATCAAGTGTACAGTGTCTGCATACTGTGTCAAGTGCAGGCAACCCTAAACAACCTAATTGATATTATTACATTACATTATATTTACAGATATTTTAGGTGCCAATTAAATGAATTTGCACTAGTTCAGAACAGAGACATTTACAGATGAAAAAAAGTCATAGGCGGTGTCCCTGCTGAAATATGGCCCAATTCAGCAACTGTTGTCGAGAGCAAACCAGCAAGATGGGGTCGTGGCTCAATGTGGCAGCTGGTGGTCTTGAATTACACCAGTGAAATTAATTTTATGTCTTTTGTTCCAGAGGGTCCAGACATATAAGGTCAAATGTGATTTTATGTTTTGTTTTTTTATTCAACCACTATTTTACACATTCAAGCTCAAGAAATGAACAGTTAATTCTACCTAATATTTCTGATTCATATTTCTTCTACCCTATCTCCAGAGCTTTCAGGCTCAACATTGACACAATCACCTGAATCTACCAGATTCAGCCAGTAGAGGGCAAGCTCTACCAGCAGATTCCCCTCAGCAGAGAGAAGCATTGTTTCCTGCTCTCCAGAAGGTAAAGGATAAAGCTTTCAGTCAGTCATCACCACAGACAATTAATTCAATGTTCGTTATCTGTCATCGCTTTTAAATGACAAATAATTAACAGCACAATCAAATATCCATTCTAAGACTGCATCTGATTGTCACATATCCCTTTCCACCCAGGATGCCGTTCTCATGCACACACACACATGTACACACACACACAGTAGTCCACAACCCTCCGATACCCCATTCTCTCTCTGGGTCTGGGCAGGCAGCCAGCTGAACTCTCCCTCCCTCCCTCCCTTTCTTTCTTTCTTTCTTTCTTTCTTTCTTTCTCTCCCTCTTTTGCGCTGGATCTCTCTCTCTCTGTATTTTGTACATACCAAGCCAAGCCTCACAATGCTGCGTTTACTAAACCAAGTGGCTTACAAATGTGCAGTGATGTCGCTGTTCCCTCTCTGTAGTGGATTTTGTCTGTGAGTCAGTGCAACGCTCAGACAGGTCTGATGGCAGAGCAGGGCACAGAGACTGTGCGAGAAGAGAAACCAGCATCACCTGTCTGGGAAATATAGAACAAAGGAGGACAAAAAAGAAGGAAGAGCAGGGTCTTTAGAGGACTGAAATCTCGCTGTGTCTACCCACCCCCTCTACTCTCTCTCATATGCACACACATAGACACACACTCTCGCTTTGCCTCTCCCTTCTTCCCTCCCTGTTTGTCTGCTCCACTCTCCGATGCTGGTGTGGTGAACAGCAGGACACTCTTGGCTGAGCTGCATGGAGGCACAGGGAGGGGCAGGGAGCCCAGGTAAGAGCCATTTTCTATTCTTTCTTTTCTCTATGCCATGGTTTTTCTCACATCACACAAGCAAAGTGTCTTTATCTTTTCAGTGACATGCACTGTGAGTGGCCTGCCTGCTGCAGGTGTCTTTCTTCATAATGTTTGCAATGTGTGAGACTTTCTGAACCTTAACCTTCTGAATAATGTTTGTCTTATGAGCTGAGGTGTTAAGTCATGTCACTGTATTTTGCTTTGTCTAGTCAAGAGTTAGTCAGTAATATATGTTAGGTTCAAATATAGCAGTGCACCAGTGCTCTATCATTTTCTTCACCCACTCCAGTTGTGGAGGGTTTATTTCTACACTGAAGCTCTATGTTTAATCTATGCCCACTGGTACAGATTAATTTAGTTCCGCACACTGTAGGTCAATGGATGAATACAAATTGTAGTACAATAGTGGATGCATGTGGCCTTTTGTTTAAAGACCATCCAGAGAAGCCTGTGCTGTGTTGTACTGTAGCACCACACAAAGCCCCAGTGTAATAGTTGTACTGTAACATCAAAACACCCAAAGGGTTGATAACGTAATCATTTATATACAGAGTAAAGAAGCTATTTCCAGTTAAGTATTAAAAATTCTGCCCATGTACGACAGATAAGAACATTTTCTTTGATAAATAAAAAGATATGCATCTCATAATGTACAAAGTAAGGCATAGCAATAGAAGTACATCACATTAGCTGTCCCTAAACTTAGAGTCTGCATTCAACCACTGTTAAAATGTTGCTTTATTACTCTGTTGTACCTTTGGGTAAAACAATGCCTGCAGTCACTATGAGTTGCAATTTCAGCAAATACATGTGCAAGATGCTTTTTTCCCCTGCCATGGCTTTGTTCCTCTTATCATTACTTACACACAGTACCTGAGCACTACATATTCACACACATGGCCAGAATTACCTGCCCATGACAAACTGGGGTATTATTTGTTAATACGAGACTGAATTAGGGGGATCATCACTATTAAGATATATCACAGAACTGGGCCACAAAGTGTGATTTACATGTGCTAGTATTTGTATTATCGCAGACAGAGCAACTGTTCAGAACCAACACCCACTCTCAATTAAGAAATTAGCAGTCGTACCTGTGGGGAATACAATAAACAGAAAATGCATCAAATACACTAGATGGAAATCCAGGTGAAAATGGTATTAAGTGAGCATGTCAATTCATTGTACCTGTGCTGCAACTGCTGATTGATTTATTGAACCAAGACACTAAGTTTGAGTCACAATTTTGGTAAATATAAAGTACCTCTTTCTCATTCTCCATTCCTCTCTGTCTACACATCTCTCCATCTGTCTGTCTTGGATGAGTTGATTCACAGACAGTCAACGGCTGACAGCCTGAGACATGGTCAGCCACAGTCTAAAAAGGACACGTGTGGTAGCTGACTGTCCTTTACCAGCAGTATATTATATTCTCATCATTTAGTCTGGCTTCTTCACAGCCGGTTCGGCAGGTGGTGGTTAGATCAGGCCATCTGTTTAAACTTGTCATGCTTTAAATGTAGATAATGTTGTGACTTTCTTTAACATTCTTACTGAAAATATATCATTACCTCAGTATCATTAAAACAGTGCAGGAATACTCTTTTACAAGTAAAAGGCCAGCATTGGAAATATTACTTAACTGAAAGTGCAAAAAAATTGCTTAAAAAATACAAATTTTTTATTTACCTTATATACTGTTAAGATTATGATACGTTTTCAATCCTATAATTATAATTTGAATTACATTTCATGGTGATTGGTAGTTTGTGAATTTCACACTTTAAGTCTTATGATTAAGACTTAAAAACTAATTTAAGATTAGTCTTATGATTAGACAGTAGTTTGTTTTACTAATCCCATTCTGAATAGTATCTAGTATCTAGTAGCTGTCAAACATGTCAGTAGCTGTCAAATAATGTAATGGAGTCAGTATGACATTTTTCTCTGAAGGTCAAAGTTGAAGTATGAAGTAGCAGAAAGACTCTAGCTAATTAGTAAATCATAAAAATGTTACTAAAATTGTGCTTTATTGCCATTATTTTACACCACTGCTTCTTCTGCAGCTTCTTCCCATCTTCCACGAAAATAAGATGAGACCATACATGAGCATGCAAAACATGATTGTAGTGTATAGTCAGAACAACTAGAGCTAGTGTAGCTACAAAGTTGTTCCTGAACTAATTATTATGGATTTTTTAAAGTATGTGTATCTGTTGTCATTAGAAGAAGTTATTTCTTAATGTGATGTAAAAGCATAAAGAAGAGTCAACTACAATGGAGTCTCTGTACACTAGGTGTCTTTTTTAAACAATTCCATATAAAACAGAAGTGATGTTGTTATTCTGCCACTCTAACAGCCCAGTCCTCTTGTGGGAACACTTTGGCTGGGAAAACAATGCTGGTTCTAGGGTTAATGAATAGGATTCGGTCCTCGCTCGCAGGCTGGCTGGATAGATGGCCAGATAGTAGAAAGATCAGGAACAGTAATTCAGCATAATTCCTACAATGAGTGCTTGCTGAAGAAGGTGGTGGAAATGGAAACCAAAGCTGTTGGTAGACAGTCTAAATATTGAACAAACATTTCATTATAGCAGTGGAAGGAACACTATAGTCTTTCAGTTTGTGTGGCTCCTCACTGGGGAAAGCAATCAATAGCCAGCGATCCACAATGGGCTTCTCAGGCTGAAATCAGAATCAATCATGTTGTAACTTGGCCTTGGCTGTAACACACTTTTCACATGAAATGAGAAATACGACTTTCTAAGAACATACTGCATGTGGAGATGGTACCAGCCATCTGGTGAGGCCCATCAGCAAGCTGCTATACACCCACACTACTTTCTATCATCTCTGCATGCATCATAAAAACAGCAACATTAAAGAGTTCATTCTTTAATGTTGCACTTGTTTACTTTGTATTGTTCTATCTGAGATGCTTCAGCAACGTCATTTCAACCTCTTACAATTTAGAAGGTGAGGGTTATATTGCATGTGTACTTTTCAGTTTTTTTATTAAATTAAATGTTTCATTAAATGCACATTCCTGTGTTTGTCTCACTTGGCCTCATGACATACTCCACTGTGTTTTCAGCTGTGCCAAACAGACAAATATTTAACCTTGATCAAGTTTAACCAATTTAGAGTTTGTGCACACTCCAGCGTTTCAAAGGATGCTATTTTAAGTCCCTTCTATTTTCATACTTTGTTTCCAGCCTGTGTGAACTTGGTTTTCTATTTTGACTGGATGTTTGAGATGTTTTTCAGTTGGCTTGAGGGAGAGCATGGCCAGGCTTTCAGAGTACATTTTCTTTTTAGAAAAACATTAAAATGGCTCAATTGTAATAACTGTTGACTTGGAAAGTAAATCTTCTTTCAAGGAATCACACCTCTATAAAATGTGTATAAGTAACATACAGAAACAGAAGATGACAGAAGATGGAGACATGAGCTATTTAACCATTACAATTGAAAGGTGGATTAATTACTTGAGAATTCAGACTGGTGTCTGAATACATTTAAAAGTGGTTATACAAGTACGATAATCACTGAACATAACTGACAGACACTGGAACAAACATTTCCTGTCAGTTCTTGCAATATTTTAAGTAATTTTTAAAGTAATCTTCTTCATTAGCCCTGAGTTAAATCTAGACCTAAGATCTCCACTAAGTTAAATATGATCAGTTAGGTCAGCATCTCTAATGTAATCTTCTGTTAAAAACTAGAACCCTATGATCAATACCTTTAGTTTCTGCTATCTTTGCTCCATCTCACTCTCTGTTTCTCTGTCTACGTGTGCCGATAGAGCCCAATAAAGACATCCAGAAGCTCCTGAAGCCCTCCAGCTCAGGCGACCTAGCCAAGGAGTTGTTCCAGCACCCACCAGGGGAGGACGAGAGCGGCCTGTCAGGACACACTGCTAGCCTGTTGCACATTGCTGAGAAGAGACGTGAGTACCAGGGAAAGTGCTAAAAAAAATGGGAGCTACTAAAAATGTGTTGAATTTTTATTGGTAGACAGAAAAATGCCTTGAGTAAGATACATATCAATACTAAGAGTGTACTAATACTAAGGGCAGAGGATATCCTGCTTCTCATGAAATAACCTTATCAGTGACAGTCACTACTGGAAAGACATGGTCAACACATAAGGTCATAGCACAGGCTTGTGGAGCACTAGAGCATTAGTTACAGTACACACACAAGATTTCACACATACAATACAGTTGTGGACATCTTCATCCAATAGAGTCCAAGCTGCTTTTCTCTGATCTTGAAACCTGCTGAATGATTGCCATCTATTTTCCTTATCCTGGTCGCACGTTCTCAAAGATCACTCCAGCTTAGCCTTAGTTGAAAGGGCTCATTGTGCACCAGTCCCATAGAGGCTTTCCTGTACGTGTCAGACTCGGAGCCCAGGGCACAGAAACACGGGTACTGGGGCTGTGGGTGACAAGGCTGCCTTTATCAGCTTCACTAACTAAATATTTTTTTCAGAGAGACAGCTCATCCAGAGGCTGCCTGCGTTTCTGTGATTTCATGTGACCCACTAACTAACCATGCCACCTGACAGGTCAATGAATAGTATCTGGCAAGAGAGGTAGAATGAGAAAGACAAGCCAAAAAGAAAGAAAAGAAAGCTAATTGCTGCTAAAATATTTACAAAATGATGATAAAAATCATCCTGAAAGAACATGATTTCAACAAAATGAAAGCCTCTTGCATGCATTCGGTGTAATTACAATGTTATCAAGAAATCAGGAATCAATATTTTATACTTTATGATAGAACCACATTGCAGCTTAGCCTGAATGGCACAGAAACTATTTAGTTCTGCAGGTTTGTCTCCTAAAGGAGGGACCACAGTTGTTCCTGAGTCATCTGCAACATTTATTTTTAGATCCCAGAACAAACAGCTTACCTAGAAAAGACAATTGTCTTAATATCCAAGAAAACACTTTTGAGTTGGTTTGTGGCAACAAAATCACTGAAAGGCATGCAGTGCAGGTGCTGTAGATGCACAAATAAGAGAGCAGAAAAAGTGTTGAAGAGAGAGAACAAAGTAAAGTGGAGTCAATAAACTTGTGGTGCAGTTTATTTCAAGTAAAGCGTTTATTCACAGATTGTTTTCAGCTATCTCGCCTCCATCAGGGTGGTGAATAAAACATAATGTACTGGAGAACAGGGGTGTGACATGTTTTGAATTTGATGGACTTGCATTGAGGGAGTTTATTGGTCTGTTAACCTTGCTGTGTGCAAAACAATCAACAAAATAACTGGTCACAATGTTTATGATAAAACGGTCAAATAGTGTATGCAGAGTCAGGATGCCTGTATGCTCAATCAGGATTAAATTGTTATATTTGAATTCTGTTATAGTTTGTTATCTGTTGTTTAGAGAAAATAAATTGCATGTTTAACATACTATCTCAAAAGCTTATCCTGTCTCAGCTGTCTTCACTCCATGAGAGCTCAATCATCATGCAAGCTGTTCAGGCTGGACTGATGACTTCATAGCACTGATGGGCCAGTAAAGGTGGGGGGGTGGGGATTACAAATCCAACATTCAAGGCACATCCCCTCTGCTCACTTATCCTGACTCCCAAATGTGGAGATCTCCCTCCAACCCATACTCCATACTCTTTGTTTGTTCAGTTGAATCTATCTGGACCTTTCTACACGCAGAAGGGAAAAGGGACATAAAATAAAAGGATTTCTTTTAATTCAACATGAAATTGACAGCATGTAAACAATTCTTTTTGTTACAGTAATATTCTACAGTAATAAAGCAAATATCATGTTACTTTTCAGTGAATCAAAGTTTTTTTTAATTTCATACACATTAACTACAAAGGCATGCACATTAAATGTGAGATTGATGTTGAAAATAAAAGAAGCCCTACCCTGAAGAAGCCCTTAAAGAAGGACATGTAATGGATCAGAACTACAGGGCTACATGTATATGCTTCATCTAAGAAAAGGTGGTGGTCTTGTATATCACCCATCTGCTTTAGGTACAAAATCCTTAGTCTCAGCATGAATTCTCTATTGTCAGTCCCCCATACTGGAGTCTCAGAGCTGCACTGATTGCCTATTCAAACTGAGGCAGTTATTTCAGTGCATCTGCCAGGGAGAGAAAATGCACTGATCAATTATTCAAAGAGAAAGGGTGTGGGAGAGGAAAAAGACATGGGAGAGAGGTGGTTAAAAAACAAGCGCAGCAGAATGGGAATAACCTTGGTACCAGTTGAACATACTGGTAAAAATGATAATGAGATATTTTGTTCTACAAAATACCTTCCTTCTTCTTCATCTTTCACTGTCTCCCTTCCTTTCCTCTTTTTTACTTTCTTGTCTAGCTTCCTGTCTCCTTCTTCTCCCATCATCCTGCCTGTCCCTTTTTTCTTTTCATCTCCTCCTCCACAATTTCCAACCTCCCTGTTTCATTGCCTCCAGCCTCTTCTTAAGAAGGGGGTTAAAAAAGACTGATGGCTGTAAGCAAGCAACTCCCAGCCTGTGGGACAAGAAAAATGCTGTTCACAAAAACAGACACGAAGCAATCTAAAGTGAGGAAAATATAAAATGAATAGAAATAAACAGCTCAATCTTGTCAACTAACAACTGAATATAACAAACTACCATAAGACAGAATAAGAACAATGCTTTGGATGTGAAATAGTTCTGACTGTTGGCTGCTGAGCCTGCTCAGTGCTGCTGTTTAATTATATGTTGTGCAGTGCATATTGGCATCACAGTGGAAATTGGTTAGTTTAACCCTTAATGAAGTATAAATGTTCTTTTGACGTAAAGGCAGAACACAACTCTCAGCTCTTTCGACAATCTTATATGGACATTGGACACTTCCCATGTATCAGGGTGGCAGACAGATCTAAGCTGTAAGTGTGATCAATACCACCTTGATTATACCATAATTTTATATATATGCAAAGGATACTTCCATGTTGAACATGTAAAAAAAACCCTGCTATTAGAACATTTGGGGTAGGTTCCCCTGTCTTATTGTCATTCTTTTTTGTCTAATATTTTTTTCATATGGAGCATTTATATGCAGGCCAGTTGGTCACTGGCTTTGTAAATATTCATAAATGTCAGATTTACCTGGGCCATGGCCAGTATGTGACCCAGTCCTCATTCAGAACATGACAGTAGAACCGTACATTTGGAGCAGAGCAGAAGGTTTGGTTGACATAAAGGACAAGTGAGATGGGTTTTCTTATATTCAATTGTCTTTAGTTAAACATAGTTTATGAGGACTTCAGACTCATTCCTTATTTGTATTCTCTCATAGTCACTATTTCATTAATTTTCATTTTTCATGTCTCCTGGCATTTCTCGTGTTGAGTGTTTTTATTATATCTGAAACATGGCACAATAACCAACCACTGCTTTGGTGTGATGATACATTTTCTTTAAATCAATATGTACTCCATCCTAAGGACAATGCAGGGAATTAAAAGTAGCAGCAGGAGAGTGGACTAAGCGCCTTCAGCCTCAAGCATTGTCTTAAACAGCCTGGAAAACAGCATGCAAATGACACAGTATAACAACAGCTTTCAACCTGTCACGTAACCCATTGTTTTACTGACAAATTCATGCCCACAAACAACCAGTGAAGTGTTTCAGTCAGACTTGATGTTGCATGGAAGGCAGACATCCCTGGATTTATCAGAAAATACAAACATACCTCCATCTCTCACTGTAAAAGTACATTAGTTTAGCTCTGTTACACAGAATTTGTTCCTACGATGAGTGATGCTGAGACAACATTACATACATTATTTTACTTCTGGCACACTAATGCACCCCACATGTGAACATGACCCAGTTGTGTGCAGCAGTAGAGAGTCCTGTCCGCTAAATATCTGTGAAGATTCTCAGTCATCCAGGTCATGGTTATCTAAAAAAAAACGTTTTTTTTTAATGGCAACTGGACTTGTTTTAGTTCCTTGACTACGTTTCACCCTCCATTCCAGAGGGCTTTTTCAAG
>JAUMHL010000018.1:6650618-6669215 GCA_032362345.1 Sandelia bainsii
GCAGACTTGAAAAAGCCCTCTGGAATGGAGGGTGAAACGTAGTCAAGGAACTAAAACAAGTCCAGTTGCCATAAAAAAAACCGTTTTTTTTAGATAACCTGTCTGCTAAAGAATCATAATCAGAAATGAAGAGGTGCAACACACCCAGCAGAAAAATTGAGATCACAGTTTGTTAAAGAATAGGTTATTTTCATCTCCACTAACTTGAGCTCTCGTATCAGTTCTTCAGTCATTTCCACTCACTGACTCGTGTCAAGCTCAGAGGCAGATTCAAGAAATACATTCCTGAAGAGTAGAGCACTTACCTTTAAAAGAGATGCAAAGAAAAGTGGATAAAAGAGTAAATATGCTCCTTGCTGAAATTGATTTTACAATAGTTCCACAAGAGCCAGTTATTGATCTGATTATGAGTGTAATAGAGATTCAACAGCAGCATTACATAATAGGCTGCTCTGTGTTTAGAATAAATGCAATTCTTTTAATGAGCTGCTTTTTCTGCAATGTCAGCAAAAACAAATGGGTAATTTAAAACTCTGAACCTCCCTTCAAACTAAAAGCATGCTGTTTTCTATCTCATAGAACCACTGAGTAGTGTGTCCTCTTTAGAGGTGCACTTTGACCTCCTGGACCTGACTGAGCTGACTGACATGTCCGACCAGGAACTAGCTGAAGTTTTTGCTGACTCTGATGAGGAGAGCCACAATGACTCTCCTGCAGGTAAGATGTGTTAAAATTTAAATACATGTGTTTTTACAATAATTAACATTAACAAAATAAAGGGAAGATGAGCTTTTTTTCAGCTCAAAAATGCACATAAGCACATTAAATAGGTGTGACAGTTCACTTTGTGTCATGGCAGCTGGTACAGAATAAAGACTAGCACCCCCCCACGCACACTCCCAGTTTGCAACAGGAAACACAAAGCCTTCCTATGTTTTATTTATGACCTGTGAGCCTCATCCTGCATGTAGAAAGTGAACTCTCCCCTCTGTCATTACTGCCTTTTAGCATGTACACGGGATTTCAATCCACATTTAAAGGTCTACTGACTCAGTTTATGCAATGTGACACAAGGACTGTATATTCTGTGTATGTACAGTGCTAATAAAAAATGTAAATATCAGAATATTCTTGATAAAAATGTCAAACTTTCAATTGCAACACTGGCCTAATCTATAATTGCAACCCCTTTTCATACTATGTTCAACTGAGAATACATTAGAAGTTCAAAGCGAGAATGGTCACTAATATTTTCTAAGGCTTTTCTGCTTATCACTAATGTTCCAAATCACAGCACATTGTCAAGGAAAGGAAGGTTATGGTCCCAGTTGGCCATCTATACTAAATGCCACTGTATTCAGCTTCACAGCCAAGTATTTAAACCAAATAAAGTTTACCTCTCACTGCTTCTTGTGTGAAGACAACTGTAAAGTAAGACAGGCTTGTGGTTGTCATGGAGTTAGTATGACTTTCACTAGGTGGATCATAGCAGCAGATTTGCGTAAACTGCATGTAAAAGTGTCACTTGGGAGTACTGTAGTCTCTTAAGGTGTGAGCTGTCCTGTCCAACACCACCACACCAGGTTTACTCAGCCTCTGTTAATCACAGTCACAGTCACAGCTGCTTTTCAGTAACTACTATGGTACAAGAGGCTTCCAGTTCAAGGCCTCACACCCACTGCTCTCTTCTGCTGATCAAGATGAAGTCCTGCTGTCAGCAGATGGACAACTCTATGCCACTGTAATGATGTTAAATTATTTGATTTACAGCCTCAGATTTGTGAGAAGAACAAAATCCTAATAGAAATGAATCCCAACAGAATGACATATTTAGACAGGTGATCCGTTTACTGTTAATTAAAAAGTGACAACCTCACAATGAGCAAAGTGTGTCATGTACTGTCATACCTGCAATAAGAATAGATCAGCCAGTCTGAGAACATAGGAAACATTTCCTCCTGGTTTTCAACCTTTTAAAGTCTGTACCTGTACCTTCTAAAAAATCTCCTATTTCTACCTGAGTTGTTTGTGTCTCACACACATGCCGCAGACACACTGTTCCTCTGCTTCACTCTCAGTCTCTTAGCCTGCCTCCATTCTTCCTCCCCAGTCTCTCTCTGCATGCCTGCTTCTGATACGACTTGTACAGAGGAAGGTTAACAATCCCAGATATACAGTATGCAGCTGCCAAGACGGCTGCAGATGATTTTGAGAGTCTGCAGACGGATAATAAATAAAAACTGCAGTGTTTGTTTGTAGAGATACAATACAGACATAAAACACAACTGTTTCTACTTATTTTCTGATAATAATAAATTAATTGAATTTTATTTTGAAAGAATAGTAGTATGAACCTGCAATGCAGCAGGTTGCAACTGATGCCCAAACAATGAGTCTGTCAAAAATGCAAAAACTAAATTAACAAGTGAAAAAACTATACAACTAAGAATCTTGCCTTAGACTGCCTGCATCAGGGGTTTGAACTCTGTGGAGTTGTGGTGGTGTAAGTAATTTTGGGTAAAAATGTTGTGCGCAGCCTGACAATGACATGTGTGTGTGTGTGTGTGTGTGTGTGTGTGTGTGTGTGAGTTTTGCATGAGAGAAAAAGGATTTAGCCAACTGCAACTAACTACACAAATCTCAGCAGCAAGGACCAGCTGTTCTTTCATCTGGATCATTAAAACATTCCTTTGTTATTCAGGCCTGTAATTTCATTTCAAGATGATTTTTGAGAAGTCTTAAATGAACCTGCTAAAACTATAATAATGACATGTTAGAAATGTAATTGTAACAAATTCCACATTGAAAGAAAATTAGTTAATTCTTCCATAACGTTATCAGTAAGTTTAGGTGAATTAATTAAATTATGTTATAGTTTGCATTGCAAATGTAGGTCAAGTTGTATTGAGCTATTCTGTGTTTCATTGGAAACTGCTGAGTTTGTGCCAGTGCGTGTAGGGCATGTAGGAGTTGAGGGAGAGGTTAGAGGGAATACAAAGAGAAGAAGAGAGGAACAGTAGATGGGTGAGTGAGTTCATGCTAAATGTAGGTTCCTGAATAATTCACTTTTCCCTGCTGGAAACAAGGACCTTCAAAAGCCATTTAAACAGTTATCATAATCTGTATTACTACACTAGCACATTAATTATAGATGCGTGTGTCTTGTTTGTTTTTTTACTCTGATGTCTTTCTTTTTTGTCCCTTGCCACATTTTTCACATCTTTCACTTTCAGCTATTGGCAGCGTGATTTGGGTTTTATTTGTATATGGACAGTGAAACCAGAACACGATAAATTGTACTTCATCGCAAAAATCCAGAGAGCAGACAAAATACAGTTCTAGGACTATGACCAGTTGGTAGGTCTCAAATTATATAATGTTTATCCACATTGCTACAAAAGTACCACAGAAATAGATATGGCTTTTGTTTGTCATTACAGCAGTAATATGGTTTTAACTGATGGTGCTGTGGTCTGTAACCTACTCTTTCTCTCTGGTGTTTTCCATGATCAAGTAGTGTGAGTTGTGTTATTAATCAGATATTTAGCAGAGCACTATAATTCAATCATGTGATGGCATTGTTTTATTGTGGAATATGGATAGATCTGAGACATTTAGTTGGGTGTTGGCAGTGGAGCACAGAGAAACTGGAAACACAACTCCACCTCAAAATAAAAGACATTTGAAGCAAAAAACAACATGTCACACCCTAATCAGTAATGTCAGAACAGGTGTTTCCAATCTGCTGCCACCTGCAGTGATGTCACTGCTTGGGATATAACCAGTGGTGATTTATCCTTTAGGACCACAAGACCTCATTTTATAGACGTTCTATAAAGGCTCTTTGAATGTAAAATGTCAGATTCTGGCTGAACTCGCTGACTTTGGGCCTGCTCCAGGCTTTTAATGAAATTACAGATTATCTTTGAAAACTACTTGACCCAGTTCACAAACACTGTGTGGTCTGTGCTACGATTAGCATGCACACATGAAATGAGTTTTTGTTTCCCTTAAATGGGTTGAAAGAGAAGGGTATTATTACAAACTAGATGGTTGTGCATGTTCACACATTTGATGTTGTACAACAGTTGTTTTGCCTCCACCTTTTCAGGTTTTCTATTTCAGAAACATAAAGTTATGCAGCGCCACACAGACTGAAGAATCTAATGGCTGCTAGCCAGCAGCACAGAAGGAAGGCAGAACCCTATAGCTTAGGGTATTCTGAGTATGTGATAGCAAGTGAGCGGCAAAGATGAGGAGCAGAGAATGGGAAAATCTATTTATGTTGTTGGAAGGTATATAATTGCTTTACCTCTAAGGTATGCAAACATTCCCTTGTGTGTGTTTGTATTCAGTCTTTAAATTAGATGTTAGGGCAGAAACAGGTAACAGAAATGGGAACAATGCAGTAAGTGGAAAAAAACCATTATGTGCTATACACAGAGACACATTCATACACAGTACCACACACCAAAGATAAATAAAGGCAACAAGCAGTAATCAGCAGGTATTTGTGACGTTTGTGTCAAGTTTGTGACGGAGCCTGGTATCCTCATTAAAATGAAGTGGCAGTGCCATCAATCTTCTGAGATCAATGTGTCTTTTCTGTCTCTTGTTGTCTCTCACTCTCTAATGTGCATGAGATATGGGTGACATGTGACTTTGAGGAGATATATAAGCCAGAGACTGAGTATGACATTCACTTAGGAAACCTAAGATTTGACTGATAGGCAGTGAAAGGCAGAGTCAGTTGTCAGTTCCCCTTCGGTCATTTCTTCTGTTCGCTTGTCTTCTTGGCAGGATTTAGATCACCACCAAGTGGACTGAAGCACCAATAGCCACAAAACTGAAAAAGATTGTATGGCTTATATAAAAAAAAAGGTATTAGTTGCTATAAGATGGCTTTGAGTAGCAGCAGAACATTTATGGTATTTAAATAATAATCATCTGGTATGAACAAGTATAAACTTGTTGTGTGAAATGTCTGGTGTGCATGTGTGTGTGCCAGCATGCTACTTACACTAGAAGCATTTAATGGCCAGGAAAACAACAAATGGTATCTTTTAAGACCTTTCTTGCACTATAACAGCTGAGGTCTGGAGACAGTTTTGAGCAGGTGTGGAGCTATGTATAGCCTACTGTCACCAGTAAACATTAAGACACATTAAGACAACTTGATTGTTAACTTCAGCTTGTAATGATTTCTTTATATCACCAAACAAATTCCTGTGCATTTGATTCTCAGGTTCCCACCAGCCTGTGCTGCCCAGAGGTGGGTACATGCGCTCCCCGTCATGGACACGCTGCAGTAAAGTTGAGCCCCCACGAGAGAGAAAGCACCACAGCGACTCAGACACCGGAGAGCCCTTAATGAAGCTGGAAAGACCAAAGCAGCCATGATATCTGAGGTGAACCAGCCGGACCGCAGAGAGAGAAAACCCAGTGCCAGACAGACGCAGCCAGAGTGGGAACACAAAGTCAGGAGGCCCCCATCTGCCACCGTACACTCACATAATGTTTCATGGTGCTGAATAGACGAGTTCAGGTTGAACTCTGGACACTGTGCTCTGTACTTTAACTAAAGATGTTGAGATGTGCAATATACACTCTCTCCTTCACTCTCCCTCTTCTCTTTCTTTATTTCTCTCTCACACAAACACACACAATCATTGTGTTTTTCATGCAAGTGGTTTTTAATGCAGTCTGGGCTGCCAGATGATTTTTAGCTTTGTTTCTGAATAACAGACAGGGTATAAGGTGATCAGTATAATAGCACCTCCATCCTTACAACCTCTTGTGTTGGAAAATAGACTAGACAGTTACACTGGCACTAAAAACTACTGTGTGTCCAAACACATGTCAAGTTACAGTCAAGTTAAAGCACTACCTTGTTAATTCACGTTGAATGAGTTCAAACATTAATCAATAGAGATAAAATAAATAAAATATAAAGCTGAGGCTGTTATTTAATCGTGCTGCTTGAAAATGAGAGAGGGGTTTCTTTTGCCAGTAAATAAAGTACCCTGAGCGGTGGAAGTGGGTTTCAGTGAGGCCACACTCTTTTCCATCAGACCTTCTCCCTCCAATGAAGAATGTGTGTTGTTATTTTCAATGCCTAAATAAAAATATTGCACTTCTCTCACTGAATTGTATTTAGAGTGCCCTCCAGCATTATTGGCATTTGGTGCAGATGACGCTAAAGATAAATAGACCAAGTAGCTGCTATATGCAGCTATGCAGCTTAATAAACTTTTCATACTGAAATACTTTTTTATTTACCATGTTCCTATCATTTTGAAAATGAACACTGCTGCTAAGATAATTAAAGGTGGTAATCCAAACTAAGTATTCAAATTCAATTAAGCGACATGCATTTCCTAGATGGGTAATACTTGAAGCAGTTAGAAATAAAGGATTGCACCATAGTCAAGTGGATTTGCACAAATGCCAAAAATACAACAAAGTGCCAACTATTTTGTAATCATCCTTCAAAATATAAATGTAACTTATGATGCAATAGTTCTCATAGTTCTAAGCAAAGGTAAGAGCAGAATACTTGATTTATTTATCTCACGTCCAGTTTGTCTATACCAGGAGTGCCAATAATTCTGAATTCTGTGACACAATGGATCAAAAGTGGCATTTGGATGGTTGAGGAATAAACAAAAATCTTGAAAAGGTATGTGTTAGTGTGATTTATGATGTTACTACAGTGTGCAGGAGTCATGTTAATATTCACTTAACACTAAAATCTCTAACGTCTCTGATATATGAAAAGTCACTGGTGCACTATTAATAATGTGACTCAGTGGGATAGGACGAGCTGCAAACACTGCATTGCATTAATATCAAAGTGGTCGGTGTACAATTTATCTTGTGTTCTTTGTGATAAGTGTTTTATAAACCTCACAGCATATTGAAAATTCCACTAGGTCTACGGTATGTGTTATTTGACAGCATCACACATACAGGTCACACACTAATGCTGGAATAAAATATTGTTGTTAAACCTGTATATTAAAACAATGCTGACATCATTAGAAATGAATTTGTCCCTTAGGCAAAGCTGGTTTAACACACTGAAATGAAAATAATGGAAAAAACAGGAGAAACCTAGTAGAGAATAAATCTGTTTAATACCAGTGTGAGCTACAATAGCCTCACACTTTCTATTTCATTTGTCTTTATATCTTGGTGTAATATCAATAATCCTCACCAACATGAAAAAAAAACATTTATGAAGCAAAAATAACACATTGTCAAGCAAGCAAAAAACACACAATGTCATACACACTGATATGGAAAATAATACTTAAGACACTACCAACATTCAAGGATTGGTTTTCAAATACATTAAAGAGTGCTACATAAATAATTATTTCACTTAACATGTGAATTTCATTAACAACCCACAATTGATTGAAAAAATTACTTCCTCAATCACAGCCATTTTCTGTCATGTAAATACATTTTGGAGGCAGGTTTGAAGACTTATTTGAGTCTTTACTCTTTAACTACACTAAAGACACCACAGAAAGCACGAACCTGAAGGTCATTCATAAATAAAACATGAGGAAAAATCCATAACAAGACAATAGTGATTTCTGTAACTACTACAGAGACTATAAAAAATAATTAGGACTACAGAACCTGTGAGGTAGGGTGAAGAGTTAAAATCTGTAGCAGTGTGTGATATACCATTTTTTTTAGTTTGCGTGGGTGATATCTACATCAGAGCTTATTCTTATGACTATGAAAAGGAAAAAACTAACTAAAGTGCCTCAAAACTGCTACACTAGTAATGTGTGCTTATCTTAAATATCTGAGAAAGAAGAGAAAAACCTGGTTTCCCCACACAGGAAAACACATATTATATTTAACCACCACCATAATTAAGTGGTGCCTGAGACTGGATGCATTCTTATTAGATTTATTGATTTATTGAAATTTCTACCACAGACTAAAGAATAAGCACTTGCTATGCTAAAATTGAGTACCGGTAGATGAGGATAACGATACTCTATAAATAATATTTACTGTGCCTCTATATGATAACAGGACAAGATGTTGACCAGTACACCTGCCCTTTCACATGAGGTCATATAATTCTGGATTTTAGAAAGGATATCTCAAATTTGCCTGAAAATGAATAGAGTAATACCACTGTACCACAGTGGTCCAGTGTATTTGTCAGTGTTATTGCACCGGTAAAGATGGAAGGAAGGATGTAAAAGGCACGTCCAGTGGAATGAATACGACAAACTGCACTTTCAGAGACGCTTTAGCATATAGGTTTTTACTGCTCAAACGATAATGATGACTGACAATTTGGAATTCTGCCATTAGTAAAATACTCCGATAAAATGTATAAAAATTGCACATTGCATAATCTTGCTCCTTAAAGACCTGTCGCCACATCACCACCAGTTCTCTTGCAGCTGTCAGTAAGTTAAAACATGCATATTATTTGCCAGGCCTCTGATAAGTGTGTTTGGGGCAGCATGATAGCTCAGTGGGTAGAGCAGTCGTCTCCCAACCCAAGCGGTTCGATTCTCAGTCCCAGCAAGCTACATGTCGCGGTGTCCTTGGACAAGACACCGAAACCCCGTAGTAGCGCTGACACAGGTCTAGCAGCTGTCCAAACAACAATTTCCCCAAGGGGATCAATAAAGTATTCATTATTATTATTATTACCTGTGTGTCCATGTGAAGATTTGTTATGCTGAATCTGCTGATGTTTTTCACCCCCCTTGTTCTTCTCCCAGTTCTGGTTTAGGTTTTCAGTTGAAGAGGTGTCCTCTTCAAATGCCCCATACCCTTCCACCAACTCTTCATTTAATTACTTCTCTTGAAAGGGACGAGGTCCTAGCAGCTCCACCATGTCGGCCTTGTCCAGGATCTCCTTTTCAAGAAGACGTTTTGCTACCTGCAACATGAATAAAACCAGAACACACAAACATTTCAGTTAATAAAGTTTTAATCAAGGTGAACTTCATCATCATTAAAATTACATGTAGTGTTAATGAAAGCAGACTTCCAAAACAGATTTTCTTTTGATCTCAAAACAGGCTGGTGATCAGTCTGTTTTGAGATCAAAAGAAAATAGTGGTAATAGTAGCAGTAATAGTAGTAATAGTTGCAACTAATACTAGTAGTACCAGTATTATTTTGTTTAAATAATGATTATTATTATAATAATACAAGTAGTTGTTAACTTACAGTAGCTGAGGTCACTCATCTTGCTCACAATTCTTGTAATTTATGCAAATTACAAAGGAGCTATGAGTTGCTGCATCATACTGCTCACGGAAGACTAGCAAAAATATTTCTCACCTTCTCCACCAACTCTTTCTTATTGGTGATGAGCTGAAATGTTCGCTGGAAGGCAGCATCTATGAGCAAGCGGACCTCCTGATCTATGAGCTGGGCAGTTGGTTCACTGAAGGGTCTCTTAGTCACTATGTCACCCTGAGGAAGGAGGTCAAAAGAAACCGGACCCACAGCTTCATTCATTCCAAACTGTACAACCTAAAATATGAAGAGAACTGCACTGAGCATCTCTAGAAAGAGTCAGGACGATACCATAATCTTTAAGTTGGTACTGCAGCAGTTTGTCTGTAAGCTGCTGCTACTGGTGTTCTAAAATAATAATGACATGCACACAGACACAGAATTTAATAACTCATGTGTTGCTGTTATAATATTTTAGTTTAGTTCTTTATTTCTTCTTTTTTAGCATGAGTGTGATTCAGTATTGAGTTATAACCACTTCATTGCATTTCTTTTAAACCAGAATCACATAGAGTAGTTTATAGACTTGCATATCTAGGTATAGGTATCCTTGCTCATAAATTAGGTAATTACCTGTGCATAGGCAGACTGGGTGACTTTTCTGAGATCATCTTGGGCTCCAGTAGTCATTTGATGAAGGAAAACCTGCTCAGTCACTCGACCCCCCAGCATCATGCACATTCTGTCAAATAGCTGCTCTTGGTTGAACAAGTACTGCTCCTTAGGTAGATACTGTGCATAACCCAAACCTTTACCTCTGGGAACAATGGACATCTAAAGGAATACATTACAATCAATGTGATTATCAATATAATCATTTGGTGAAATTGCATGTTCACAAGGGAAAGTAAAAACAAAGAAGATTGTGCAAGTGCTGCAGAAGATTTCAGATAGTCGAGCAGCAGTGTGAGAGAAGACAGGAAGGAAATGGCTGAAATACCCTAAGTAGGGGGTCTGCATGTTCTAGGAACCAGCCAGCAACAGCATGTCCAGCCTTGTGGTACGCCACAGTAGTCCTCTCTGAAAGCTGCAGTACTTGGGTCTTTTTTTCTAGACCTGAGAGCAAGGTGGATGTCCATAGACTTTTAACTAATGCGTAAAATCACACGTAAGTACAATCAACTAATCAAATTCTAACATGGAAGGTCTATTTTGAAAAAGAGATTGCAATCTCATTGAAACCAATGGCTCGATAAAACTAACATATAATTGAAGTAAACCTCATATTACATAAATATATATCAAACTAGCCACTTTACAACAGTTGAATTTATAACTATCTAACTTGATTAACGTTTATAAACCATATCCAATAGTCTTTCTATGAGTGTTGGCATAATGTGTACATATAAATGTGGTTGTCAACTTACCTCCAATAATTCTCTCCACTGCCTGCTTAAAGTGCTTAGTAGTGATATGCTGGTCGAGGTTACGTGCAGCTATTAGAGCTGCCTCATTACACACATTTGCAATATCAGCCCCTGAAATACACGTACAAACACCAGTACCAGGTTAGACTGAGATGTGATTTAAAATATCAAAAACAGTTAAATGAGAAAGTTGAAAGATCATTTCAGATTAATCTAAAGACTGTGGGCACACATGCAAAAATAAACACATCTCTTGATCTTACCAGTAAAACCTGGGGTTAGTGCTGCTAAATTCTTGGCTAAAGCCTCTACTTCTATACTGGAGTCCAGTTTAAGAGGTCTTAAATGCACCTTAAAGATAGAGGCCCTGCCTTTTATATCTGGAGGGCCTGTAGAAAAAAGAAGCAAACGTATTACAAAGTTCATATCACTTGAGTAAAAGAAGATCCTCTTTTTAAAACAAAAGACAATTAAGTGCTGACTAAAGTAAGATTAAAAAAACAGTCAGTGCAGAAGTAATATGATCACATGATAATCTTACTATCCATCCATGCATGTAATTCTTACAAACTGCTATGCGAAGAAACAAATGTACAAGTGAAAGGTGTTAAAATCCGTCAGTGTGTTGAGTTGGCCTCAGATTCTGAAGTCACATCTCAGAAATGTGAATAATCTGAAGCTTACAGATCTATTGTTAAATGGACACCCAAGAATGACACAAATGTGAGTGAGTGTGTGAATGAGCAAGGATCCATTTGACCTGAGACTTGAAACAATGGCTAATCTTGAGTCCCAAAGAGGAGACCTTTACAAGATTAATCCTCCATGCAGACTAAACACACACTTATTTTTGTTGAATTAATGAGCTGATTTATTCAGAATTAGAGTCAGATTTAGTGGCTAAGAGTATTTACACATAAAAGGAATCTCACTCTGGCTCCCAGTGGCTCTCATTATTCTTACAGACAGGAACAATAACGATAATCTAACAGTAACACTGTAACAAGTTATGCAACAAATCACTGGTCAACATTAATTAGCAACATGCCTGTTGCCAACATGGGCAACTCTATCTCACCAACACTGTTTACACATATAAAAAAAGGTTAGAGGAGCAGAGGAATTTCACGACACAAAAAAGAGCAGCAGCAGATCCCTCATGTTGGCCTCCAATTATCTAATCCTTTTTTATAGAAAGCTAGCTTTCATATTTTGACCCAATTGTCACAGAGAAACTGCCCTGCCCACCATTGTCCAGCATTGCTGGAAAAAAAAAAGACATTAGCAGGCAGAAAAAGATAACCACAAAGATAAAAGCACACAGTATGCAACACATGCTGTTAATAATAACATGACCAGGCACAAGAAAAGAACAGAAACAAATCTAATAGTCTTGAAGCTAAATGGAAATTATGAAAACCATACACTAACATTATGAGGTCATAAGGTATAAAATATACAGTCAAACTTAGAAACTCATCTGAAACAGGCAAATGCATACATAAATGCTGACAAAGTTAAATTTGGATCTGTATGCACATTAGTGCCACTGAATTAAATTTGCTGCACAGTGTCTGGTGTGCAGCAGTTGACTACTGAGGTAGCACAGCAACACAGTCATGAATCAACATGGAATTATGAAGCACATGAGGGGAAGAAAGTTTGCTTTTAAGTCAAGTCCAGGAACAAAACAGGTGGCACACAGGTACATGCCAGCTTAATTGTTTGGGATCATTACATTGTCAAGATGCAAGTCAAAACCAGTAGATAACTCTTATAAGTAATAAGACTGTAGTAAACTAAAACAGGGTCAAGATGGAAACATTATAAATTTTATAAATTCATATTAGTTAGTAGTCTTTCTTAGTAGTTCTTTTATAGATTTACAGACATATTTCAACAAATTTGAACACATAAATGATGCACAGAGGTATGCATAAAGGATACATGTCATTAATAAGATGAAGATTACACTTACCTATATATATATGCCGATCAAAGCGTCCAGGTCTTATCAGTGCTGGATCCAAGATATCAGGACGATTGGTGCCAGCCAAAATGAGCACACTGGTGCTGCTGTTAAAACCTGTAAAGAAAATGGGAACATTTTACCACAGTAATCAGGTAAAGACCCAATTACGGAAAGAAGCAGCATTATTAGCTACCATCCATTTCCACAAGCAGCTGGTTGAGAGTGTTTTCCTGTTCGCTTTGGTCACTAACATTCCCTCTGCTTCTCTTCCTGCCTACTGCATCAATCTCGTCAATGAATAGGATGCACGGAGCATTTTTTCGAGCCGCAGCAAACATATCCCTTATCTAATTCAGGATGGGAAAATCAGGAGAAATTAGTTATATAATATATATAATATATCAGAATGTGCAGAGCCCTGCATTCGGCCCAATACTGACCCTTGCGGGGCCCACACCGACAAACACTTCCTGGAACTCTGAGCCGCTGGCAGTGATGAAGGGGACATTGGCCTCCCCTGCAATGGCCTTAGCTAGCAAGGTTTTCCCAGTTCCAGGTGGCCCTGATAACAGTGCACCCTATGGACAAAGATGATAAAGTGCTGTGTGTTTAAATGTACAATAATATGAAATGCCCATAAAGTATCTGTGGGACTTAACATCCATCCATCCATTATCCTAAGTGCTGGAGCCTATCCCAGCTGACACTGGGCGAGAGGCGGACAGGACAGGTTGCTGGTCTATCACTGGGCTGACACATAGAGACAGACAAACACTCACACCTTGGCAATGTAGAGTAAGCCACAGTAGCTGGAGAAAACCCACGCAAACAAGGAGAGAGCATGCAAATGCTGTGAGGCAACAGTGCTAACCACTACATCACAGTCATCAATTTTGAAAACATGACAGACCTTTGGGATCTTGGCTCCAAGGTCCTTGTACTGACGTGGGTACTTCAGGAAGTTAACAAACTCCAAGATCTCCATTTTGGCTTCGTCACAGCCTGCAACGTCCTTGAAACGCACACTGATCTTGTCTTTAATTATCCTGGCTTTGGATTCACTCATGCTAAAGAGGTTTCCTCCACGTCTACCTACCACTGGTCCATATTGTAAAGCAAACAGTACAAAGACAGCCAGAAGTAAACTTGGGAGAACACTAAAAAGGAGAGTCCTATGAAGAAAGAAAAAAAAATCAATTAGGCTAGGATGCACGTGAGAAAATGAAACACATAATTAATATGAAAGTTCTAGTCACTCACTCGTCATATTCCCTGGTGAAGAGTACAGGTATTTTTTGCGTGGAGTTTAAGCCCATTTCCAACTGGGCCATCTCCAGGTTATGTTCAAATGAATTGACACTGCCGATGTTAAACCATAAATAGTTCTGAAACACACACAACATATAATGGTACAGCATATGGCCACACACTTTATTCAATACTGCATTGCCTCCCAGGGTGCTCACCTACATATTTTGAGAGAGGCTGTGACTAAAGTAAATCAGTGTATATTTACTTAGAATTACAACCTGGTCTTAACTGTACAATCCACTATTCTGGGAATGAACAATATAGTAACCAATAGGAAAAGCAAAAGAACAACATGGCACCATTTTTTTGCAACTAACCACTTCTGTTGTGTTCACTCCATGTGCAGGAATCACTTTGACATATTGTTTGTTGACAACCTCCAGGTGATCCACCTGTGTAGACAGCACAACAACCAATTTTTTTCACATTGTTTCAAAGACAAATATGGACATAAAACCCACGTTAGGAATAAAATAAAATCAAAACTATCTGTTCCTCTTACCAAGCCCCTGCTCAAGTAGTGATGCACAAAGTCCTTCCAGGAGACCTGGACTCCCGTCTCTCGGAAGTAAAAGTAGAGAAAAGCTGAGGCCATGCCAGCTGCTCCAACAGCAAGATTTCTGACCGTATTTTCATCCAGTGGAAAATCATGCTGTTAGATAAAGTAGTGCCGTAGGACAGAGAGTTGATGGAGTGACCACTTGATTATAGATTGTGTCAGCATGCTGGTAATTAAGAAGTCAGCCTCACACTAGGGCTGCAGGATGCACTAGGAGCACCCATTTTTATATGTGACTTGTACAGTATGATGTGTTATAAGAAAAATATCAGTCCGACAACAATAAACTACCTTATATTAATTTTATATTAATTTTAAACATATATAAATAACAATCATAACAATAATATTGTGTATTATATATTGTCTACACTGTATAATATACTATAATAGAACTATAGAATAGTTACATAAGAAAAGGATGCTAAATTATGGAGACTGCAACTTTAACTTGCAGTAATTAGTAAAATAGGAAAAAACTGATTTAGATTTTATGTTTAAAGGTCTCAGATTCCAGCATTCTAGTAAATATATTCCACTCTGCATTTGTGGTCCATTTCAGTGGGATGAGATAAACAACCTAAAAGAGCACAGTTAAAAATTTCTGGCCATGATTCGCACCTGAAAGCGCGTCCACCAGTGTGACTCTTTATTTTTTCCTCCTCTTCGTCTTTCATCCCCGTCCTCGTTAGTGTCCAACTCTTCGCTTCCACCAGATTCTTGCTCTTTGGTATTTTCACCTAAATAATAACAGACAACAAAGCATGGACCACAACAGAAAGAGGATGTACAAATGATGCTTCTAATAATGACACACTTCAAACTTTGCAACTGGTTTATTGACCTAAGTTTTTTCCTTGTTCTTTGAGAATTTTTTTTTCAAAACCTTTACATTTATTAGTTATTTGGCAAATGCTCTGATCCAAATCAACTAACAAGTGAGGTACAAGCATGCAAATGCCTGACACCAACCAAAAGAGATTTAGGTCCTTGTGTGCTCTAATTTAACTACATTATACAGTGTAATAGCATTAGGAGGCCCAGTACCTTTTGGAGGTTTGTTTGAGCTAAGCAACCGAGCAAGTGAGAAACTGTGTTCATATAGTCCTCCACATTTTCTTTGGATCAGTGGCAGCTTCTGAAATAAAGACAATGTATGATTAACATATTAGCAGTGCACACAGGACCTAAAAAGTAATAAAAAAAACAATTTGATAATCCACAGGCCCATGGTTTCTACTGCTGATATCACTCAGTCACGCAGACCAGCTGTCATGTTAACGTAAGAAATCCGTCCTGTTACATAATTTTTTCTACACAACCCCAAACAACATTATTTACAGGACACATCTGATTATGATCTGGTCACTCTGGACTCTGTCACACTTAACCTAATTTTAATTTAAGTCTTTGCAACACTGTTGTAGATAACCCACTTAAACTTTACACTAAACAGTTCCTGCAAACCCCAGATGCCATTTACTTACATAATTGTGACCTGTGCATATTAAACACAGATTAAATTATTTCCGACAGCTACAAACACTTTTTGATGTGTCAACTGAAAATGTTTAATTGTGATTTATCACTTTGCTACAATTGATCCTGGCTTTTTAAAGTCAGTACCATTAGTGATTACTTTTCACATAAACATATAACAGAAATTTTTTTAAATATCAAGATATAATAATAAACATGTTTTTACTGCAAAACAAACTTAAAAAAATTGTAAATCTTTAATTTCTGATATTTGGAAATATGCAGAAAAACTATATTAAACTTGAGTTGAGAACTTTCCATGTCAGATATAAAAAATAAAAATGCAACGCTGCAATTAATTGTTTAGCCTGTCAAAGTCCACTATAAAATAAGACATCTACAGTATAAAGACAGGAAATTTCGACATATAACATATTTGATTTCATATAAACAAGCTACAGAATAAGTGGCTTGATTGTTCTACTTCAACACAAAAGCAGAAAGACAACTGAAGCCAGCAGCAACATTTAAATTACCTCTTCAAATTAACCTCTATGAAGGTAAGACACTGGGAAATCATTAAAGTCTTATCCTATCTTATCTTATCTTAAAATACAAAGTCCCATTCAAGAATTTACAAGTTTTAGGTAACTTGTAGACTCCAGCGCACTGTAACTTAATTGCATTCTTGCAATATTTACTTAGCCTATTTTTTTTCAAGAATTACATGAATTATTCAAAATAAACAAGGCACTCGCAGTAAGCGTGACACGCCCCTTTCATACAAAACATTATGAAACTGAGGAAACCGACGTATAAACTCAGCATTATCAAACGCACATATCGTGAGAGTACAAACAACTGAGGAACGATACATAAACACTGCTGCAGTCTGTTTGTTTTGAGGTTTTTGGGGGGTCTGCGGTGCGCACTGAGGAACACTGAGTTCTTTCCCACAACAGACATCACCCAAAATCTGCAACACAATATGTAAGAAGCATTCATTCTAGTAGTTTTGACATGAACGTATAGAGATCTTATAGTATAATATGCTGTAAGACAAAATAATAAAAACAATGTCACTGTACCGACAGGAGTGCACCCCTGTGAAAAGTAGCAGAAATTGTGGAGAAATCTTGGCTCCACGTCCGAACCGTCCGCACTTGGGTCCGAAAGAGTCCGACACGGACAGAGAGGAGACCCATCGCATCCGCCGCTCTCACTCGGCTTCCCTGGACTGGACATCACCGAACCATCAACAAGTACGATGGGCTCATTGCCAACTAACACCGGCTTCTCGCGAGATTTTGCGGTACACAAGCATAGCACACAAGCACAGTGAGGTTTTACCAACAAAGGGGATATTTTCCCCAAGAACTCATGAATTCAGTTAGAGGTAGATTCATGGACGTCGTTAGGCCTATTTAAGGGGAGCTGAAGCCCCCCTAAAATTATAGTAATAATCATAATATTTTATAATTATATATACATATCACTGAGCGCAGGTACGCACTTAACAAATAGAAGCAAGAATATGAATAGAAATAAATAATAACAAGTCTAGTTATCATTGTTTGATTAAAATGATGGTACCGGTCGTTTTAGCTGCTGTAGGTAGAAGGCGGGCATTAGGACCTAGGAGGAAGCTACATGTCGCTTGTTAACAACGTTCCTCAACAGAGCGAAGCAGTCAGAGAATCACTTCATAGTCTGGGACTGTGAGTAGGTGTCAATGACTGTTAATTGCTTAACTTTACTTAAGTTTCCTTAAGTCAGGCATGTCCGGCCTTCGGTTTTAAAAACGTATTATTTATACGTGGACTGGAGTAAAATAAATCAGCCCTGGTATCTTGGTCCAGACCAGACCACTGCATACTATCACGAATACACATCTTATCACGAGTTGCGCGTCGTCTCTGTTAGCTCAACTGATACCGGAGTTCCGGGTTCGCATCCCGGCCGTAACAGACTGCGACAGATAGACAATCAACTGCGTAGTAACACAGAGACAGGGGTGGATAAATAGTCTTTTTCATTTGTTCACTCCTGTGAGGCTTAGATTTGGTTACAATGCCATAATTGTGACAATGAAAATAAAATTGTTATAAAAAAGTACATATGTATGTAAATCCTACTGTAAGAAAAGGTGATGTTGGGTATTGTAACACTAATTTAGACTAAGTTCAGCTGCAGCTGTCCATCTTTCTTCCTGTATTTTGACAGAATATCAGTCCCCACATAATGCTCTTGTTATAATCGGTTATTAATCTACTAGTGATTAAACTAATGATTGCAATGCACCATTATATTATCTTCTGTCTTGAGTTGCATAGAGAAATGTCAATGGTAGGCAGAAATAAATAACTTTATTTGAAAAGACACCAAGCAAGAAGAAATTAGTTATGAAACTATATATTTTTAGATATTATGCCATCATTGCATATTATTAACTTTGTTTCTTCTCTCTCCACTAGTTGTGCTTCATCCTCTCTCCCTCTCCCTCTCTCTCCCTCTCTCTCTCTGGCTGTATCTTTCTGCAGGTATCCTCGACCTTGGAGCTGTAGTTACTGGTTCTACCAACCTGCCCAGTGCCTCGTCTGCTGCTCCTTGTTGTT
>JAUMHL010000018.1:6669315-6683442 GCA_032362345.1 Sandelia bainsii
CGAATGGTAATTGCTTGTGTCTTCTCCTTGTAAGTTGCTTTGGATAAAAGCGTCTGCCAAGTAAAGTAAAGTAAAGACTATGTCCCAAATAATGAAACATGTCACTGACTGTGATTATCAGTTCACAAGGATTGGATCAAGGTGAGGTCACTATGACCTTGACCTCCGACCTGTCACCAAAAACTAATCCGTTTTTGGCCATCAAAAACAACCATTGACTCCAATTGGACAGTTGTACCAAATTTGATGAAATTCCTCCAAAGTGTTTTTCACATATTGTGTTCAGATGAATGGGCAGAAAGAACTGGATCAAAGCAAAGTCCGTGTGACCTTTGGCCTTTGGCAACCAAAATCGAATCAGTTCATCGTCGAGTCCAAGTTGACAGTTGAGCCAAACTTGAAAGAATTCCCTCCAAGTATTCCTTAAATATCACATTCATAAGAACCTAAAAACCTAATGATCCAGCCCTGACTATCACCTGTGCGGAGCCACAATTAAGTGTTTAATTTTGTTTTTGCTGCGACAATTACTTGATTATATTAAATACTTCACTTCTTAAACACTTGTTCAACTAACTCTTATTTTTTACAATATATGCTAGAATTCCTTGGCTCCTCAAATGTATTTGTTTTGGATGCATTTGAATGGTGTTCAGACAAAACCAGACATTTGAACATGTGATGACATTTTCCTCCAGAACTAAGCGATTCATCATGGTCAAAAACAATGTTCTGACAGCTATAACATAAATGCAGTTTTATTCATATGCTTTAAAATATTACACAGTTTAAAAAGTTGTTTTGATTGTTATATAGTTGTTGAGAACAACAGCGTGCACCACCTTTTCTTAGTACTTTGTGTACTTCATTTATTCATGCACTACTCCACATGACTTTACAACACAGCGTGGCTTCGACCAACACCACGTCCATTACTTAAAAAAAAAAAGAAGTACAGTACATCATGCTGAAAAATAACACAGCCAAAACTCATTATTTTATAACAAATACTTTAGGTCAACATTTACACTTACCAACAATGTCCTGTAACATCTTTGTCATCTCTGGAGAAAATGTGGAACAGGTATTTTAAGACTGAGACAATTGACATGATAAGTGTAATTGGATGTTTGAATAACAGCTGTATGCAACCTGACAATCTTAGGCACACAATGTTCATGAATATCCAAGTGGTTTAAACACAGATCAAACTGTCTGAAAATTTGTTCACAGTTTTGCATAAAAGATAAGCACATTTAACTCCCATATTCCTTTTCTTTTGCAGTTAAACAATTCTTACAAGTAAATGTACTCAGCATGGCATACTTTGATTATATCTAGTGTAGCCAATGTAAGTATTTCTATCTGAAATTATGGTTTTAATGACTATATACACAAAACTTCTTGTCAAACAATCAAGTTACATAATTGTTTCCACAATCCGGGGTGGCTAATGACAACAAACTCTGGTTCATGGTAAAGTGCAAATAGATCAAACAGGCAAATAAATAAATAAACTATTACGTTATAATTATAAAATGTATAATTATAAGTGGACTGCTTTAGGGGTAGTATCCTACTTGAGAGATAAATTGTGCTGCAACTAAAAATGTGACTTGTAAAAAGGGGAAAAAGAAAGTGTTAGTGATGTTATGATCACACAGCGATTGTGGACTTCCTGTGATAAACTAATTATGTACTGTGTATTTGTGTTGTACTAACTTAAAGGTCTAACGAAGCAATGTTTGAAATGCTTACTCATTTAACTTTCAAGAATGTTTACAGGATTTTGTTTTAAAAATAAAAACAACTGTAAGCTTCTGGTTAATATAACTTGTTATTTTGTCTTTGGAAGCTTTAGTTATAATCATTAAACCTCAAAGACATTTTTATATATGGCAACCTTACAATAACAATTAAAATACAACTCCTGCATGCATAATCACCTACTGATAAGGTGGCCTTTCTCTATAGAGTATGTATGTTTTATATTTATACAAGCAGAGACTTACTAATGCAAATCACTCACACAGACAGTGTTCAGTACATCCAATTCCAGTATTAATCAAAAAGTCTGCCAAAAAATATATATATATATTAATTTTCAGATGGGTTTCTAAGTACCCTGCTTTATTACGTAGTGCACAGGAAGAGAAAGACGCTGCAGTACCAACATATGCACAAAACAAAACAAAGCTGGACTTCTACTGAGTAGAACATGAGGCAAAGTGCAACATCCAGTAACATCAGGCGGTCCTCTCTAGTTATGCATCTTTAACATCTGACACCTCGTCCTGCTTGCGCTCAGTCATTCGGGCACATCGTGGACAAGTTGTGGAGTTGTCATAGTAACAGTCTCTACAGTGACACAAAGCAAAGAGCAATCATTTTTGTTACATTTATTAATGATCTCTATTTTGGTTATTTTTCCTTTTAATTTAGCAATTGGGAAGTTTTACTGCTTCACACCGTACAATATGCTGAGCTCAACAGTGCTGTTCTTAATCTTCTGTATTCAGTTTGAAGATATATTTACTAGTCATCTCAGACTATAACTAGATGTCTTTAGGATTATAAGTAGGTCCACTCTGAAAACTACATTTTCTGTTTTGTACCCATTAGTGTAATTTCTTTCTTCACAATCAATTACATACAGTAATTGGTTGGATGGTGACTAACCTGTGGAAGACAGCAGAGCAGTCATGGCAGACTGAGGTGTGACTGTCAAAGGGGAAGAGAATATCTCCCTCCTTACACAGCTCACACACAAATCCTTTGGCCTGACAACGCTACACATGTACAAACACACAGAACACATACAAACAAAATGGGACTGAAGGTCAGAGTTTCATGAGAGGTCACGACAGTTGCACGATTTCTACTACTTTAGCTAATAATAACATCATTAAATTCTAAGTGATACAAACAAAGGCATCAAGCTTTCGTATTATGCTGTGTGCTTTATGCTAGAGCTCACCTCACAGTCTAGTTTAATGTGTTTAGCAAATGTAGTGTGGATCTCTGTAAGGGAACAGCTGAGTCTGCCACTGGAGATGTCAATCAAATCCTGCAGTGAGTACATGTCATCATTCTCCACAAAGTGCTGCCGATCTTGTAGCTGAAGAATAAAAACCACAGTGGACACTGTTGATACAAAGGGTTCACTGTATCATAAAATACATGCAGGCAATCTATATACCATGGAGACCAAACCTTGCTGTGAGAAAATATATATAACAAACAAGCTGATATCCAAACCAAAGACAATTTTATCTGTTAGAAAGCCTTTCTAGTTCTGAAATACTTAGAAATGAATGTTTATGCTGATACCGAACTTGAACAAAGAACAGTCACATTTATTTACAGACACATCACACACTGTACAGAATCTTAACAACTTTCACAATTCTCAGTTCAGCGATTATTCAGCACTTCCACCACATGGTGACACTGTTGTAACATATCAGTTATTGGTATGACAATAACTGTGCAGGTCATTTTAATTTGTGGTAAATACATATTGTAAATACTGTAGATTCTGACCTGTAATAGTAGCCGAGCCTCCATTGCTTCTTTACAGGTAATAAAGTAGGGTTTCATCAATAGAATATCTTGACGAAGTTTCTGTAAAGGAAAACACAAGTTGAACAAAATTTGATTTTCATAATAATAGCACCTGATGTAAAAATAGTGAAGTGAGAGGATGAGTAGGGTTACAAAACAACTATAATGAAAGCATCAAGATTGCTATTTAAGTAGGAATTCTGTGGACTGTGGATTTTGTTTTATAGATCCTGAGAACATCTTTGAATAAAATTCCCATTATTTATTACAGGGTCCTTACTAGTGCGTCCAAAAAGTAAAGCTACCCACCCTGATCTCAACCAGTTCTTCCACAAAGTTGAATAGCAGCGGGTTGATTTCTTTCAGCTTCAGTACAGGTCGTGATATCATCAGGGCCAGGTAGCGTAATGAGGACCGACAAACCTGAAAAGGAGACATTGCGTGACAGCCTCAATGGACCAATGCGCATCATCTAACCTGAATTTGCAGCCCGTCTTCTGACTTAAAAGGAGGTCAGATGCTGACTGGCTTTCACAAACAGGCATTTTCATTAGGGATTGAAATTCTTTTTAATCTTACTGTATTGTTGTTTGAGTACAGTAAGCTACCCTGGAGTCATTTTCTTAGACTTGATAAAGCTCCTCTAGAGCCACAGAAGACAGGATTTCAAACACTGTGTGGTACTTGTCATGATTCTTGCAATGCTGTTTTAACGTGTTCAGTAACACATGTTCATCTCCTGTTTGAAAGGAGGAAAAATTGATGTCTCATAGAATCACATGAAGAAATTGAAGAACGTGTGAAGACGTTCTGTTGACGGTGAGGCTACCTTGCGTGGTTCAAACTCCCAGTTGTGGATGACACGAGCTGGGATGGTGGCTGTGTCATTCCAGTGGCATGTGCTGCAGTAATACTGGCCTGTGTAATCACACTGTCTGGCCTCACTTGGCACGCCCCCTGCAGGACAAATATGGTATAGTTCAGTAAAAGTCTGAAACTAAAGAAAGCTAGATGCAATTAAATAAACACTCTTGTGTGGCATATAGATATGTAGTAGACAGAGATTTACTGAAAAAATCGGTCTCATGTCAAATATGTGCACAACACCATTTTGTAATCCCTAAATTCTAGTGAGCTATTTCTGGTTGGCTGTGAAATAACCTTATTTACAAGTGTGTGCATATGTTAAAGTTTAATCAATTCAAATTACTCTAAAATGTTGCTTTTTTTCTTTTTCAGCCTGCTGATATTGATTCAATACCTTCCTTTTATACTCACTCAGTGAAATAGGTGTGCGACATTCTGCACAACGGTAGTCTTGCCGGTCTAGTCCTATCTCAGGGCAGATGCTGAGCTCATATTCTGACTGGTGACTGACCTTTGACCTCACACAGGGCTTTGTGATCAGGTTCATGCATTTACTGTGGCAACGATAATAGCAACCTGAAACAAGAAAGGGATATTCATATGGCATTACATGCACTCTGTGTTAGGCAGAGTTAAGGGATTAGGAGGGCTTTACAAAGATGCTCCTCATACTTCATATAGTGCATTCAGGAAATAAATTCTGAGAAAATTAAATTCATTTGATTGTTGATTGTGATTGACTTAGACAGCAGCACTTTTAACCTGACAGTATCACACTAAGTGAGAGAGTGGAGCTGTACATTAATCTTTAAGTACCATATGGTGAGCTTGTGCATGATGTTTCCAGCTGATATTCAGATATAGTATAATCTTGTGTGGAGGTCTGAGGTTTTTTTTTATTATCTTTGTGCCCTTAAAACATCTAATTCCTTCCACAATGAGATGTTTTGCAACTAAAATTTTTTCACAAACAGGCGAGCTATATCAGTCTGACACTGAGTAGTGTCTCACCTGTGCAGGTATACCAAGTCTGAATGAGGCCCCAGATGATAGCACTACACTTGTCACAGGTCTGTTTCACGCTCTTGCTCTTTTCCTTAGAAAAGCGGTGCTCCAGTAGGACTCTCAGATTAGGCTCATCCTCCTCAGGGTCCTTTCAAAGGACAAACAGCAAAAACTAAATCCATTCACCATAAGAGTAACTCAGTTGTAAGGAGTATTAAAAAGAGTAAAAAAAATGTGTTCTGGAAAAATATAGCACTGAGTGTGGCATTTAGTTTCATGTCAATGTAAGCTTATAGTAATCAGCCTGACACATCGCCAGCATGCCACCAAGACAGTTTTATCAGTGATATCAGAGGTTTCACAAAGGTGGATAAATTCTTAAGCTATAAGGATGCAGAGAGGATGTACCTAAAGACAAACGACTTTTACAGTAGGGTCAAAAATGCTGAAATTAGCTACTGTGGTTTCTCAAAAGAAGAGAACATATCAATAAACAGAAAATGTGCTATTTGAGCCACAATGAGCTTCTGCAGGAAGTTGCCGATTTCCACAAAGTTGTTTATTAACTTATCTGTCTCCAAGAATGTCTACAATGTTTGCTCTCATTTATCTGATGCAGAGCAATTGCTAATATGCCTGAGGTGATACAATTAAAGCAGGAGTTTTTACTTGAAATGTGTTCCTAGCCCACAGCAGTCACCTCTCAGGATTAATGGAATTATTTCTGATTATCTCTCAGACACCGATTACTACACAATGTATTCTCAGCTTTAGCCCAACTAAGGGTGAAACTCATGCACCCACTAGGTTATTCTTTTTCCCTAAATTCTATACATTAAAAACATTTAAGTGCAGAATAAAAAGTAATATGCATGTCTGGAAATACAGTAAAAAGCAAATAATATATAATACATGTACAGCTGTGCATTCCATAAAATGTAAAACATGCTAATGAAATCAAGTCAATTATGAATTTCTTGATGTTCTTGATGACTGTCCAACTGAGGCAGCACCTACAGCTATGATATCGTGCCATTCACTTCTACATTCACTCCTCAGTTCCAACCTTAAGCTCCTGCAGCTTGAGACGAAGGTGGATGAGTTTCACCACAGTGTCCTTTTGTCTCTCTGAGTGTTCTGGCAGCTCCAAGATCAGCTTCTTACACTCCTCTATGGCCAATTTCAGCTGTTCAATGTCAGACGCCACAAAAGAACCCTAGAGCAAAAAGAAAAAGAGCAAAAACATCTAGATGTGTAGCAAGATGTTATGTATGAAAGCTTCTCACAGACACACTATAAAACAGTGATAAGTTATTTGGAGTTGAAGAGAACAGCAGTGCAACATTAGCATTAAAAGTGCTTTACCACAGGCCTTGAGAAGTGGTCCTCAGCTAGACCAAGGTCCATGGTCCGATCTGAACTGTGGGTTCTGCTCCCGGAGAACAGCTCAACTCTTGATTCTAAAACGAGGGTAATGCGTCATAAAGCACCGTTCTTCTTCTAATCATACACACTGTGGTCTGGTAAGTGCACTTAATCGTGTGTGCTAATTTCAAACACATGACTCTGGTCACTCAAAGACCTACACTCAAGAAGTCTCAAAGAAGGACAGCAGCACAAAATGTACAACTGTAGGAATCACAGGTAATTCTCTTATCAGTTCTGGTAATGTGTAACCAAACAAACTGCCTGGAAGGAGTCCTACTGTGTGATTAAACCTGCTGTTCAGCAAGCTGAATGAACTTTGAAGTGCTGATCACTGTTTTACTGCTGCTCCTTTTATACAAAAAGATATTTGAACTGTTGTGCTGAACATGTCGAATATGCCCTTACAGTATGTGACATGTCAGGCACCAGGAAAAGCTGAAAACACAACATCTCACATATCACCTTCTTAATTCATTAGCAAACGAAGCTAGACTGCTAGACTACACAGTTAATAGAAGAGGAGCAGTTGCAATGTATTCATTTGGAGACATGTTTTTGTTCACCTGCTAAAAAGATTACTGGCTCTAAAGCTGTTAAATACTCCACAATACTGAGGAGCTAGTCTCTACATAGTCTTGATAAATTATCAATTTGTAATGTAAACACATGGACAAAAGCAAATTTAACAATACATTAGACTAGTGGTTTAGAATAGCAGCTGTAGTTTCTGTTGTTTATATGAAAAAAGTATGTTTGTCAAATACAATCTGTCCCACTTACTAGAAATTAAATTAATAACATTATTTTGATATATATTTTAATGTAAAATAAAACATAATTTGAAAAGACAAATCTTTAAAAGGTACATAATAAACTATGCAAGTCACATATTTTACCCAACTTACTTTCCGTCCTACAGAAAAAGGCAGAAAAGTGCTGTTGTTACCTGCATACACCTCAGAACAAAACATGTTGAGTTTTTCTGTGCCAGACAGACGACAATGAAGCAACACTAGTGACACCAGTGAAATCAGCTTCGCTAACAGCACATTGGGTTTGTCTGTCAGAGTGACTATAAGTGAACAAAAACTTTCTTTCATTCCAAAATCCTAAAATACGGGAAGTGTTACTAAAGTTGTGCTTACACTTATGCTTTTCATTTCCTCTGGTTCAGTTGCAGTATGTCCAACTTCCTTTCCACAGGCTTAGTTTCTGACAGCAGTACAGAATCCTTGTCCTTTATTATTTGACACCTGTTCTAGACATTATGAAAACTATTTAAAAGCCTGTGTAAATAATTTGTAAAAAGTCACTTTAGCAAGGGAGTTACTGCACCATACAGTGGGTGAGCCACAGCGGCATGGTTCAAGTATTAAGTAGCCTCACTGTACTTGCACTGTTAGGGGGAGCAAGTTTGCAAGTAAGTCTCTGGAAGTAAGTGACATTTAGAAAAGCAGAAAACACCTCCCACTGCAGCACCCATCTCTTTAGTTAGGGAAATATATATGTATTAGGTAGTCATTTCCATGCACTGATCAAATAAAATAAAATAACATTTTATTTTTATCATATTTCTACAGTAAACAACTCAAGGGAAGATGAGTATTTTATTTTTCTCAGGACAGACCACGGGCATAGAAAATCTTGTTATTTTTACACCAAAATAGCTGATAATATCCCAAATTAATGTAACTTTTATAATGGAATGCTGGACTCACTGCTGGTTGTCTTCCAAAGTAGACTAGACATGCTTCTTCCTAGCCTAAGTCAAAATCAAGCCAGTAGATAAAACTTAATTTCTTGTCTCTAACATTTTATCGGATGCACTGACACAGATTAGCACTTAATTTCATGTTTTTTTTCTGACAGAACAAAAGGTCAAGAAGAGTTGTGTAGTGCCATACTAAATTCTGTCAGTTTACTATAATAATATGTAGCATAGGACATATCATGTCCAGTTGCAGGCATGACTCTAACTGCTCTTATGCTGTATCTTAACCTTATCTTATGGTATGGTACTTTCTTTTACCAAAAAAGTAAAGAAATCCAAATGGTGTGGTGATTGCCATGTGAGTTGGTGTCAGTCACCAGAAAAAAAAAATTTCTTTCATTCTTCAACATGGGCCAGTGTTGTCACCAAAACAGTCCAATTAATGATGTCCAATACTCAATACTCATATGACTTCACACCCACATTTCCACATTTTTTTTGCTTCATATTGAATTGAACTAAGGGTGAAAGCAACATTAAGAGGTCACAAATGAGATAAGTAAGGTCAAATTCTACCTTAGAAATGACCTGACATGAGTTTACCATGCTGTGGGGGCGTGTTGCCTTCTTGGGGACCATCTTCTTCCTCTCCTCGATCAAAGGGATTGAGGCGGGTTTGGCGGAAAAGTGCGAGTCTCTCATCATACTCCATTTCATCGGCTACATCTATGGCAGACAAAATACATTACAGTCGCGCTGAGAAGTTGGTTAATTTCTCTTGTGTATACAAACAAAAACAGGAAAGAGGATCGTGACCATCTTTTAATGGAAGCCAGATAGCTAATGCGTCTGCATGCTCACTGCTTATTGTGCAGTATGTTCTCTCAAATCCATTAAATTGTGCTTATTTGTAGTGATTAGGGAGCAGTTTGAAGAGACAGTAAAACATCACATAAGACAGGTTCAAGAAAATTTACATATAAAACACATGTTGTCTGCATAGCAATGTCTGATATGTGATGAGTGATACAGCAATTTAGTTTTGTGTGTGAAAGTTGGGGAACTTGTATGACTACTACTACTACTACTACAACTCCCTATCATGGACGAGATGCTGGACCCTTTATTTCCTAAAATGCATCTCAGTCTAATTTTTCATCAGAAATCTTTGTCTGCTAAACACCAAAGTCTTTTGAATTGCACATCCTTATGTTATAACACAGCTTTTTTGTGAGAAATTATGCTCCCCACGCTCTAAAAGGAAAAGAAATACTAAAGACATATTCAGGGTGATTTTCCCAGACTTTACAAACTAGTGTAAAGTACTTTGACGATGGGTGTTTAATTGAATGACGAATGATGATGAAAACCACATCATCCCTTTGTTCAAAAGAATAACAACACTGTCACTAAGCAAACTGGAAGTAATTTCTAAATAACGATTGAAATACTGACGTTTTAAACTACCTTTAAGGTATTTTTATCACACATGGAGCACAGCACATGGGTTCAAGCAGGCAAAGAAGCAAGCAATCAATGCAAAGCCTGAGAAACGCTATAAACACGCCGAGGCTCACCTCACCGACTATAACCAATCAGGACCACTGCTGACAGCCATCCTCTATTAAGCGCTAACACTGACTATGTTTCCAGTTTTACTGCTAAATATGTCAAATATGGCATGAAATTAATCACAACTATAATACAAAATAGACACACCAGCATCAATACACAGATGTCAACGGTCAGCTAATGCTAGCTAGCTAACTAGCTTTAATAACAAATCAATCATCTGTTGTTTTGATGTTAACGTTAACTAATTTCACAGGTCGGTCTGGTTGGTAGCTTACCCCGTTGTTGACCTTATTTATGACCTCGGACCCAGCAGCTGTAAAACATTTTATGGTCGACTATTGTAGTTATTATGAAGAGTGCTCCCCGTGTTGTTTTGTCTCTGTCATCTACATCACAAGGCAAAAAAGGTGTCAAGTTACGCGTCGTTGAAATATCTATTTCCGGTTTGTATTTTCAAAATAAAACAATTCATAACATCCATGTAGTGGTGTTATGTAATACATAAGAGGAACTAAAGTGTAATTGGACAACATTCATGATATGTTTTATGTATTTAATAAAACAACTTGATAAAACATAATACGTATGTTTTTTGTCTTGTGTGTGGTAAAATGTAAGATACATTAACTGACATTCAGGTAATATTCAGTGCTTTTATTTTGAAAATAGTCTTATCTGTTGTCCGGTCGTTGTTCCTGCCGCCTGCCACCCGATTAGGTAGCGTCCATTAAACATCAGAGATAAGTAACCGTAACATTTAGTGTTGGCTGTATATTGTAGTAAAAAATTCTTTAATGCACTGCAGCCAGTTCACAAAGCCTCTCATAATATTTACACATTAAATTAGACATTGCACTGACGATAAAAATGGAAAATTCACATCATACTATGAGCTATTATCAAAAGTTAAGGCACAATAAACGTGATTTTATGAACACAAATCTAACAAATACGATTATTATAGATGCTAGTGAAAGTATTTATACAATTGCTCTTATTGGAATAACAGGTCGATTTTTGTCTGTCTTCAATTTCCAAGATAAGGAAGTAATATTTTCTGCAGACAACTGACTGACAGAAGTCAGATTGGTTGTTATGAGCTGTGGAGTTTCCTGGAGTTAACCAGGGACAAACTGGCGTGATACTGCTAGCTTAAAAACCATCATAATCAGATATTACAAGGACCACTGTACCATCTGATTGCTCAGTTGAATCAGTTAGGCACTCACCTCACCTCAACTACAACAAACATAGTACAGACTACTGTACTATGTTTTATGATTATTCCACACAATTACCCATCTTCATGCTGTCTACCATGCTATGCCTTCAATGTAAATACAGGTGAAAATTTATCAATGTACTTATATTAGGTTGGTACATTTATCTATGATTTACTTGACAGGACAGTAAGTGGAGAGTGGACTACAATAACCGGGTACTGACTGGCACCAGATGTTTTCATGACCTCTACTCTAACATGGGACTTTGCTGATGAAAATACGTCAAACAACATTTCATTAGCAGATGAGCAAGTAAGTAGAATAATGTGAAGTAAAATATATTGTGAAGTTTTGAAGCTGCATGAGATTTCATGCATATTAAGTTTAATGTGCAGTATGTTTGCTTGTTTTTTTAAGCTTGTTTAAATATATTAATTGTTATCCTTGTGTAGCAAACTGGTTCTGATATCAGATCCTATTTGCTATACTTTTGAAAAAAGTATAACAATTAAGCGTTACTAACAATTATGCAGAGATATATAATGCAGCCTAAACACACCAGTGAATCTATTTCTTCATGGTAAATGAACAAAATGCCTTTGATTAGGACAGCTATGTTGTGTAAAAGCCACACAGTTTCCTGTAATGAAGAGACCTTCTGTTTAGTGCTGTTCCCTGTCACAAAAATGCTGTGCATGTGACACAACAGAAATATGACTTTGTATCACTTGTAATGTGATTTATGCCATCAAAATTATTTTTGAGTGGTTGCCCTTTTTTATCTGAATTTGCCACAATGACCGCATTACAAAAAATTATGCACATAGACGCCTGCACTTAATTGGTTGTCCAAGTCAACTTCGACATAATTTCTTCTCGCTGAATAAAAGAAAACACAAAAGCAGAAAACAAAAACACAGAAGAGGATAAGAGCATATATATATATTGTACATAATGCCAGCTGTTGTCTTGAGCAGCAGTTGTTCTCTTTAATGAGACTATTAAATGGTGCGGCATAATGGATTGATAGGTCTGTAGGTAGTACAATATCACAGTGACAGAAACATCTATTTTTACCCAAATTGGAAACTTAATGACAATGGAGCTCCAGACCATTTTGCGAGACTGTAACACAGTGTTCAGGTCTGGGGACCAAGAGTTATACAGCACTGCCAGACACAATCTGAAGAAGAGCATAAAACACACAGGGGATGGAGGACCACTGTACTGACATCACTCACATCAGCCCCATCATCATACAGCGACAATGGGGTGATTACAACTACACTGTTAACGAGGATCCACTCACATATACAAGTGTTTCACTAGTGGAACAGCTGAATCAAGACAAGAGAGACAGGGGCAGAGTCTGTCTTGGATCCAACCGTCTCCCCACCCTGATGCTAGGCTCCACATGGCAGTGTGCTGGCTCCACTCTGTCCACACCTGTGACTGTATACCAGCACATCCCACAAACACAATCTTTAGATTTGCAAATGACTGATCAGTCAGATTGGAAGGACACAACTCAACAAATGTACTTTTCTACTCCAGAACCATCACCAAACTAAACCATGTAAGACACTGGCTCCCAACTTCTTTTATTATTAATTTGTTTTAGTTTTTAAGTATTTTTATTTATTAATTGTGCTATATCTAGAGATTGTTTGTTATTTGTATCAAAGTTAATCTTAGTTTGTTTATATATTCTATTCGTATCCATCCCTGAGGGTCCATCCCTAAAGGTCAGAGCATTAGTTTCTGGTTAACAAAGAGAACCCTGAATATTTATAATTTGAGTGTGTTTGTTGTTTGAATGGTGAAACGTTCCTCAGCTGTTAACAGAGCTGCTTTGTGTGGCTAAATGAAGGACGAAGTCACAACCCCAAGCATAACTGTAAGCATGCTGCTCCCTGCAAATTACACTGTCGTCTTTTGGGCTAATAAGCAGTGATTACAGTCAGGTGGCAGGACATCATGTCTATGCTTACTCATGTTTTGTCCATTAATCACCCATACATGCAGTGATTTTAGAACATATTCAAATGTCTTCACTTCTTGCAGTTGTTATGTATTACATTGTGTGTTCCATTTTAAATGAATAAAGTTGCAATTTCTCAGTAACTCATAATAACAAAGTCTAAACCCTTTTAATATGTTTGTAAATCACAGATTTCAGTTTTTAAATTTGCAAAAGTTAGTTAAGACATTTAAGATGCCAACAACTATCCCTGGGCACATTTCAGTAAGTTTTCCTGTTTTTGGTTTGTGAGTCAATATTATTTGTATTCTCATATTTTTTCCACTGTGTCACTTCTTGTACATGGTGAAAATGGATCTTTTGGTGATCTGAGAATCTTTGAAAGTGATCATTGGACCCCATTCTCTCCTGGCAGTAGTTGAGAGTTGAGGCAGGAATGATGCACCCAACATGTCATGTTGTCAACTATTCAAAATAGAAATAGAAACATAGAAACCTACTCTGTGAAGATGCTTGAGGACTCTCCTGGGCTTTGGATTTGTTGGGGTTCATCCAATGAAACATAAGATCTGTCTTTCTAAAGTGGCTATGGCTACGTATATGTGTATGTAGGTTTATTTCTATATATGTGTGTGTATGTATGTATGTATGTGTGTGTGTATATATATATATATATATACACACACACATACATACATATATATACATATACACTACTCACAAAAAGTTAGGGATATTTGGCTTTCGGGTGAAATTTATGGAAAACGTAAAAA
>JAUMHL010000018.1:6693447-6703650 GCA_032362345.1 Sandelia bainsii
GCAGCATGAAAGTGGCTGATGCTAAGAGACTGAACAAGCTGATTAAGAAGGCAGGCTCGGTGGTGGGTAAGGAACTTCCTTCCTTTCCACTGCAATCAGACTTTATAACAGCACCCTCTGACACTCATCCTCACAATAATGTGGACAACAACTTACTGCCACCTCAATAACTGGCAATAACAAATGCTGCTAAGGTGCAATGTCCTACTTTATTGTATTATCATGTGCAATATAATTACTTAGAATAATGTATATCTACTGTATAATTTACCTTGAAACAGCTCAAGTATTGACTCTATCAACCTGTGCAATATAATTATAAGAATACTGTGCAATATATTCTATTTTTCAGTATATTCCTAGTTTTCATATAGCTCTATCTCACCTTGTACTTTATACTGTATTGTTCTTGTTTGAGTCCTTGTGTGGTGTTTTCTGTGTCTTTGTGTGATTGTCTTGTGCAACTGCAGTCGTGATGTAAGCAATTTCCTCCGGGATGAATAAAGTTTTCTGATTCTGATTCTGATTAATCACATGATGTCCCCACATGTACACAATGGGTTTCTTATTAGTATCCTAGGACATTTTTTCTATTATTCAATATCTATGAAGCAGTACCAGGATCTGTCTGGAGCTGACATCATTATGGTTTACTTTTCATATTGAGTAACAACTCACATTCAGAAATTATACATTCAGAAATTGCAACTGAAATGGACAGCATAATATAAATAACGTCATTTTACTGGTACACCTGACTTTCGACTATCTAAAACAAGTTAAATATTTTATTTATTCATAGATGCAGGCCAAGCTTTCCTGAACCATGTAACTCACCTGAAGGTTGAAGTTTGGCAGCAAGGAGCGGAAAAACAGTGATAGTGTGCTCTCACTGGATGCACCCACACGCTGCCTATGTGCAGACACAAAGATAAATGTCTTATTAAAGTATTAAAACAAATTTATGCTATAAAAACACAACATGTGAATCTTTCTTGACTGTACAATGGGATCCTCCATTACCTCTGTGGTCGCGTATATGATATGACTGAGTCCAGTGGAGGCAGAGGGTCAAAGCTCATTACAGGCTGAGTGGTCACCTCCTGAAGATATCCAACAAATGAGCATCATGAGAGCCATTTCTTCAGAGATACATGAGTTCAGAGACAAATGAATTGTTCAGAGGTGAACAGGATTCTGTTCATACTAGATGGATCAGGTAAAGTTTCACCAGTCTTACTACCTCAACAATAACTAATATTATAATATTAGTATATAATATTTATAAATCAGGGGGCATGCACTCATTTACATTACTCTACGAATACCACAGATTGGGACCCTTAAGGGAAGAGAGTGAGAGGTCATATGTTTTTGTAGAGACAATATTAATTTATTATACTCCTCTGGCTTATGAGGACATTTGGAAAAAATTACATTAGAAAACCAAAAGTATATTGATCCACCTCAAAATCATATTGAAGGCCATGACACATTGGTGAGTGGACAGGGTGAATACTGTGTATGCTGATTGTTTCTTACTAGAGGCAGACTCGAGGTGGCCTCCTTGATATCAGAGAGGAGGACATGGCGGTGGATGTTTCTTGGTGCACTCTGATACCGCTGCTTTCTCCTAGAACAGAGTGAAGGTGAAGACGAAGAAAAAGTGAAGAAAATAATTATCTTAGTGTTAAAGACATGAGGAGTATAGTTCATTGAGTGACAAATTCCTTTTATATCAAAGATCCATAAAGTCTTTCCCAATTAATAATTGTTCTAAACCGTTGTCATTCACTTTACCTGTCAGTGGGTTTAATGTGATTTAATGGCTGATTAGTGTATTTGTTAACATGTTTCTTCATTTCATCAACTTTGCTTAATTGTCAATAATGAATGTTTCTATTACTGAGAAATCAAAGCTTGGTAGAAAAGTGACTTCTAATAGCAGAGCAGATCACTGAGATCTTACTTGTTCTGGCAGTCCTCAACTAGAGGGTCTTTGGCATCAACTCGACGCAGAACCTCTTTCACAGACTCTTCCAACCAAAGCATTACTGCTGCCTCCTTCCACAGGTTGTAAGTTCTCCCCACAAACAGAGCCATCAGTTCAGCCAGGGCTGGGGGCTGCCTAGAGACAGAGAATAACAGAAATATGTAATGGACCATACTGAAGTTGCAAGACTGATACAAAATGAGGATAAAAATAAAGGCCAGGATAGAATAACACAATGTATTTGTTACAGTTAATGGTTATACAATATTGAATGACAAATGGCAGGATAATATATTACTATAATACAGTTAAATTTCATGGCAATAAATGCTGGATTATGCATAAAACAAAGGGAGAGTACATTACCCTATCTGACTCTTTGGGCCAAAGAAGGCATGTGATGTGACTGTGGCATCTGGCTGCACAGTGCACAGATCCAGTAAAGGCATCAAGACTGCAGAAAACATGTGTACAGCAACACAGGTAAAATTTGGTCACACCATATACAAATGTAAATAAGTTAGTGAAGGGTAATGGGTAATAATTTCCTGCCAAAGGTGCTTTTTGCCTGTCTAACCTCCAGGGAACATGATGAGGGCATTCTGTAACATCTGATCAGCTTTGTGTCTTTGTTTTTCACTTTCCTCTGGATCCATATCTTCCTGCTGACTGAGTTGGAAATAGCAAAGTGCAGTCGAAAACGAAAAGTTTGGCAGTTGGGACAGATTTTTGTGTTCCTGAAATACACACACATACACAATAAACATTTCTGTATCAGCCTGAAAGGTTGTCTTTAAACTGCAGCTTAAAGATCACATGTAAATACATGTGCACATGATGGCACACTTTACCTCCCAGTCCTGATATAACTGGAGGAGAGACTGGTACTCTCTGGAACGCAGCATCAAGAAATCAATGAGCAGGAGCATGCAAAGTGGGTCAGAGTCTGGGTCCAAACTAAAAAAACAAGAGTAACAGACAAAATCAAAAGCAAATGATTAGTGTTGGCACCTGACCAAAGAACAGGGCCACAAATCTAAATCCAAGTACAATTAATGTCACATCCCACACTTGAGGTTGAATATAAAAAGCAAACTCTTTTTTTGGCTGATATTGATCCTTAGTTCAAATGTTTCCACTTTTGTGTGAAATAAGTTGCACATCAGAAACCGGATAGCGTCAGCCTCACCCATCAGCTACTTGATTTGTAAGTTTTGAAGCCTGGGCTGCTGATGAGCTGAAGGACCATGGAGTGGCATTGCTTCAACTTGTCAGTGAGATTTGCACAAACAGCTACTGACAGTTCTGGTTTCCTTCAAATCCCAGCACAATGTAATTAGTAGTATCGGAGAAAGCACAACAATAACTAAATGTAATTTGTGTTGAAGAAGGAAAAAAAAGGAGATACAAAAATGTCATCATTATTGTTCTCTTTAAAACACTGAATTGACATTGTTAACCATATCATAAAAACTATGTAAGACATACTTCAACCTGTGAAGATTCTGTTCTCATTCATGTTGGCATTTTAAGCAAACTGTGATTTAATCGCTACTTGGAGTGGGACAGGCTTCAGCTTTTATTCCCACACTGCTGCTTTACAAAAGGACCAGAAAATAGCTGCTATGAAAGAGCACACATTAGGAACTTAAAAGACCCTGCCTGAAACACGTTCATTTGCTCTCCATTTTATAAATAATTTTGAGGGTTAACCTTGATCAGTATCAGCCATCACACTCTACACGGAATAAAAGGTGATATAACCATGTCCTACAACAGACAAAATATTATATTTTAAGTTCTTTTCACTGTGCCGGAACAGGAATTACCACTGGCAGAATACAAATCTAATAGTTGGGTTAACAGCGTTAGAATATCTTCCAAGTCTGATGACTGGTCTCTGTGGTTACTTTATTCAGGGAAATAAGAGTTGTTTTTGTCTAGCGAGCAAGCCATGTGATCCTATGTAATACTTCTCAATGTGATGTTAAATAAAGAAACTAAAGACATAACAGAGAGGAAATGACGTCTAAACAGTCACCTTGCTTCTGTAGGAAAAGAAGGCTAGTCAGAAATAATTGGAAGAGAGTTGATAGGTTAGTAACAAAAAGAACACTGTACACTGTAAAGACTCTAACTGAGGCTTAAATCTATGATTTTGGTGAAAATTCAGAATAGAGAACTTAAAATTGTCTGTTTCTCTACAGTCTGTTTTTCCAAGGCTTTGAGCTTTTATCTTAGTACCTCAAAATCAGTTTGCAGTATTCCAGAGCTGTCCGTGGGCATCCTCTCTTCTCCAGGAACATCGTATGCTTGTAAAGAGCGAGATAAAATGCCCTGAAAACAGAGATCAGCCTATTAAATGGCTGAAGTCTGGAGTCTTTAAAATACAACTTCAGTTACAAGAGAGTATTCTGAGGTCCAACTGGTGCTTCACAAAAGCAAGGTGTCTATAAGAAGCCAAAAGAAACAGCAGAAAGAAAAACAAACCTGTTTTCTGGCCTCAGATAATCAAGTCTGCTGGTACCTGATGTCAGGCTGAATAAAGGATGAAAAGCACACTCAAAGCTGTACAAGGCCCTCTCTGAAAAACAAAAAAGTATTCAGTAATAGTTTGTATTCATGTCCACAACATCAAGTATAATAACTCATCCAACTGTGTATAGTATAATTTATGGAAAGTAGTAGTAACAGTACAGTGGTAGTAGTAGAAATAGTAAACACAACTAAGTGGTGTAATGGACCACAGTTGGTCTGCGATCCATTCGGATCACTCTCCACGGTTCGGCACACACATTAATCGCGGATTAAATGGCAAATTTAGCCATCGTAAGGTGACATACAAGAAGCCACTGTTGCTTCTTAAAGTAGGTCTAATCATTCCCTGCATCTTCACACACAGCTGCAGTGAGTGAGACCAGCAGATCTGAAAATACGGTTACAGTGTTTCTGCTGCAGCCTATGCAGCCTGTGCGGACAGGAGAACACAGGGAGACCAGGTAAACTGAGACTTTTGTATGTTATACCAGACTCATTAATGTACATGCTAATAACCAATATCTATGTACTATCATCTTTTTTAACTTCACCCAATTCTTAATGTCAGGACAATTTTGTATTTTATTGAAGTGAAGATTTATTAGACTGGATTATTTTCAGCTATTTGTACCTAATAAACTGTCAACTGAGTGTATTTATGATTTAAAATACAGCATAGTAGTTTTATCAGATATTTTTGTTTACAAATATTTTTTAAATTTAAATGAGGCCATACTGCACTGTGGAAAATTGTAACATTTTATTAGCGGTGAGAAGATTCAAAAAATGATCCAATCCGTGACTTAAAATCAGTGACACGATCCAAAATGTAACTTAGTGATACTCACTTATGTGATCTGTTACACGTCTAAACACAACTATTGAACTATAGTGAGTGAACAGCCCTTTTCAAGTCCAGACATAAATTCTCAATTAGACTGAGCTCTTTGTCTGACTCGACCAAACCAGATTGTATTATTTAAAATGATTTGTGTGTAGCTTCGGCTGTATGCTTGGGGTCATTGTCTTGTTGGAAAACAAATCTCGCAAATTGCATTTCTCTTGCACACTGCCTCAGGTTTCTTCTAGATTTTAATGGACTCTTCTTCAGGATTCTTCTAGATTTTAATGCATTAATTTTATCCTGTACCTTCAACAAGTCTTCCAGGGTCAGCTGCACCCACATACCTTGAAAAACTCTAATTGAGATTTTTGAGTTTGAAAGATGAAATTTTAAATGTTTTTTTCAATGGTTGTGGGATAAATTGGAATGGGACAAACTGCCTAGATCCAGGTGTGTAAAGCTTGTGGAGACTTGCACAAGAAAACTCAAAGCTGTAATTGCTCACTGAAATCAAGCTGAGTTGTTCCCACATGAGAATGCATCTGACTGACAATCTTCCGCTGGGCACTACTTGTGTGAAAGCCCAACTCTGCACAACGTCTGAACCTGATTCTCTTGGCTTAAACAGCTTAAGAAAGGAACCTGTGATCCTCACCGATGAGGTCCCGGGCCATCTCCTGATCCTCCTGTATTCTGCAGACATCAGAGAGCTGCAGCAAAGAATCAATGTGGTAGGGGTTAAGCTGTAGCAAGGCCTGTACAAAAAAGACAAAAGACAATAGTCCAATTGACAGAGTCAGAGACATCTAATCAAAATAGAGAAATCAATTCAAAAGAAGAAGTTGTATTTTGATACAGACTTAGGTCAATGTGTTCACAATGACCATGTACTGAGACCATCTGTGCTAGTATAGATTTGTCACATGCAAACACGGGCGAAACTGACCTATAAATACATCCACATGCATCGCTATGCATGTAAAAATACAAGACTCACTGGGATAATTTAATAAAGTCACACAGCACAGTCACATGTTGCAGCCATCAAGTCTAAACACCACTTAGTCTGACACTGACATGAATAACAGATGATGAGCCTTTTTACCACAATGTTGTTGGGATCCATGGACTCGACAGCATCCATGAACTTGAACTGTACTTGTTGGTAGTCCCGGCTGTGCTCAAAGGTGAAGTAATGAATACCATCCTTTGACTGCAGTAAAGTCATTGAGATGCCTGGAGAGACGTCAAACAAAATTAAAAAGAACACAAAAAGAAAGACACAACAGGTTGATATAAAAGATGACATATATTTAATAACCTTTTAATTTAACTTACCTACATTACTTTTAAAGAGAACTATTTTATAGCTTAACAAAAGTTATTTATTTCAAGTAAAAAAGGGAGTATTTGTGTGCTGCTTGAATTAAAGACAGAATTAATCAAAGAGGGCCTTTGCAAACAGATGCAGGACATGCTAGATTTTATTGGTGATGTTACACTGTTACAACATTAAGCAGACATTACGAGTGGTGACATAAACAGCGTTAGCAGAAAAACTGCTACCAGCAATTTTAAACAAAATGATTTCCACTCAGGAATCGTCTGACTGACTCTGCAAATGTGTACTTATAGGGCTGTATTTGTCCCATTAATTGCTAATGGTATTGACATTTAAGGAATAAAAATTCAAATCCACCCACAGCATGAACAACTAACAGCAAATAACCCAATACCATGGTTCTTTTTGTAAGTATAATAAGCAACATTTATCCAACACTACACTGGCGAGATGTAAGAATATTGCTACCTAATATTTACCTAAAGTAGGACTGTTAAGGTTTAAAGGTGTCATATTATGCTTTTCATGGTACATATATACTTTTGTGAAGTTGGGTGCCCATGTTACACATAGTCTAAAGGCCCAAAGGCGAGCCTGTGTTTGCATGCCAGGTAGCAGTTAAACGGTCAATATACTTTGAGTTTTTTCAAAATCTTTCTCTTTAGTTTATTGAGGAAGTATCTAACACTGACGAAAGATAAGATTGGTGCCGACAACCACTGTTTTGGGGTCAGTTCAGCCCACTGGACGTTTTGCACGAGCTGGCCAATCAGAACAGTGGGATGGGAGGAGCGATCAAGCAAGTCTTTTCAGTCTGTTTGTTTGCGCTTTGCACTCGAAGGTGCAGAACCATACGTATAAAAGCAACTAGGACTGTTTATGTGATTGTCAATTTAAATTATATATAGCGAAAACAAAAAATACAAAAAGTCAGTTCTCAAATTATCTCAAATCTCAATTGACCTCAAATGATACATTACTGTAAGGAAAAGCCTACCTGGGCGGCTGAAGCGAGGCCAGCTGTCCTTGGAAATGGCCATCCAAGTGCTACGGTGAAACTGTCTGTTTCTCTGTCGAGGTCTGTCAAGAGAAAACAATGAGCACAAAATTATACTGTGTACATACAGAGGGACATTTAATTTCCAATAATCTCAGATATTTTCTTTTTCCTTTTACCTCTGATCCCCAAGAACAGCTCGAGCTCCAAAATACCTCTTTAGCTCTGTCTCTGGGTTGAGATTCCTAATAAATTAACAAAGAAAAATGAGTGACAATGTGGACCAGCTGAGAAAATGCACTCCAAAGGACACATGAAGGCATGTGATACACATTTTAGACATATCAGTTCATGCCTGCTCTAGACTCTACAACTCATGATGGAATAATCGTGATATTTATCATGATTTAAAAAAAGGAACACTTATAAGATGGATGGTATCCTTACAGAACAAACAGTTCACACATATATACTGCATCTTTTGTCTTCTATATTTGAACAAGAACAGTGGCACGTGAAGCTTCAATGGAGTTTATATGAATAAACATGAATACAACACCAATGATAAACACTCAGTGATTGTTTTTCAGTTAGCTAATTACAGTGACATAACGGCTGCACACACATTTAACTGGTCCAGTTGGTGTGTTGCACATTTTGCAACATTTTCATTTGTTGCTGTGTGATTCACTGTACCGGAGCCCCTGAGATAAAAAGCCTTCAAATAGTTTGCTTAACTTCTGTGAGCCAAGTGCCACCACATGGTCATAATTAGGAATCACACACCTATTATGCATTATATTTATATATATGATAGTTTATAATTTATATAATAATATTTCTTTATATATTTAAAGTACTACAGTGTACTAGAACCAGAGATGTGTGCCAGTAAATGATAAACTTAAAATAAAAAAATAAAAGTGAAGTCTGGGTTGTAACAATCTGACCTTAATCTATTTATTTGGTCTACACAGAGATTGGGCTCCTCACCTATGCTCCACATGTAGCACTGATCTTCTGTCAGATCCTCCGCAATCCTCATTTTGCAAACTCAGACCACTGGGCTGCTCCAAGTTCTCCAACAATAAATCAATGTTATCATCTGGTACGGCCTCCTGAAACCAGAGAGAGAAGTCATTAAAAAAACAAAGTGAATTAAGTGAGATAACATTCGGTTGTTGTTCAACTGCCACAAATAGCAACAAATGAGTTATATAGAGATGTCTATACGGTTTGCATCTTTCTGTCTTTGAAGAATGATTGTAAGGCACGTCTATAAACACTGAAGTGTCCCCTCCCATTCTATGCAATGAATATTAATAATATTTTATATATATATATATATATATATATATATATATATAATATTTGAAGCAGTCATCTCACAGCACATGTAAATTCACTTATATACCTGTCCACCCTCTGATGTAACTCTGGTCTTCTTTTTCTTTTTCTTTTTAACTCTGTCTGCAGGCAAAGACTGTTAAAGAAAATATGACAGAGAGAAGACAGTTTAACATATGCAATGATGTACATTTAGTTTGCACAATATTTAAGTCATAACAAAGGATCACAGAAAGACATCTTCTTCACTTTGCTCTATCTTTACCTGCGTGGACGCTTCCTTTTCCCTCTGTCCTGGTTTCCCAGGGTCTCTGTGATCATTTGTATCTGTGCCATTTGTTTTATTTCCATCTAGTTTCTCTGTCTCTTCATCAGGTGAGTTTTTTTCTGTCTCGTTGTCTGCATCACATATCTAGTAAAAAAGGACAATTAGTAAACTTTATAAATCTGGACCTGAATAAATCTTTGTTGTTGCTGGTTGGTGTAAACAGCTTACTGTTGTGATAAATAACACAGCAAAATGCTTTAAGTAAGCTGACATCTTACTATCTCATATCCATTCATATTAATCTAAACAGCTAAAAAATAGTTGTCCTGATTTACAGTGATCCTTTGCTTCATAAAATAAACAAAAAAAATCATTGTATGACTATTAAAGTCAGATGTCTAATTTAGTTTTTATAATTAAACATTTCATCATAAGCATACTTTCAATTCAACTACATCTTTAACACAATTTTTATAAAGGTATAAGCTAATTCACAATCTATTTGACTTTATTCTTTTGGAACACTCACATCTTTCAAATACAGGAACATTTAGTAAAATGGAGATAGACGTATGAACATCCTGTGCAAAGTGTAGCTAGTGTTGCACTTCTCATAATTAGAAGTAAACATAATTTACATATAATCAACTCACTTTCACCACACATTTGTTTCAAACTGTGTATATACAGATAAAATATTAATACTATAGTATAGTCTGTTCTATTGTTTCTATAGTTAGGTAGCTACTGGTCCTACCAACCTGCCTAGTGTTTTGTCTGCTGCTTCTTGTTGTTGCTTTTGATTTGCCTGTTGTTCTTTTCTCTCTCCTCTTTCCACTCACCCCAACCGGTCGAGGCAGATGACCGCCCACCT
>JAUMHL010000018.1:6705133-6733924 GCA_032362345.1 Sandelia bainsii
CATTGACATTTTTTGTTGTGGTATACTCACCACTGTTGTTGGCTTTTGTTTCAATAAATTGTTTGAGATGAGGAAATTCAGCTTCTACTCAGTCGCCAAAAGATGTTATAAGTGTTAACAAAAGTTTGAGTTTAAAAGTAATGTCTTACTCACATCTACACCCTCTTTTCTTGCTTTGGTTCTACATGAATAAATAAATGTGAATTGAATAGATTCATCCTCCATTCCCTTTCTTATTTTGCCTCTCAATTCTGCCAAGGGGTACAACATCTAGTGGTTTTCTTTAATTTCAGAGAGGCTTAAAGTTTTCATTTCCTGTTATATGATACACTTATTTGTTGTATGTTGTGCTGTATGAACACAAATAATTAACCTAAAAATAGAATAGATGGTACTGAACTTTGTGTTTCCCATCTCTTCTCTGTTTGCAGTTTGCAGGTGGCAGCATTAACGTAAAACTGCATGAACAGGCAAGTTTAAAAAAAAAATCTGGCCTCAACACTACAAGAGGGAAAATACAATTAATTGAAAAAAAAAGAGATCATATTTTGTTGATTATTGGTAACATGACAGTATACAAGATGGAATTTATCTAATAAGTATTCATTCAGGCATTAATCTGTACTAATAATAATGTAAATGACAAATGCCTTTATTGTCAATGTACACATAGTACAGTGCGATATGGTGCGATCAGTAAAAAGAGACTAAGAAAACGTCACACATACTGTTATATACAAAATAATAATAAATCCAATGAGTGCTGTACATTGGTGGTGTACTTACATGTAACAGCAACTCAAACTAAAATGAGGAAGTACTATTTTACCTCTAGTTTCCACACAGAGTCCAGCTGCTTAACAGGTCAACTGTGACCAACAGAAGAGAAACCTGAGAAAAAAATTATACCAATGTGCAGACAACTTGTCTGACAACTAGCAGTTAAGTCAGATGTATTAACCTTACATTTTTCCCATCATAAACCAACAATGGATAGAGATGTAACGAACAAAGTGAGAAGAAAACACACTGCATGTGAGAAAGGGAAATCCTGCTGTGTCGAAATTCAGTGTTTGCGAAAGGAGGAAGTTGCAAATGTCATTACTTAAAATAATTTTCTAAAGGAAACATGTACAGACCTGTATAATAACCTAAGACAGGCAAGGATACAGCACAAATGGTTTATTTACAATGCATACAGAACAAAATAACAATAAATGATGTCTTGTACAGCCAAAAACCAACATGCCAATTTACTAGCTAACAGTAACATGTCGTCTTACACTATTGTGTAGATTGACTTCAAATACACAAAGTATAACTATAGTACATAATGCAATTTATTGTAAGATCTATGCATGGAAATACAATACAGTGAATGCAAAACAGCAACTGATGGTTGGAGCAAAAAACAGGTTTGCACGTTTATCACAGCAGTAAAAATACTAACATACAGTTTTTTGACATGACAACATTTAGATTTGGTTGCCACGTAGCAGCTATAGCATTTGATCAATCTCCCGTGGCATATTTTTTTACTCAAAAGTAAAATATGGCAGTCACTTTAGTCATCCTCCTATGAATTCTCATGTCTTCCCTCTGTTCCAGATATTTCTATGCAGGCTGAGGTATGAAGGCATGGACCCAACACGTCCAGACACTAACTTCACTAAACTTCAGAATACTATTGATAAGTCTGCAACCACAGAATCTTCTGATGTCCTACTGTGACTGATTGTGATGGGTTTAGTTGTACACAACATCTGAGGCAGGCAGGGGAAGAGATACATGAGATGGGGCACTTGAAATGGTTACTCATCAGTAACAGTAACAGGGTTGTCATACGCTGCTCCCTCCACGTCATCCACACGTTTCCTGCGCATCTCTGCGGGAGGTCTTGGAGGTGGGTTCTGAGGAGGATTCTTGATGCTTTCTGGAACTGGCTTTCGGGTCTCCTTCTTTGGAAGAATGGGCTCCCAGTGCTCACCTCGGATAGCTGCCTAGAACAGCAAGGAGGTGACGTGAATTGTAGGTCAGTGGAACAAAAACAATAAAAGGATGATGATATTATTTTGTTGTCATAGTTGTTACAGTTGTAAATGCACAGCTAAAAACAATATTGCCCGGAAAGCTTTATTATTTTCATTGCCACGCGTAGAAGTGGTCACATCCGTGACTGGTCAGATTTCCAAACTACAAGGTTATGACACAACAGAGGTACCAGTAATGAAACAACCTCTTCCTTGTTACTGTTTCCTTGTTCCATTAACTGGTAACTTCCTGCTTCAGCTAACAACTATACCTATATTGACAAAATGATGAAAAAATCAGCTGCTAGACATGAGTTTAATGTGGCAAAAGCTACCAACTTACTGTGAGGTAGATGAGGCTGGCAATACCAAGGCAAACACATCCAAGTACAGTAGCAAGCATAAAACCACCCGGTACACAAAGTCTAAAAAGATGGAAAGGAATTGAAGATTATAATGCAAAGATGTTTGTCTTTTCTTTAGGAGACTGATTGTGAATAGAAGGAATGAAGTTTAGCAAGGGAAAGTACAATAAACTCACGCAGCGTGTAAAAATGCTCTGACGTAGTAGTTCCTTGTCAATGGCCCAAAGGCTTTTACACACACAGTGAAGCAGTACTGGCCCCTGAGGTAAAACAAGAGACAGAAATGAGCAATAAGGCAATCATCACTGCCATATGTTGTAAAAATATACAACACCACCTACGTTCTCGCCACACTTGTGCCCTTGGCCCTCTTACTCCTGGGATACTCGAGTAGACACACAAACACTCCAGCTGCACTAGTTATCTGTCAAGGCTGTTTCATCCTACAGGTTTCACTAAATCACATAATTATAAAACTGATGCTGAACAAGTTCAGCAGAAAAATAATGAATGAATGGACTCATTGTTTCCGATAGCTAGGAGAATATATGCACAGTATGGTAAGAATGCCAGCTGAAAAAACTACCTATACCATGTTGTCACCACTTTAAAATATGATGTTTTTATGTATCTACATGGAGACAGAAATATTTGAGACTTCTATAGACTATATATTCGTTTAAGCCTTAATGTAGTATGATTTAAGTCCAGGTTTCACCGATTATAACTTATAACATACTACTTTCATGCTTGTTTTTTATTAATTTCCACATACCATGCTTTTGTACTTAAAGGCTATCACATTAAAGCTAAAAAGGGCAACAAAGTACATAGTGGTAATTTTCCTTTGTGTTTTGGTAGAGGAATCTCACATTCCTGATAGCATATCTTTGAAAAGGGATTCTAGATAACTGATATTTTAACAAAGACACTACTAAAATGTCGAATTCAACTCTACCTAACTAGTTTTTAGTTTATGAAAATGTAAAGGATACACTGAATAAGCAGCAAACTGCCAGCCCCTGAACTGTCCAGCCACACCCACAACGCCTCCAGTGAGGAGAACTGAAAGGAAACAGAAAGCTAAATTTAAAACCTAAAACAGAACCATGTTAAATTTAACTGGACCTTAAAATGAGTTTAAATTTCTTATTAAAAGCTAAACTGAAGTCAAAAAAATGTAAAACTGATTGAAATGATTTATAATGCTATAATAAAATAAGTAACATTTACCCTGTAAACACACTGGAGAACATAGGTAATTTTCTATACAATATATTGAATTATTTGCATATAACAGTTAACTTGACATTGATTTCTATGAATCTCAGTAAACAACCCCTAGTTTTCATCTTTAAAAAGACTTTATACTTACTGAGTCCTGAAGCCAGAGCCTGCTCATTGGCCCACATCGCCCACTCTATTTGCCCCATTGCACCTAAACAGACCCACTGCAGACAGACAGACTGAAGCGCACAACTCTACAACTTCGAATACTTGCACAAGGAAGAAAATGTGTGTAAATATTGAGGCTGGGGGGCGGGGCTTATGTTAGCCGGTCCCCATTTCAGACGTCATTTCCGAAAAGTGCAGCGCAACAAGTGTTGCCAGACGTACGATAATTATCGTATTTGTACGATACTTTTACCCTCTGTACGATGAACGATCAATAATTCCAAAAATCCCATAATGTACGATAATTTGACCCCTTCATTTTATGGCTACGTTATTTCATTAGCACGACAAGGTACAGATCTTTTTTTTCATCCTGCACAGACACACTTAGCTTGTTTATGCACAATCGCGTCCCTTAACAGCCAATCAACGCACGATGTAACACGTGGTGACGCACGACGTAAACAATGATGAGTGGTTTGAGCGCGGAGGGATACATCCTGCACACAGGTAGAGGCACTGTTCTGCCCAGTGGTGGTTTTTACAACCGTTCTGTAGGTAAAAATTGCATTATAGACTATAATATACAGAGTCTATGATAATGTGTTATTGAAGCAGATTGTCTGAGCCACGTCAGAATGTAAATTGTGTGTGTACGATAATTTTCCTCAAAATACGATCATTTTAAGCTGCTGGTACGATACTTCAACATTTAATATCTGGCAACACTGACCGCAACAGCGAGAAAAGGGAAGGACTAAACACCTGAGGAAGACTAGCAAGACAGGTAAAATAAAAATCAAGAAGGCAGTGAGTGCCATATTTAAATATTTCTGGTTGAAGTCAAAGCACATTTAGCTAAGACGCTACTCAGCATGCTATATACATATCATTTCCATCTTAAAAACAGAGTAGACCCATCTTATAAGTTCAATTATTTTAGTCAGTTGCAACTGTCGCTTAAAAAAATGTTGACTGTTAATAAATTAAAAAAATATATTTTCAGTCGCTGCCCACAAAACAAGAGACATCATTTATAGACTAAAATATACTTTATTCGGATTTACAGAATAAGATGAAAATAACTAAAGTGAGAATTGTTTTCACAAGATGAAACTAATTTAATACTAAATAATTGCTATAACCTCCCTAAACATGTTGATGCATAGATTCAAGGTAGTTATTTTGCTTGAATAGATACAAAAAGCAGAAAGACTGCTATGCTTTCGTGCATTTGCTGTGATCTGTAAATTTTCATATGACAAATGTAAATTTAATTTCTGAATTGGCTTTATTATTACTCGGTGGGACTTTGTCTGTTTAGGTTTGCAGGGCATCACACAAACTTCTTAGGCAACCCATCAGATCCAAGCAGATGTAGAGCAGGGTCCTCCACAACACAAGGGCCCGGTCCAGCCTGGTAAAAAAAAAGCAAGATCATGTCAGTGATTTTTTAAAACAAGTAAACTCCTCTGTGAATGTTGGTGAAATTAATTAAATTACATATAAACTGAAATAAACACTACTGTAAACTAAAGCATTCAGAGGTCAAAGACTGGATCAACTCACTAGTGTTGCAGTAAATCAGAGGAACTTCTGTATATCACAATTTGTGCTACAATATTCAACTGAAGTACTGCAACACAGTGTTACGTAAAAGCATGTTAGGAAATGGAGACATCAGTCTAAACTTGTCTTGCAATCTTTCGCAAAATTGACATATCACATCCTTCTATGGCATATTGACCATGACAGGTAACTCTGATTTTCAGTTGCTGTTTAAAGTAAACTGATAAATGAACTGAGACACAGAGTAACTCTGTCTGTGTATACTGTAAGCATGTACCTTTGTACTAATAATGTAGTTTATTCCCTTTGGCATTGGCTCTAGACCAATAGTTTGTTTCAGCTCCTCTGACAGAGCAGCATGGTTAACTTGAAGTCCCTTAATAAACCTGCAGAGAAGGAACAAATAGATAGTGACACATTTCAAAGAGGCTGAGATAAAAACACACCTGAATATATAAATATTTATAAACATACATTTACCTGGATAAATCTACTAAACAGATAATTCTGCAGTAAATCTAAGCAGGTTTGATAGCTGTCAACTCACTGTCCTCCGTTGGTCTCTGGTGGGAAGAAATGTTGAACTACCTGGACAAACTCAGGAACATGCTGCTGCAGAGTGAAGATCACAGCATTGGGCCCTGCATCGAAAGTATAGGCCACCTGGAAGGACAGAAACAAACAGTGTCATATAAAGAAGGAAAGTCTTTCTGTTCCCCAGCTTGTAAAGGCCTGCACAAGTTTCACATCTTTATTACACCATCTTAGAAATTCAGCTGCATGAAGGGAGGCAGATTTTCACACATAAGACACACAATCAGTAGCAGTGACATAAATGTAAGGAGATTACAGTTAGACATACTGTAAGAAAAGTACTATGATGGGACACACACACCACCACAGAAAAACGATCCAAAGATTTTTTGAAGTATATTTGTAGTTAGCATGTTATAGAGCTATTAATTTCAAGTCATGCACTGTATAAATGACTTCACTGCCAACAATTATCCAATAAATTCCACAATGTCTAAATAATTGCCAATTGTTGTTATTATAATGGAGATATGCAGTAATAATTATTAAATATAAAGTTATATAGACATAGTTGATCAAATAGATTTGAACAGTTATATGCTGGATTCAAACATTATACATTATATAAGAGCAGTACTACACAGATATTTCCTGTGCTTTCTCAGGAACAGAACTGTGAAGTTGCTCACCCTTGTCTCCCCGTAGTGACTGTTGTACCTATGGACCAGGCTGATGACCTGATGGGACACACTACTGAGGTAGAAGATAGGAGGGTATGTATCAAGGCAGGTGGCATGGAACTGGTTACTGTCCTTCATGGTTAGTTCAGCAAATGCAGGGAAGTCCTTTCTTTGCACTGCTTCAATCATTTCTACCATTCGGCCAGGAACAACAGACTCAGCCCGGTGCTACAGACAGACACACACACACACACACACACACACACACGAATAATGAAAACTTGACAGTAACTGTAGTTTGCTAATTTATGCATGTTGTGTGGTTAACAAACTACCTTTAAGAGACAGCTTGTTTGTACACTGGTTTGCATCCCAGAGGTGCTGCCTATTGGCTTTCGCTCAGCACTGGCCTGTGAGGAAGCATATCAAGTGTGCATTTTATGCAATAGTCTTTTGTATAGTCTAATAAGTAAGTAAAAAAAGAAGTACATGACATTTGAAAAAGAGCACAATGTGACAACTCAGTAATGACTCACAATTATTCTTTCATTCTCATTTTTTGAGTCATACTCTCATACACACAATCAGACCTACCACTAGTATGAGGATTCTGAGCTCAGGCCAATGAGTCTCTGGTGCCACCTGCTGGGCTAGACTGTCCTTGCCATCATCTTGCTGTCCCATGATCCACTGGACAAACCCACCATACATACTCCTGCATGCGCTACCTGAGCCTTGACGAGCAATCCCAGACAACTCCCCTTCTACACCAAACACCCGAGCCAGAGTGTAAACTGCAACACATGGACGACAGAGGGAGTAAGCAGAAATGAGACTGACATAAAGTGGAGAAGGATCAAATATGAGATATACAGGAATGGAAATGCAGACAGTTTTATTATTTTGTATAACCAAGTTCTCTACCTAGTTAAAAGGACACAAAACTTTGTGGTACTCTATACAGTGATGAATGGGCTAGCACAGAAAATATATAGTTTGAACTTTTATCCCAAAAACAGCATCTCTGGACGACTGAGAATCTTGACACAGACATTGGTAAAAAATCAAATCAGTGTAATCTCAGGTATGCATTAAAACATAGCTTACACACACACTCACCTAGACAAGCAAATCCAGCAGCTGAGGAGGCGAGTCCGGCAGCGGTGGGGAAGTTGTTAACAGAGCAGATGTGGACTTTATGAGACAAACAAGTTGATTCCACGCCATCATTACGCCTCTTCCTTGCCAACCGTCGAACTAAACACAAGACACAGAAAAATTACACACTAGCCTACACTGTGTATAACTCTCACATTTTACTATTCAAGACAAATAAAAAAAACAAACAGACAGGACTCACTCTCTCTCAGACAGGACTGCAGTCTTGGATGACTTATGTCCTCCTCTTTTCCGTTGAGCCACATTTGATCCTCTTGAAATGATCTGCTGGTTGCAGCTGTTGTGGTTGTTTTCAGCTAAACAAAAGAAGTAAGAAAGCAGATGTATATCAAACTGTGGCTATTTTATCACTTCATTTGATCATATAATATCAAATTATACAACTTTAGCTGCAAGATATCAGCACATCATATGACATCATTTGTGAACCATCATCCAGGAAGAACTCAAAGGCAAGCTCATTATGTATTTATGTTGTCTTGCAATGTTTCAGTTACACTTTTCAAATAAACCTTTAATGACAACCCACAAAGATCTTGATGCTATATTTCAGTGCCAGGTCTGCTGCAGTATTTGTCAGTACATAGTTTTGCCAGACAGTGGCACAGTTGCATAACACAGCACAATATAGATATAGAAACTCATAGACTGACTGATGGACATGTTAACTTTAATACCTGATCTTGATGCAATGTGACGCTCAAAGATGAGTTAATGGGTAGAATTAACTCTTCATTCCTCTTCCCCCCTGAAAAAAATATTTTTTTTTCTTAAGTGTTACAAACTGATACAATGCAACAATATGAATATATTGACACTGACACTAGACCCACCTGTTTAATGGACAGTATTAAGTGACACTACTATACGAAGCAAAACAAAGGTCGAGGTGATACTTACAGTATTTGATGACAGCTATATTCACAGGAGCGGTACATGTAACTATGTTTGGCTTGTCCGTACTGTCTTCAGGCATAGCTGTATATAGACCAGGGGTGATTTTGAGAAAACTGTACGTGAATAGACTGAAATAACGTAACTTTAACACCTTATACTACTCCTCTCCTATCCAACTGTTAGTCTAACTAAATCTTACGGAAGCGTTTCCCCAACATCTCTCCTAATTGGCTAGCGTTTTACACGTGACTAACGTCGCCACCAATCAGAGTCCCAACGTTTTGATGAAACAATCACAATAGCCAATGAGAAATCATCTGACCACCCTCGTGCGAAAATGGGGCAAGCAGAAAGTCCATCCCACACACAACATTTGGATTAGTGACCGTCACTGAAGGATAGAGTTAACCAAACTCTATACAAAGTTTACATGGATTACAATATCTAATCCAAATGATGATGGAGAAGCAAAAAGCCGACTATAAATACAGAAAGATAAATAAAATGGGTACATTTCGTGAGATACAAAGTTGGAAATTTCAAGCACAGGTGTATAAAGTACACAAATATAATACTTGAGTATAAGTGAAGTATTTGCCTATAAAAAACACTCAACTACAAGTCAAAGTACCCTTTAAATTTTCTACTAAAGTAAAAGTACTAAAGTACATGCACTAAACTTTAGTACAAAAGTAAAAGTATTCTACTAATAAAACAGGTAATTTTAAACAATGTTGAATTTGATGCAGTTGATAAATGTACAAGTCTAGTTCAGATTTGTTTGACAAATTCTCAAACGTGAAAATTATGTAAAATGTCAGCTGTCAAATTCAGTTTACTTTACTCAAATTAGGGCTTTAACTTGTCTTTTTTATTTTACTTAAAGGGTAAGTTTGGTGATTTTCTTCATTTTATCAACATGTATAAAAACTAACACCAACAACATTCTTGCAGGTAAAAAATAAAATCACGCTTCACGTTTTTTATTACTTTAAAAGTAGCTGGATACATTTGGCAAACTCTTAACTCGTTTCCAAAATAAAAATACAAATGGAGCAAAAATAGTCAATCACCTAAACAGAAATCGCCAACTTTTTCAGTGGTGAGGTTATGGCGTGATGTTTGATCTTCTGTTCAACTCCGTGGGACATAGAAACCTACAATGTAAACCTTTTCTTTAGGGTTGAACATGTGTCAATGTAACAACTAATAATTTTCTCACAGCTCACTAGAAGAACAAACATAAGGTTTTAAGGCTTTTTTATTTTTATATAAACCTATAAGATACATGTCAGCAAAAAAAAAAAATTACGAGTGGAACGCTGGCCCTGAATAGAAAAAACAGTCTAGATAAAATGCATAAGCAGCAATATGTTTTGCGTTTTATCTAGGTTTTCATGTATGATGAACAGAAGTCAACCACTGTGAAATGAAAGGAAAAAAAAGTAACTACTGAGTCAACAGTGTCATGAGGTGTCAGAGGTACAACACAAGCAGTGGGATTCTGTAGCAACATCATTGAGAACCAATCACAAAAGAACACCTTATTTGATTGTGTGTGTTCTACTGCTCCCCACCACCAGTTACACCGCAATGTCAACTTCATGTCATTGTTTTCCCCCCTTGGTGTGTAGTATTTCCAGAGACACACAGAAGCTCGTGTGGCATCCCAGGATTCAGCAAACAGGAACACGCTTGTCAAAGATGCATGAGATGATGAGTCCCAGTATAGCATATCCTCTCCTGTTTTCTTGCCTTGTTCCAGGGCTCCTATTTAAAGTTAGTAATCCTCCTCATCATCAGAGTCCATCACCCTCTGTCTGTTGAACTGGCAAGCACAGTGCATAAAACATGTAAGTTGGATGGCTGAGAGAAAATCAATCAAACATATGTTACTTCTTATTAGAACTTACTGTGACAGTCATCTTTTTCTCTGTTTGCTGACTGACTTTTTCTAGGATTTCAATCAAGCCTGATTCTGAAATCTGACAAAAGAAAACATGTGTTCATGGCACTGCTAGCATGTGGAAGTACATCAGCCACACACAGCATCAAGGGTTATCTTATTACCTTTCCTCCTAACTTCCCAAAGCGAGCCATTTGAATGAGATAGTTTTCAACTGCACTGGCCTTTTCCGGCTTCACCAAAGCCAGATTGCTCACTGAAAAGAAAAAAAAACCCAACATGTTTCATTCCCAGTGGAAAATTTCAAAAGACCAAACGATAAGTTTGAGAGCACACTTACACCTGGCACGGGCAGACTGGTCAAGAACTTGAGCCAGTATAGAGTTCCTCATGTCTGTTTCTCTGTGAATGAAAAATTAATAACATTACCACAATAGCTTTATTGTTAAGGTCTGGGACTGATATCAATAAAAAAAACAACACAATTTTCAACTGTCAAGCCATGAGACCACTGGGTTGGTCTCCCAGGTACACAGACAGGTACTTTATTTTAGCAAAATAATAAGTAAATATTCTATATAGTATCACTATGCTTTCAGGCTTTTAGAGAAATTACCTTTGTTTGGCCTCCTCGCCTTGCTGATTATCTGAAGCATTCTGAAAGACCATGTGAAACAGAAACATCACATATAGGTTTGTGATCAGCCAATATTCACTTAATTTGGTAATGGCTTCTCAAAGTAGCTTAATAAATGCTGAAATGAGCTGCCCGTTTCTCTTGATAAAAGCTCGCTCTGTTTACTTTTGAGTTTTAATCACGTTTTAAATTGGACCTCAATGTTTGGATTAAGATCTGTTGAACCCTGATAAAAGAGTTTGCACACAGCGAGGTGAATGTGTCAAAGCAAATCCATTAAAACTTAAAATGTGCCACACGTCTCTTCTCCAGTGTACTTACTTTAACATTTCTCAGCTATCTTGCCTTCACCCCTGATAGTTCCCTGATGAAGGAAGACACCTGAAAACACTTGGTGAATAAAGCATAGTGTGCTGGAGAAGACTTGTGCGACATGTTTAATTTTAATGAAGTCTGATTAAAGGTGAGAGAGAGTGTACAATGCACCAGTATTAAGGCAGCAGGTAACGGTTTTTATGTGAGATGCTTAACACAAGAGGTTCAAAGCAATAAGCCCAACTGGACCAGAGTGACGTGTCTTGACTCATATTCCCCAATGTTACTATATTTCAGTTTTAAAAGATGTCATCAACAACATGTCACTTCACATCTGGGGCTTGGGAGCAATAGTTTAATGTTGAGGCAATCATGAAGTACAGTACTCTATTTCTGTTTTACTTTTTAATTAATTTATCAGTTGCTGTTTTATGATGTGATGTTTGGGTGTATAGGACCCCTTCTACTATATAGAATAAGTTACTGTAGGTGACTGTTCCTATTATACCATTCAGGTGTTGATTATCTATCTAAATGTTTATAAAGGGCGGTGAACAATTTTCCTCTGGGATTAATGCATTTTTTTGAACCTTGAATCTTGAATTGTGAAAACACTAGGGACAACAATGGAAATAACTCAACTTTTCTTCTTTTTTCCACTCTATACTTGACCAGGTCTGATTTGTTGCCTTTTATAAATATGGTGCAGTCACAACACATGGACACATTATCATCTTCATTTAGTTTCTACTGAATTGCTTTCTACACTGTAAATTACTGAAAACATCAACACATATTGATTTATATGGTGGGAAAAAAAGTGTTAAAGCAAAATCTGTTTGATATATTACATTCTATTAGTAGTCACTGTTTGCCTTGATGACACTGCATAATTTTATGAATATCTTAACTAGCTTCAGGAGGTAAACACCTAGAATGGTTTTCAGTTAACAGGTACGCAATTAAAAAAATTAAGTAGTGGATTTTCTTGCTTTCTTGATGCTTTTGCAACCATGTGTTGGAGAAGGTGAATGGTTGTATCTGCATCTAGTCTGCTCTGAGTGGGACCATCATTTACCAAGACAATGACCCAAAACACACACCCAGGTTATGTAATGAGAGTGATGGAGTGCTACATTAGTTGACCTGGCCTCCACAATCAAGTCAACCAAAATGCAATTGAGATTGACATTAATCAACAATGTGTAAAATATAGTAATAGAAATTGAAAAAAAAATCAATTGATTGAGAAGGCGTGTCAAATGTTTAACTGTTCTGTGTGTTAGAATAATGTCCACACACTAAAAGTCACATGGCATCCTGTTTATTTTAAATATTGTGCCAATATTTAAAAACTGTTTTGATAAGGATCACTTGATGATTTATTCACTGAAAAACTGCACTGATGGGAGGCTTTAAATGTAAAAAATTACTTTGAAAGCATTCTGTAATGGTGATGCTGTTTCTTATTACTTCAGATATATCCTCTTCCTTACTGTTCAAAAATCCTATTATTTGTTTGACAGATATATACCAGTATATCTCTGATTGACTAAAATACTACTTTGTAAGATTTAGGTCCAGCAATAAACCAACATACAGTACTGTGACGTCAATCAGATGAACCCTGCAACAGTGATCCACATGAGCATCACAGAACCTAGGATTTCACATTATATTCATTTAGTATGCCAGTATATCATAGTCATAACAGAGTAGTTACCCTTTACTGTTTTTTTTGTTTAATCTGCGGTAAAGAAACACTTCTTGTTCATCAGGTCTTCCTGCATTCTCGTTTCTCATAATGTCAAATAATGTAAGACAATACGCAACTAAACCAGTTTATTGTCCACTTGTGAATCTGCCCTAAAAAAACACTATAGTAGGTTAAGTTTTTATAACTCGATGTTCAGTTTTGCTCTGAAAAAGCTGCTTGTACCAGATGGGTGTGCGCTATCCAGCCTTTCAATACAAAGCTAGCAGGGAGGTGATTTGGGTTATTACTGTGATTTATCTATCTGTGACTTACTGCGGAGTTGACTACAGTTCATTTAGATTGTGTATAACTCTCATGACTGAGCGATAACGTTATATATTGCCATATTGACAGTTACTTTAGATGGGCAGTGGTGCCTGGTTTAGCTACACTAGCTAGCTGCACACTAAACTCAGCATCTCCATATAAGGTGGACGCAAACCACGCTTCCCAGCTCATGTTTTATCCTTACCCCGTGCTTTGCCTGTAGTTCCGCCATTCTTTGCCGCCTAATTGTCTCTAATTCGTCGTCAGCCATGGTTTATAACAGAAATATAGACCCCAAATACCGACAATAGATGACAAAACGTAATAGAAAGCACACTAAACTCCCATCAAGGCAAGGCCCTACCGAGCTCAGGGGAGTGTAATCAACATCGATAAAAGTGATTCAGCACACAGGCTAAGCCAATCGATCACAGAGTCAGGATTAAGTTCAAATTTGTGAGTGTACTCTTACTGGACATAAGATTTATGCATTGGAAAAATATCTAAAAGTGAAGTTCTATATTTTTATATTTATTTTATGTTTATAATTATAGACAGTTTAGATCGTTTTAGTATTGGCGGCACCCTGAGGTGCTCGAGGAACTGGCAAAATTTGTCATTTCTTTTTGAGGACAAAGTGCAATAGACTAGAACAGTTAATTGTGTTTTATTGAAATCGGTTTTATTTGGTATTAAGTGCAGAAAGAATGCTGATGTTTTGTAAAATTTTAGCAGATGAACTAAGATGCATGTTTTACAAGAGAAAAACACATTTGATAAATCAGAAAGATACAGTATGCATATATATTCATGTATGTTCTAGTAATGTGTAAAAAAAATGGGCTACATATTGTGCTAACTAGAACAAGCAATTGCTTAATTGCAGAAAGGTGTGTTGAATATAATTATTCAAATGGCACATTGTGACTGTGAAAGTTCCACTGGTGCTGAGATGAATGTTTTTAGCAGGTTGCACCTGCCGATGGTGTGTTAGACAGCTCATAGATGGAAGTAGTCTCAGGAGTTCATCACACTTTATTTCTAGCTCCCTCTGTACGTACTGTAAGAAAAACGGCTCAGGAGCAGAGGCACATGGTACTTTTGGTCAGAGTCATTTATAGAGAAGACAATCTGCAAAATAACAAACAAACATGAAAAACAATTACATGAAAGACTGAAAGTCAATATTGTTAATAGTGTATGCACACAATGGCTTAAATTAAAATACTAATTTACTACTCTAGTAACAAAAATATGGTAATGGAACAAGCAGGTAGCAACACACCTGAAACTACAGCTGAGGATGTTATCATCATGTAACATTTTAAGCCTTTCCTCACCTCTACATAAGGGTAAAAGCAGGTCTCTCCCATACTCGCCCAGTACTGAGCAGTCTCAAAACGCATTTTGTACACACCAGCTGTAAACAGTTGTTTTGTGATGAGTCCTGGGCAACGTCCATCGTCATTAGTGGTACTGTTGAGACAAGATAAGATTGAAGATATGTAAACAAACATGTTCATTTTGCTGTAATAATATTTGAGATCCTCCATATTAGTACCCAGTGGTTATCAAACTCCAGCCATTAGTGGATTGGTCTTGTCTATAGAGGCTGAGGGCCATGTTTGATCCAGGGACACCCATTGCAACATTCAGCACATGGGTGGTCAGAGGACTTGGTGAACTTGCCATTGTTGTTATCTACAGACGAATGAAGTAAGACCTTAAATTAATCAGCTTAAATTTCAATCAAACATTTCATCTATATTTAGCAGTTTATTCCAACTTTACTAGATAGACATGTAAACATAGCATTTATAAAATATATTGGACAACTCCAAGTTTTCACACAATCACCATGCCAAAAGGTTGAAATGTGAATGAACTTTAATACTTCCTTCATCTCTAAAGAAAAGTTAGGCAATCAAAGTGAACCAGTGAAAAAAAAAAACGTAGTAAAAAATATATATGGGCAGTGTAATCCTGCCCTGGAACACCACAGATAATAATGCCAACTTCTTTTTAAAGTTGGAAATCTGAAGTAGTGAAAACAATTGTGAGTTGAACTTGCAAATTGTGATTTATTACATTACACAAGTAATTCAAATAGTTCATTATTTTAGAGACTGAACTATTGACTGCTCCTATTGCCGTATCTATCACTTCCACAAAATATCTCCAGAGTTCATGTAGTTGCTATAAATTACAGTAACCCATAAATTCTATACATGTAATGTTATTGTATATCACCTCACAAACAAAAATCTTCTGTTTTACCATATATTAATTTTAGGTTGTGTTCTTACCTTATTATCAGGCAAAATATGAGCCATCAGCTGCTGAAGCCTGTATGTGCTCATGTGAATTGATATATATAATCCAAACTGGGTCAGAAGTTTTAACTGAGAAATGTAATTTTATGGTTATTTAACAGCATCAGATTTTTATCACATTTCCCTCATGAAGTTCTGCACACTGTCCAACTGAGTATGACATTCAGTACGCATGTGCTTATCTTTCTGTCAACAGAAGATCAGTTGTGCAAGAGCTCTCTTTGTGTTCAGCACTTTGAACTTAGTGGAAATGGATGATCAAAGTGACTCTGAGACTGAGGCCCATGCAGATGTGTACAATTACAAATTAGTATTAAAAAGAACTATGTATTCTTCTTTTCTGACACTATGTTTGACTTTATCATTAATTAACCCTCAAAACCCAACCTAGAACTTGCTGCTTGAATTAGACAAATTAATCCACTTTGACAAGTTTTTCAAATGTTAGGGACAAACACTGACAACAAGCAAAACTCTGTATTAAATGGTGGTATAATGGTGTCTGATGACTGTACTCCCATGATTTCTTCTGATTCTTATATACTACACTCGGGTTTTCACAACATGCTTTTGATCCCTAATGTGCACCACTGATTGCATTAACGTTTAACCTTTAACTATAAAGCATGCGAGGATGGCAGAAAATGATTTGGCCGTATTTATTTCTGAACATGCTTTATGCTTGCTGTCAGCAAACAAATTAGTCTCAACAATTAACATAATTTATTCAAAATTACCTGAGTTTACCTCAGTTTCTGCCCACTTCTGTCTACACCTTGTTCTGTGTGCATTCTCAAATTAAGAAAGTGCTTTCAGTTAGGTAATTACATAAAAGCTTAATTTTATGTTCCGTTTGTTTTTCCTCAGACTCAATAATAACTCGTAAACATGTAAGATTTTATGCTTTTGTCTCTCAAACATCTCTCAGGCTCGGCTGACTTTCTAGAGAGACAACTTCTAGTGCAGAGGCTGTGGAAATTGTGTGAAATTCTACTTGTTTAAATCATGTTTGATTTTGCTTTTTTATTGTGTTAAGGCTGAGCAGGATGTTGGGTTTTTTAAACAACTGGCTGAGGTAAATTTATTTCTTGATCTGTCTCTGACCTGCATGACTTCCATGTGGATTATGACCAAAATGACAGGTTGAATTTTAGAGCCTCTTTAGTGGAAAATGTTGTAGCCTATTTCATGTTGGGGATCTAGCATGTACACACAGTAATAATGCTAATGTCTCCTGAGGGCCATTCTGACCTTATGTGAAACTATCTGAGCTCTGAGGAAGACAGATGTTGTAGGATAAAAGAGATATAATCACTTGATCTAGTTGTCCTGTTTGACTCCAGGTAAGCAAGGTGGTATTTACTTTTCTCAGTCTTTCTTTACATGATGTGTACTCCCTAATTCACCACTTAAGATTCGTGGCATGTGGTCCAGTTTTGCAACATAAACAATGAGCTGTCATAGTTTCATATTATAATATTGTAAATCACTAATTTACATAATTGTTTTCTTCTTCTTGACTCATTTTCCACTTATGTAGGGTTTCGGAATAAAAACACAGCACCATGAACTACATTTATAGTCAATATGAAAATACTTTTACTACAGTGACAATGAGTATTTTCACTTCGCAAACAAAAACATGTAACACCATACGAATTATAGTAACATCATTGTTTTCTTTAAAAAACATATGAGAATTCCTAAAGCAAGATTAAAATCAGACAGCTGAACAGTTACAGTAAAGTTTACAATAATGCACAATATTACACACTGACCTGGGCCTTTGCACCATCCTAAAGTGCCAAATACATAGTGGAAGAGAGATGTAACATTCTTATAATACATTTAAAGTAAAGAATATAATTTCTGAGAAAGTCATTTCTATAACATTTCTTTCTGAGAATTACACTCAGTGATCATTTGTGATTATCCAGTCTCTTCAGAATAACTGTAATTTACTTTGCGTCGCTAAATTCTTACATCTTAGAATTACATAATAAAGAGAAAGTGTTAGTTGGATTGTGTTGACAAAAAAACCATCTTGATAAAACACAGTTCTTTTGCCTACTAAAATACTTTTAGCTCTACAAAGGGGGGCGGAGGGAGGTGTCATTTTACAGTACATGCACGCAATATTCCAGTTATACACTACTTTTAAAATAATACACAGTGATGTTACATTTCATGACAGCCTGTGCTTCATTAATATTTCAGTTTTATACTGTACTGTGTGTATCTTATTAAAGGTGCTTCATAAATAGAAATGTGTTCATTTTAAATGAGAAATGGGACATTTCACTTTACTGTTTCTTCATTCTTGAGAAAAAAAGCTGTTGAAACAGCTGAAATATTCTCGCACTTCCAGTGAAAACCCCATGGCTACAATAAAAGATTACTGTATGTGTTGTCTGATATTGGTGCTGCCTGTTTTCAGAAGAAGGCTTTAATGTGATTAAGCTGGTTACATAATGTCATAGTCAGACAATTCAGTCATTTGGATTTATACATAAATATTTGGATTAATACTGGAATATTGGTGCTTGTGCAAACCCACTCATACAATAGAATAGGTTAAATTAAACTGTGCTGTTTTTTTTAAGCCTTTTTTAATCGCAGACCAACCTAACAAATTCAAAATCCATTAGATGCATCTGTACCCAGTAAGCCATCTGTGTTAGTGTTTTTGTCTTACCTAAAAGTACACAGAGCTGACAGAGACTGAGCTGTTGTGATACAATTACATGTATTGTGTTTTCTGATATGTACATGATACTAGAGGGGAATGAAGTCTCTGATATGAGTGTTGTCTTGGTTCTCTTCCTCAGTGTTTGGCACTTGATCCGTGTCTTCTTTGTCTCGTCTCTTCCCTCATATTTCCTCTTCGGGGTCAGAGCTGTGATTGCTCATCTGTGAAAGACAGACAGACAGACAGACAGACAGTGAGACTGGATGATGAGAGAAAAACAAAGAGAGTATTCTATTCAACTGCAAGCTCAGAATGACTAAGTAAAATTTCATTATGCAAGCATGTATTGATTTCTTCAAAGCTCAGTAGTTATCACAACATCAAACATCTGGTTGCCTTGTCTTTATAATTTTGCAGCTTAAGAAATGTTTCATCATACTTCAGGGACAATAAAAACCAAGAGGGCTGTTGCTCACAGAAGCAATTCTTAGTTGTTCCTGCACATAATGTTATGAGGCATTTACCGTGTGGTGGTCATCGTCAGGCTCCCTCAGGTCGGGGCTCTCCCTGTGGATTCGATGGCGGGAGCTGGGTGGAGAGAGGGAGTGCTCTGGGCTGCTGGCTGACAGGGCATACAGTGATCCAACTGGACTGTCCTCTCTCAGGGGAGACCCTACAGCAAAAGAGTGAACACATACATAGGGAAAACGTTTTGGCGTGAAGCTTAAGTTCTGTCTCATTTGGACGTGTTTGTGAAGAAAATACATTTTTACTGCGGATCAAAGTCAAAAACATCTGCACACATCCCACTGACTCTGTTAGATCACAGGCAGAGAACAAGAGTGGGAGTGACAGGATGAAGGGCAGATGAGGAGATAGTGAGGGGGAAGTGAGTGACAGCAGGGCCAGATAGTGAGGGACAGGAGAATCAAGTTGAGCTGGAGATAAATTAATATGAAGATGAGAGCTATCAATCGTTCAAGGTCACTCAGAGTAGATTGAAGAACACACACACATCCACACACACTTTCTGCAGGTGTTCTGCAGCTAAAATATAGAAGCCATAAGACAGATTCTTTTTTAGTAAACTTATAGATTTCAGACTGATATCATGATAAACATCTCTATGTTTGAGGTTAAAACTTTGTTGTCGTTTTAATGTAAAAGAGGCTTCAGTCTCACAGGAAGGTAGACTTCACCAAGTGAATCTTGTAAACTATATTTAAGTTTATGATTTACTTTAATTAAGATTTCAGGAATCCTTCGGACCGATAATAAAGCTTTGTCTTGTTTGTTCCCTAGGTGCTGCATCTGTATTGTGTTCAAGTGTCCACATGAGGGCAGCAACAACTTTTATCTACATTACTTGTGTAGTGTTCAGCTGTTGTTCTCCTTTGCTGATATTTGTGTGTTTGGAGCTTCATCAGTCAGTTATTTCAACCATACAGTTTGTTCAGCATGTTCCATAAATTGCTCACAACCATAAATCCAGTCACCCACGCTTGATTTTGCCTTTGATTCCACTTTTAAAAAATCCTGACTGGAGGAAAATAATTGATTTGTCAGGTGAATCGAGAGTGGCTTCGCTGGTGCAGTACATTCCCGTCTCTCAGGTTCTCTGCGGCACAGATCCTGAATCATTTTGATTGGGGTTGTGACTGGAGGAGTTAATCAACCAAAAATCTGAACGTGGCATATTGCTGGAGTCCACCTTAAAATGTTTCTGATGTGCAAATAGATTATCTATCATTTGATCTCACACCTACCTGTCTGCACTGTCTTCCTGAATAAGTCTCTCACCTTTGTGGTCATTCCTCTGCGTGTCCATCCTGTCAAGACTGTCAAGCAGCCCATCGATCTGTGTCTTTATCAGAGTCAGCTCCTTTTTAATCACCTGCAACTCCTCCATGCCCACTGCAGGGACAAAGAGAGAGACAATGTAAGGGACATTAAGAAATTACACAATGTCAAAATATCTTTACATAAAGCTTTGAAGTTAGTCAAAGTTCATGGTTCAACCTTTTGAGGAATATGCTCAGTGTTTTAATATCTGCATACTTAATATTGTATGTAGCTGGACTGAGCAGCTGATTAATTTAATTTAATTTAACATTAAGACTGAAAACAGAGGGAAACAGCTGTATCTGTCTGAAGGTAACAAATCCACCAACCAGCACCTCTAAAGCATGTTATACCTTCTTTGTAAATTCTGCACAAACATTGAGTGGGTGAAAAAGCTGTGGTTTTACAGAGGTTTATGTGCCAGACTTTTGAATTTTGGCCAGGTGTAGCAATTTCCTGGAGTCTTGCTGTCACAGTGAGACTCAGGGAAGTCACTATCTTTATGCTAGGCTTTAAGCTACCTGTATCCAGGTTCATACTTGCTCTTCTCATCAATATTATAAATTACTATTTTAAAAAATAAAAAGTGCATGCAAAGGTATTTTACATTGAAATGGTGCATGTTGGCATTATTTTTGATGACTACATGGGCAGCATGTGCACAATTTATTTGTGTGTGTGCCACTCACTCTCTGCTATAGGTGTCAAGCAGCCGTGGTTTGAATACAGATTTTTTTTCCTACAGCATCATTTGTCTCATCAAAGCAGCATCAGAGTAACTCTTTAAAGGCTGCTTGAATTTAAATATCTAGTAGTTGTGTGCAATGATGTGAGTGAACTACAAAGTATATTTTGTCTGTGATCACTTTGTACTGAAGAGATGAGAGGAAAGAGATTTTTTGATCAAAGTTTTCTGTATACTGATTACGGCATGACTGTATTTTATGTTTTCTATTTACCATTTAAATTTTCATTCAGCAAAACTGATCATTTCATTCTCAGGAGCTGTAGAAAAATGGTGCAAATCTGCAGCATCTAATATAAAGTCTTGAGCAGCTCAGGTTCAGTAAAGCCTCACTTGCAGTTTATTCATATTACTCACACTTTGCTGTGGTTGAACTAGTGGAGTGGGCTCTGGAGCTTTTGGAGTGGGTTCTGTCTCGACTGCGTCTGTGTCCAGAGGAGAAGGAGGAGGAACGGGATCGCTTGGCCAAACTGGGTCCAAGGGGTAAAGGAGAAAGGGAAGCTGGCACACGCTGGTAGTCGTACACCCTAGAAATTCAGTAGATACAAATTTTAAATTGTTTTTTTTTATTTCAACTTTGTGTGTTTTGAATATGTGGGAAGGTGCTCTGTGATTTTATGCAATATAAGTTTTTGTCTGAAATCATGATGAAAGGGAGTCTCTTCACAAAGAATTGAAAATAATATAATTAGCCACATATTGAGCACATTGAATGGACAGAAAAAAAAGGTTATTATTTTACACAGAGTTTGGGTCTGTTAACCTTCATGAAAATATAGCACAGAGTACTGAAAACTGTCAAGTGCAGAGAAAGCTGGAATCAAATGCCTGTATGATTTAGAAAAAAGTTCTGGTACAATGGTTGTGAACTGAAAAAAGATTAAAAACACATATTTTAAGTTTTTAAGTTTATGTTTCTTAGTGAAAACTTTCCTGTTGGCAAGGGCAAGTATAAATATCTAAGAGCCATAGATAAAAAAAACAAGGGAGTGATGCAGGCTAGAAAAGAAAGTAAAGAAACAATATCACAATGAAGAAAAGCAGCAATTCAAGTGTCTCACAGATAAATATGGATATTTCTATTCTATATTCCTTTGTCTTTTACTTTCTATCTCTGTTTCTCTTTCTCTCTCATGTACTGGCATTGCCTCTTCCCCATGGACAGCTCCATGTCTCTATCTGTCTCTGAATGTAATTGGTTCTGTCAAGGCCAATCAATAGCTCCCCGCCAGGCTAGTAGTGCCAGTGACAGGGGGTGTATCACAGTCAAACTCTATAGTGGTTACTGAAATGACAGTGTGTGTTTGTGCATGTGTTTGTGTGTGTTTCAACAGAAATGGAGATGCTGTTGTGACTGAAAAAATAAATGATTTGACCTCAACACTCACTGAGCAGGTGAACTACAGGACTAAAACCAACCAAACATCAATGAGCAATGTTGCAGGAAGGCCAATTAACATGTATGAGTGATTTTACTAATGTTTCTGTGTAGTTGTAGCAGCTGTAAGTGGTGAACAGACAGAGTGACTTGGAGCTGACTTAGACACAACCAAAAGAGCTACTAAATTAATCACAGAATAATACCAAACTCATTATAATTATCTGTGGTAAGAGCAATCTGACTGGATCTAGTCACGACGTGGATATTATCTGGACAAAGGACAGTCTGTGTGCAGTCTTAATGGTTAGTGCCAAGCCAGGAGCGGGAAAAGCTCCTTTGCTGCGTATAACAAGCCAACAACAAGAAGGCAAGCTGTCAGCTGCAAGGACTTTGGGTCGAACAGTGGTGTAGATTTACTGATGGAGCTGTTAGTTGCAGCCTGGCTTCCTGAAAGGATTTCATGTATTGTTACTGTGTGAAGCTTCTCTACTTGATACAGAGATTTCTTCACACGCTGTGCTCTTAAAGTAGCACTTCCACAGTACACACACAAGCATCACAATGTCACATTAGGATGAAGTGCATTAGGCCACCATAAGTGTGTGAGATTAGAAGCTTTGAGTATTGCCTGTGTGGTGAGACACAGAGGCCAGAGACTTTTGGGAGTCTAAAGTCCTTTAGAGCAGTTTGCAGGGGCTGATAGACAATGTGTTGTTACACCGGCTTTGAAGTATCATCTCAGAGCATAGAAGCTCAGACAATGAGAGACTGTACTGTGAAAGAGTGAGGATTACAGGAAAGTGTATGAGAGCGTGTTTGTCTCTGTGGATTAGACCCCACATGGAAAGCAGCTTTGTCAGCCAGAGCTGTTATCTGTGTGTTGAAAGACACTTTTCTTTCACGTTCACACAACAGCACAGCGGACAAAAACAGTCATTTCTGTCTTTCCCACATATTGATGTGCACAAACAACAAACAAGAGAACAAGAACAAACAAGAAGCAAAAATGCATACAGGTACAGTCTCTGCACACTTGCAGCCAGAGACAAACACACGTGTGTGCACACGTACACTTCCATTCCTGCACACAAACAAACACACACAAGCAGCTGTCAGTAGTGCTAGCCATCAGCATGGGGAATAATCATGCACTGTGTTGAAAACAACACAATTGAAAATCAGTGGTGAGTGTTCACCCCTAAGCAAAGACAGAAAAGTTCAGAACAGTACAATCCCCCCCCAAAAAAGAATCAACGAAAAGATGACAGTTAATACTCAGCAGAGCATCGATATATGCAAGAAAGGCAAATGGAAGGATGTGCATATTTTTTGTGTGTCTGCACATGTGCATGTGTTTGTGTTTACAATGTGGCTGCCTTTCTACTCAGATATGCTGAGTTGAGTGTTTATGAGTGAGGTCTGGGGATGTAGAAAAGTCCCTGAGCAATTTCAGTGGAGGACAAATAACACAGAGTTATTTGCCCTGAGTAGAGTTCAGTCTAACTTACTACCTCATCCACTCAACCACTGCATAAGAGTGTATTAGTGCAGTAACGTGGTACACATGCACTACAATCTAACTGAGAGTTCATGAGAAGTCCCAGATAATGTGCTCAGTTTCAGTGTTTCTGTGTTTTAAAGGGGCATTTTACAACATCTATGCATGGGTATTCTTGATCTTAAATGCCTATAATCTGACATTTTCATAACTGTCATGTTTAACAGTCTTCTTTGTAACAGATTAAAAAAAAAATTTGAGTTTGAGTTTTTGATTTTATTATTTCAGAAATAAAAGCATCGTGTTGCTGTTAGGCAACTGAGCAGGGCACAGTAGAATTTGTTAGAGTTATGGTTTACTGTTAATTTGCTGTAGTTTTTCTTCCCTATAAACAAACGTACATAGACACATGGTGCAAACCTACTGCATATATTCAATTTAATCCACCATCTTGAACATCTGGCCATATAGTATTGTAAGCATTTGTAATGCTAATAATGTGAGATACAGTCAGAAATAAATATATCATTTGTACTGATGAACAGCCCTGTTGTTATAGTTTCACTTAGTCATTATTATTATTTCCTCATTTTTGTTATTTACTAATACTCTCCATCATTACAGACCCTGTCTCTCCTCTTGCCGTGCCTGGCTGCTCCCCAGTCTTCCACTTCACCTGTCTCCAGATGCCACCTCTTCTCCTGTCCAGCTGCACATGCTTTGTCATTAGTCCCTTTGTTACTGTATATACTTGTAGTCGAAGCCTTTGTGTCGTAGCCCTCCAACCTGTTTCTTAGCGTTTTGTTTCCTAGTGTGAGCACTGATTAAGGACTGTTGTCTGGAGTTTGCATCTTAGCCTGCCGTCTTTGATAACCCAGTATATTACTCAAACTGATAGTTCATATCACAAACAGCAAATGTGGTTCATTTAAAGTATGTTCAAATACATATTTTATAGTATATGTGCACACACTTATTTGACTTCATATGTGTGAATGTGGTGAGTGAGGTCCTGGTAGTTGAGTAGTAACAGGCTGAAAGACTGTAAGCAAAGACCAGATGATTGACAGCTGTGTGGCAGACAGCGATGGGAAGTGGAGACTATTGAAGACAGCAGGGATGAAGAATCTGCTTTAGTCTCTCTCTTTAGCCTCCTGTGACACACAGACAAGCAATAAGGTGTGTGAGCTGCCATGCATAGCTTTCTGACAGTACCTGTCGTAGTAGTCGTCGTGATAGCTGTCATAGTCCAGGTCGAACTCAGATCTGCAGGAGAGGTAGAGAAAGAGACAAAGAAAGAGAAGGTAGTTAGTAAATCTTTGTCAAAACCACATAATGCTCTTCTCCTTGGCTATCACATATATAACAAACACTAAGCTTGGCCACACACACACACACTCACACACACAGTATATGGTACAATCACATCATCTGGAAAGAATACAGTGTTCATGATCTCCAGCCAGCTGGAAAAAGACACTGGATTTGTTCTGCTGTGACATCCAAGGTGGAAAATCCATAGAAATCGTCTCATGCTCCAACTGTACCACCCACTGAACACCTCCACGTGTGAGCTTGGTGAGGCAGCCTGTGAGGCATGTGTGTATGTGTATGAGGGTATCGCAGGCAGGTGAGTGATGTGACATGAGTGAACGTACTGTATATGGGCTGGTAGCTGGTGTGCACCTGTGGAACAAACCAGTGGATGTGATGGAGAGACAAGTGACACTAAGCCAGCACAAGATCACATTCTGGTGTGTCAGACCCCAGCATTCCTCCCTAATCCCCACACAGAGCCGCTAATAATCCCTGCATGTTGATCACCCTCCCTCTGTCTCTCTCACTGACTCATTGTCTCTATCCGTCGCTATGATTCCTACATTTATCTTCATGCTTTCTCTTTGTTTAAACTGACCTCACCCTCTTTATTTCTTGCTCATTAAATTCAGTTGAATTCAATTCAATTCAATTTGAGAACATTACTTGCAAGACAAGGATTTACTGTATGTGCATTGTATAAGAAAGAAGAAACTGTTCTTGAATTCAATACTTATATTGAATATCAGTACCTCTTCTGAGTGTGACCTAAACCTGCTTTGACACTGACATGTTAACACCTTTCAAGAGCTTCAGATTGGGGTGATAATTCTCTGTTGCCTCATCACTACTGATCAACGACTCCTTTCCCATTGTAGCACTGTTTGTCACATTGGCATTTGATATATTATTATTATTATAAAAACAAAAATTGACTCTGAAGGTGTCAGTCTGCTTCACAGAGGTGCTTGTCGGTATATCAGACGGCACTGAACAGAGCCCTGTCCCCAGTTTTGCTTCTAATACTTTTTAGCCAGTCACACCCACATCAAACAGAAAATGATCAGGTCTGTGTAGGTGTGACAGGATTTCAGCATCTCTAAAGCTCTTTTTCCATTCTTCACACAACGATTCCCTTTACATTTTGTTTGTACAGCGGAGATCAACACAAATAATTCTTTGAGGATATTGCCTGAAAGTGTGAGTGGTTATCTCCATTTGTACAAATTCATTGTGTCATACTCCTGATGGCTGTCTGAATCAGGTATCAATAATCATTCACTGACTCTTCATATGAACTGGTTACAAGCCATCATGCAGGTGAACAGGTGCCTTAATGAACCATAATTACATTTACCTCATTCCATGTGACCTAATCATCATTATTACACAATTAGAAATTAGAATTAAGAGTTATCTAAGATACTAGTGTCTTGTTACCATATATTTATAGTCAAGTAACATAAGTTTATGTACAGACAAATTATTGATAAAAATATGTGATTTTTCAGAGGACATATTTTGTCAAACTAACACATCCAGAGTCCTTGCCATCTGCTTATCTGTCACTGAAAGAAGTGGTGATTCTCCAGTTTGTAGCCATGCAGCTCATCTCAAAGAAGAGATACTTTTTTATGTGTCAGGATAAATAGCTTCTCTGCAATAATGATTATACACATACACAAATATGCACCGTCTTATGGAGTGGACTGTAATCACATCTCCTCCGCTGTTACTCTCGTGGATTTTTCTCTGTCTCTTAACAGCTGCTTTTCAAGGCTCAGGAGACAAGAAACACAAAATAATTTATAACAAGTGCTCATGTCTGAGCTGCACCCTTGCCAAAAATGCAAAACATAATTTGATTCCAATTTAAAGGCTGCCTTCTGTTATCCTACTTGGTCTATATGTTGTTTTAACTCTTGTTGTCAAACCATTACAAGCATCTTGATTTTTATGCATGTGATGACACAACGGCAAGAGAAGGTATTGCTAATATATTCTGCTTTTACAGCCAGTGTCAGTAAAGAACATAGTGAGAGGCAGATGACAGTGTAAAAGAGAAGTAACTCCACAGCTGAGCTGAGTTTTCTGTTCTCCAAGTGAATTCAGCCAGAAGAGAGAAAATAACAGCTATTCTCCAAAATCCTCACCGAGGGGGAACTAAACTGCTGTTCACTCCTTGTTTCTCTCACACTGGTGTTCACTGGTTTACCCTCATCACTGCAGTTTGTAGGTCTCTGCGGCTGACAGAATAAGCATTGTTGTTTTAGTAAAGGCACTTTGTAATTTTTCATTTTTTAACTCAATTTCTTTATAAATATTTTATCAATTTTGGATGCTTACTTTTCTGTATTTCAGTATTCTACTTTACTCTTTTGACACATTCGTGCTTGTTTTCAATTATTGGACTTTTATCCCAATTGATTGTGAAGCACGTTCTTACTTCGTTTTGATAAATACAAAGTTTAAAATAGTTATTACTGTAGGTGTGAATTATTTCAGAAAGTAACATATCATCATTACTTAACAGTGATTAATTACAAATTAGTGTTTAACTATTATTATTAGTCTTCATGAATGTTCGCAGAACAGATTAACAGAATTAATTCAATATAACAGTTTTGGAGTATAGGTTATATACATCAATGAATACTTACTTAACCAGTTAATGTTGAATAATTAAATGTGTCATTATGGTACAGTAATGACGTGACATAAATCTGTGTTTTCATGTAATTCAATGAAGATAAATCTGTGACAGGTAAGCACAGCCCATTTAGACTGTATTTACATAACGAGTATGCAGCCGAGTGCCTGGGTCACTTAGCTGTGAGAATGTGTGTGTGTGTATGTGTGTGTGAGAGAGCGATAGACGGAGAGAGAGAGAGAGAGAGAGAGAGGCAGATGGACAGCAGGGTCACTAAAGGCTAATTATTTTCTTTTCATAATTTCTCAAGTGCCAAAGCAATCCATTAGACGTGGCTGGCTATAAATCATCTCAGCCTCAGTGTGCCTGTGAGTGTGTGTGTGTGTGTGTGTGCATTAGATGAAGACAAGTTGGTTTTTGTGGGCAAAGCGTCCCAGAGATTTCCTCCAACATGCACACTCAACACCCACTGGAGGCAGACAAACATCCATTCCACAAAATCTATGGAAGAACCTTGAAGGTGTTTGTATGTGATGAATTATAAGGTATGTAGTTCAATTGGCTTAGAGCCTGACAGATGCAATTTATTGACGCTGACAATGAATCAAAGTGACATTTTATGTCTTGACTTGTTTTCTTCATTGTTTTCACGTCTTTGGTAACAAATAGGTTGTAGCTAAAAATATTGAAACCTACTCCAAATGTAGAGCCACACCTGCATTAATCTTTAGTTATTACTATTAGAGAAAAAATTGATCAGATCCTCCCTGCAACTGGCATGGACAGACACACTTGTCCAACAGCTA
>JAUMHL010000018.1:6734024-6762231 GCA_032362345.1 Sandelia bainsii
GAAACCTCCAGCAGAACCAGGCTCAGGGTGGGCGGCCATCTGCCTCGACCGGTTGGGGTGAGTGGACAGAGGAGAGATAAAAGAACAGCAGGCAACAGAGATCAAAACAGCAACAAGGAGCAGCAGACGAGGCACTACACACTTTTATCCGTAGTAACTTACACTTATAGAAACAAGGTCATGAGGTCCAGTGTATTGCACAAGGACACTTGGAGGAGCTGGGAATCAAACCACCAAACCCTGTGCTTAGTGAAAAACCCGCTCTATCTCCTGAGCTAATCTAAATGAATCTGTCTTTTTATATTGTACATGCACATTGTGTTCCTACATGATGAAGTGTTACATTTAAGCACAAGCACAAATGCTCAGATACATATACTGTGCTCAAACAATCCATGAAGCAATGTATACTTTAGATTAAAATTTCCCATAATTAATGAAATGGAATAACAATTTGATACAATTCGCCATAGTACTAAGCCAAGTGAAGCAAGCTCATTGCAGAAAAAAAGGAATTAGTTCCACTTGTTTCATATCAACACTTGCACTCTCCCTAATCCAAAAATAGGACGGTCATTGATTTACATGAACATTTTGAATTAGGTGAAAAACAGACACGTTTAATTATTGTCTGTTGCTCCCTTGAGAATAGAGATTTGAAGAATAAAATTATTTTATGTGGCTTTGCAGATTTTTCCAGTGTGCTCACATTAGAAGTTTTCAGTTCTACAGGGTTCCTGAAACACTAACAATCTTTTCAGCAGGTTAAGTATGATAAGTGAGTATGAAGTATACACTATAGTGTGATTATCACATTCATCACTTGTGAGGGACCATTAAGAATAGAACATGTATAATATAATATAATTAAAAACTCTAGCTTTTATTTATGAACATTTCTGGCATTGGTAACGTCTATGGTTAGACACAAATATACTATTTTTTTTATTAAATAATCTCATGAGCAATGCAGTCAGATTGTGAGTGATACTGTGTCTACGTTTGATCACGTTCTCTCCAATGGTAATAAAAGATGAGTTTGTTGCTGTGCTGAATTTATGCCTGTTGTTACAAAAAATCTGATGTTCAGTTTGAAAACTGTTGTGAACTCCAGCCCGGCATATTATTGCCTAAACACTGCAATCGCCTGCTTTCATTGATTTCCATGAGTTTTTCCATTGTAAACAGTGCAATAAACAGGACAGTTGCCAAAAATAATAAAACAGAGAGTGAATCATAAAACCAGACCTGGCAGACTAGCCCCTTTTCTCCTTCACATATCAACAAATTTGTTCACTCATGCTTTTTCCTATTAAGAAATAATTCTAGGATGAGACAAACTGTCCCTGTTACAGTGCTCAGACATTAATCCATGTCTTTGTGTCTTCACGCCTAGATTACTGTAATTCTCTATATGCTTGTCTCAGCCAAGGAGCTGCAGCTCGTCTTCAACTGCTTCAAGCTAACAAAGACAAAGCACAGGTAACACATTACTCCATCCTTGGCCTCTCTTCGTTATCTATCAGTGGAATTTAGAATTAAACATAAAACTCTGGTAATTACCTATCAAGTACTACAACAGCGTGAAGTACCTGAATATGTTTCTAAATTACCTGGGCTTGTGTCCAAGAACACATAAGAACTTAAGAGATGCCAGGCATTTTGCATCTATTATGTGGCAAAATTTCAACTCTGATATGAGATTGTTCTATTTAATGGACCTTTAATAAAAAACACTTTATACTTCTTCCACCTTTTCAGACTAATGCATTTCCTATCTTGTTTATGTTATTCCTGTATTAAATCTGTTTTGTGTTTGTTTAGTGTTCATTTGAGGCCATGGCTGCTGGTTGAACTGTAGGTAATATTTTTAATTCAGCAAAGATGCTGATGGGTTCAAAAGAAGAAATTTAAAAAATAAAACTTGATGTCAAGGCAGGATTTGACTGAACAATAGACAAAGACAGTAACTAGTTATTAGCTTTTCATATGCTCCCTCTAGGTTTCATTGCCCCTTTCTCTGCAGTGACTCCCAGAGAGCCTTATCTTTAAGGTCAAAAGAGGTTTTTACACTGCTTATGCCAAAGTGGAGCACAATGAGACATCATCAAAATACAGCTGATGAAACCTTAGGATAGACTGCTAGACTTAGCAGTAGAAAATGTCTCACACCCAATAACTAGTCTTGAAAATATTTTGCAATTTCATTAAAAAAAATGAACATGAAGTGTCAAGGACAGCTCACAGTCACTCTTTGTCAGATTGTTTATGATATTTCACTGCTGAAGTTCCAGGCTTTCTTACCTGCCTGTTTTCTACTAAAGTAAGGTAACCTAAAGGGTTTCAACCCTTTCAAGTGTTGTTTGTTGTGGTTGCTTGTTGAAGAAAACATCTATAGTATGAATAATAATGCTTATTTTCCTGGAATGTTGTATAATATTAATCAGCATATGAGAAACATTCATAATATAGTAAATCTAAATTTTTACCTGAGCTAAAATCGACTAGAAATCAAACCACAGATACTTGTATTGTGTCATTACTAAATAATCTTTTGGCTGACATTTATAGACATTTCATCCGACTGAGTTGTATATGAATGTAGAGCTCAAAACATAAAATGCACTACATGCTATAAGTAGCTTAATTTAATCTGCTGATGAAACTGAACTCTTTTCATATACTGTGCTGTAGCTGCCAGCAAAGTATGGCTCCAACATTAAAGAAAATGCAACATACTGTAGGTTCACTTGTCAAACCCTCTACTGAAATACTGTATATATAGAAAACATAACAAGGTATAACAATCAAGAGAGAACACATTGGAATACAACCCACACCTACACAGAGAAACAACAGCATGCAGTCAAAAAGAAATGAGATTACTCAGTGTAAAAACTGTGCAGTGGGATTTATCTTCTTGCCCCGCCAAAAAATGAGAAAACTAAATTTGTGTTCACTGATTGACAATTAGGGGAGAGGCAGAGGGAGAAAGAGAGGGTGAGTGTGATCAGGATGAGAGCAGAGAAGCTTTGATGGGGGAGGAGGAGAGATGAAGGGAATGCTGGCAGCTCATTCTCCATCTCAGAGACTCTCCAAAGACAGACTCTGAGCTAATCTACTCCCTCTTTCCCTTTCATTTAATCACTGTTGCTGTTATTCTATCTATTTCACTCACATTTACAATTTCTTGCTTTCTTCTTTTGAAAAACAAAAGCCATCAGTGATGCTGCTGCAGTGATGCTCCATTTACCCATATCTACATTCAATTCACATATTTATATTTATATACAGTAATTATGTGCACATGGACACTGATAATTACAACACAACTGTATATTATCTCAAAATGAATGATAAATTATGTTATTTTGTGTTGTGCCATAATAAACAAGGCAGTAATCTCCATCCATTAGCTATACTCATTTACTTTTGGGGGTCATGAGAGGCTGGACACAAAGACTGACGGTGTCAGAAGACAGGAGAGACATGTAAAGACAGACACCCACCCCTCCCACTAACACACTGCACCACCATGCAATCCCTCCTTCAGTGTCAGAGACTTTTCTGTACAGTTTACACTGTGGTAACTATACTCTTCCTTTAATATCTCTGGTTCTATTGCAGCCAGTAATGCAAATGAAGGAGCAGGATTTTACTTTATGAGTGCATTAGATTGGCAGAATTTTATAATGAAGTTCATTTTTCCACGTGACGCTATTTGACATTCTCATCCGATTGTGTTATCTGTAAAAATTTCACCTATAGAATTTTTATGACATACGTATGTCAATACCACAGTATACAATTACCTACACAATGGAGGATTTTATGCCTATTGCAGATCCCTACATGATCATACAGTAGATACACAGTGCACACATACAGCAGCTTTTATAACTCATCATGAGGGAGAACTAGTATTTGACATGCACCTTTATTATATCCTAAGAACCTATTTAAACATGCTGTGATCACACACTCTGCTGCTCTAATCAATAATATTTCCAGAATAGTGCCCAATCAATAAGACATCACAGTGTAATCTACTCCTTGATAGCCATTACTAGTTGGCTCACTGGTCTGCATCACTTGGATATATTGTATGTACTGTAGGGCAATGATATACTGTTACAGGCCCGTGTATGAGAGGTACTAGAGTAATGGCAACTCAAGGAGCTTGTAAATTTATATCCTACATCCATCAAGGTTAAATAATGCTCTGAGAACAATGTATTCAGTCTGAGAAATAGAGGCGCATATACTGTATGGTTATGTGTCAACTTGCACTCATCCTTCCTCACTTTAGTTTAAGTACCCTGAATGGCTGACAGCCCTTTAGGTGTGATTGCAGCCACACAGTCAGAACGAGTCACAGAAGAGCAGTGCATTGATAGAGAGGAGCTGGGGAGTGCTGCTGCATCAATAACGCATTGAACCAGAGCCAGGAGTACAGGTGGAGCATAACAGGTAGTACATATCAGACAACACATGTGGGAACCGGAGATCTAATAAAGAGTGTCCAACAGGAGAAAAGATTTTTTCCTCTTTGTCTGTCTGATCTATTTGTCCATCAGAATGCATCTCTTATGTCATCTCATGTAGGTGCACATCATCAGTGGAAAACTAACACTCAAATAGCAGGAAGAGGCAGTGCCACCTTGCTAGAGCTCTCAAATAAGAGTGGAGGAAGGGGACAGGGAAATGAAGTGTTTGTTAACGAGACAAGGTGGATGGGGACAGAGAGAGGAATGAGTCAGATTCTCCTACAGCTGTCAGGGTGTGGGCATTCCTGACTGATACAGTGGGCTTGCAGGATCAGCCATGGCAGGGATGAGGTGTGGCTTAGTATGGAAGCCAACCAGCCTCACAATGGCAGGAAATAAATGAGCAAGTCTCACAAATGAGCCTGTTTTAGACAGACAGCAGTGTCAACTGATGGAAAACTGAAATACATCAATCTCACACAACTAAGTCATAAGGAACAGCCTTTTTAAATGTCTTCCCACATAAGACAAAATAAATGTCATCACAATTTGTAACCAATAAAGCTTAATGTCACCATTTGCAGAAAGCTTCTGCTCATGCAGGAAATGAAGAACTTCAAAACACTGAACAGAAGCTACAAATATACAAACGCAAGAAAAATGTAGCAGTGACAGGAAACACAGTGATTCTTCAGTACAGAGTGGAGGAAGACAAAAGAGAAAGGAGAGGAGAGGAGAGGAGAGGACAGGAGAGGAGAGGACAGGAGACAACCAATATCCCTGGACTGTCTAAACAATAGATTAACATAATCTGCCTTTCAAATCAGATGGTGTTACAGGTGTTTACTATGATTAAAAGCCCAAAGAGCTTTTATATTAATTGCTCATTTAGCAGTCTTGCAGGTCAGTGCATGAATAAATGAATAACAACATAACACTGTACATGTTTTGTTGTCATATAATCCAGTCTGATCAGGTGCTGGATTTGGCCAGCCTCTATTTGACAAAGAATAACAAAGCAAGGCTAAAAATAGTAAATTCTGTATGAACAGGCACGTATAGTATGTGGGTGTAGGTGTGCCTGCACACCATTTAAATATGTGCATTTGCAGATAAGTGTGGATCTAGCTTGGTGTATATGTGCTGTAACGTGCTCCGCTCAGCAGTGTCAACAATGTGGCCTAATCCTCCTAGAGGGAGAGTGTTTGGTGTGGGATAAGTCCAGTTCTTCTGCATGACCTAAGACCATCTGCTTACAAATCAACACATCACAAATTGAGCAAACGAGACTACTTTATTTGAAAATGTCTTTTGAATTAAAGCTTGGTGTTAGAGCTGAGTGAGACATAGTTGGAAACTAGGCTGGTTAACATGCATTTACCTGTTAGTGATGCAGAGCATGTACTTCCTAGTATAAGTATGTGTGTGGCTTCTCTCCAGGAGGGCCACTTCCTTTAGCTAGATGCCATTCATCAAAAGTTCAGGGTCTCAGTGGGAGCATAAATTGGAAATTTCAGGATATTTAACGCTAATTAGCAGAATTACACAGCGTTAAGGTGACAAGCGAGATTCAGGGCCCTCACAGAGACCCCTCCCCTCCACCCATTACCTGCAAAGAGCACGAGGAACACATATATCAGGAAAGCTCCTCTAACAGAGGCAACTACTCCCGTCAAAACCGACTCAGAGCAGAAAGTTAAAAGGTTACCCAAGGCTGCCTGGAGTAATTAATCCTTCCAGCCTTTTCATCTCTGTCAAGTCCCTACATGGTTTTCATGCCCTGAACTATGCTGTTGTCCTGAAATTATTGAAGAATTAAAAGCTAAAGGGCATTTCAGCTCAATTGCATGAAGTGCAAAGCAGCATAGTTACACTGAGCTAAAATTAACTTATTTGCTTGCTAAGAAAGTAAAAAAGACAAATCATTGTCACACAACACCAAAGCTCTGGGTGTGTGTGTGTGAGTATTTGTATTAGACTTTGTCATCCAGCCACATAAATCCTGTTCACTCTCTGGGCAGCAAGAAAGGATCTGAACATTTTGGGGATATGTAGGGCAAATAATAAGCTGCCATTCAGAAAGGGCCTCAAAAGAGCCATCTGTGGTTTTAACTGTGATAGACAAGGCTGACATTTGCTGAGTCAACCTGAGACTGCAGTGTGCGATCCTCACTGGACAAAACTTTAACCTCAGCTAACAGGAGCCATGCTCTGTCAACAACCTTCATGTATCTGCCTCATTCTTGTTAAGACAGACTTTGAGAGGCAGAGAAATCAAAAGTGAAGAGGCAGAGACGTGTCTCTGGGAGGGAGACAAGTGTACGACTTGTTGAAGACGCTGTGTTTGTTCAGCTCAGAGAAAACAGTCTGGTAACGAGCCATTACCAGAATATTGAGGGGATTCTAGAGTAGTGCAGCAGAACTAAATAGTCAAATAGACTTTTAAAGAATGCATATACAGAGAAAATTGTGAGTATTACATATGGTGCCTTCACAGACAAGAATGTGATAAGATGTGCGGTTCAGCAAATGCTTTTTATTTTTGTGCAGACCAGATTTTAAGATTTACAGAATCAGAAAAACATATCCAATTTCCAGGATTTTGTATGTAATTTTTGGGCATCAGGGGGGCACAATAATAAGTGAATGACTTGGAACTTCCAGGTGTGTTTGTCAGTACTGAATTACAAAACTGGCAAAAACAGACTGCCTGATCTGTTATTTTACCCATTAACAATTTCTCTGTTGATTTCATTGATTTATTTGTGAATCTATCCAGAGTTTTATGCATCTAGCCTGTGGAGTTTGTGGTGAGTTCTGAGCTGAACACAAACACACGAACTTAAACACTCCCACACACGTGGTTGGCCCGTCTGTTTTTAGCCAGCTTACAGCTAACTTCTGTGCAGTCAGGGATTAGGATGAATCAACATGGAGTGCATAAACAGATATGCAGTGAAATTTGTGTTACTGACAGAAGGTAAAAATGTGCTTAATTTTCTGTGTGAACTGAACTTTAATATCGTTATTTTTGGAGTAAAATGGAAGTTATATGTATGTTATATATTTGAAGTGGTGATAGTTAAGGTTAGTATTATGAATAAAGCAATGAATTCAGTCAATGGATGTTATTATACTGATAAAAACCAAAAAAAAAGAATAGGAGCAGATGTGCAAGTGTGCTATCTGAAGGGCATTTATCAGTAGCTATCACAGGTTAGGCTGCAAGATAATTGTATTGTGTGTGTGTGTGTGTGTGTGTGTGCGTGCATGTGTCCAAAAGGCCAAACATCAAAAAGCCCTGTCCTGCTTTTGCTGCAGTAATAATTATAATACGCTGGTCATCAGAGAACTCATGCACTCAGCACTGTGGCAATATGAAGGCCAGGCCACAACAGGGTGCCTTCTTAATGATCTGTTTTTAAATCAGCATCTGTCTTTGTATATAGCAGTTGATTCTGGAGAGTTTGTAGTTTCCTCTCCATCTGGGATTTCTGTAGATTCAAGAGAGACTTACATTATTTGGTATTGTGGTACATGTGTACATCTATGTGCGCTTAGTTTTCACAGTGTGGTCCCAAGGGTCACTGAGGTCATTTATATATTGTAGTCTTCCTTGGACATGCAGGCACTTGTACCCACACACTCACACACTCATCTTCATTCCCTCTATTCCCCCGGCTAACCCCTATTACCCCTCTGTGCTGACAGAGAACTTTTCCAGTCCAGGCCACAGAAAAGGCTCTCCTGCTGCCTCCCAAACGCTGACATACTCAAACGCACCCTTCCCCTCCTCACTCTTTTCACTGCACTTTCCCAGTCTCTCATTTCGTTGCATTGCTTCCCTCACCCCTATCTCTGTGCAATTCTGCAGCTCTCTCTGTCATCAAAATAAACTCTCTCTTAGTTTTCTGTGTGTTGTGGTCCCTGGTTTTCCTCTGAAAAGTTGCTGTCAGCTTCAATCTGGTGACCTAAGCAGCAATAAAAAGTTAGAAAAAGTACTGCAAGGCTCACAGTCCTTTAGCAACATAAATGGGAACGGTCGCTAGACACAGCACACTACAATAGTTATCAAATAGCATGAATAGCAGTCAGTAGATTTTTCAGTAGCTCATAACTTTTGAGTATAAACATTCATTGTGCTTAGAAAGCTGTGGAATGTGCATTAATTCCTGAGTTTCTATACTTCTAGATTGGAATTTTTTTTTGTGTGTTTTGAGAAATACTGTGTGGTGAAAATCACTTTTGAACAATTGTTTATATGGTTTTATTTTTTACTCAGCCTGGAGAGGCAGGTTGCTCCCCTAAGCTGACTGACCATCTAACAGCAAACTGGTATTGATCGTCCTTCCTCAGGCCTTTCACACAGTCTTGCTGAGGACACATTAAATGTTTTATAAGTCATTAAGAGCTCCAGGCTTCAAATCTGACCTGTCTAACTTAAAATATATTGACATATTGTGCTCGTCCAAACTTTTTATTTTTTGAAGGTAGCCTCTAAGTGTCTGTCTGGACAGCGCGTGTGTTTCTGTGTGTTTACTTATGTGCCCATGTCTACGGTCGTATACCATCTTTGCACTGTGCTAAACATTGAGGTGCATGGCTCAGTGTATGGTTGTGTTGGGTACACGCAGAAATATTGAATCTGTGTGTGCTTGTGATTGTGTTTGGGGTTTGGGTGTACGTGTGTGTACAGGGACCAGGCTCGTCCTCTTGCTGCCCCGGGGGCTCAGAGCCCATTTCCTGTTGTGCAGTGTGATAAGTTTCCCTGTCAGATCCTCCCAGCACCACTATATTTCTGATAAGCTCCACTGCTAGTTTTCCCGACCTCTGGCACAGAGATCAATTTGAGATTGATTCAGAATGCCCTGCTGGGCTGAGCTGGAAGATCAATTTGAGATGGATTGTTCACGCTAGGGGGCCAATGACACACAGTGCAGTGCTCACTTGCTTTCCTTCTTTGCTTTCTTCACCCCTCACTCTTCCTGACTGCTGTTATTTCTTTCTCTCACTGCGTTTTTCTCTCTTATCTGCTCCTCTCTTTTTCAGTTGTTTCACACCTTGTGTGTTTTCACCCCATTGCATCAGTCCTTATTCATGCCTCCTTTCCTCCCTCTCCCACCTGCTTCCTTTACTTTTCACCTCCCAGGGTAGAGTAGGCAGTAGGGATAGAGATGTCTTCATTACTAGAGGGACCAACCCTTGTAGAGTGATGAGCCTGCAGGACAGGAGAGATAACTCCTCTGGCTTGGTAATGCACAGAACCACAGAATATATGGATATAAACCAACACATATGCAAACACAAAAATATTTTCTGACTTATGTTGTTATTCTGACCATCATACCTCAAGCTACTGGTGTCACCATCACTGGCTCATGACCTTATCTCCACAAACCATCATGTCTACAGCTACCATATCACTCTTTCCTTCCTTTCTTCACAGCCCTCTCTATATACACCCATCTCCTATCTTCAGTTGTTCTCTACTGTCTCAAAGGCTTTGGCCCTGAAACAGCAGATGTACTCTCCATCTAGTTCTGCACAGAGTGACCTTTTCCCCAGCAGTACATCCCCCTCTGACTGCACTGACCTTTACCTAGAATACAGCTCCCGTCATCTCTCACAGGAATGGACCGCAGACAGCGCATCATCTGTGCATCCATGCAAAGAGAAAGCCAACAAAGAACAGAGCGGAAAGCTGGACAGAAAAATGAAAATAGCATTTACACTTTAAAATTCATGCTGTAGTGAAAGGTGAAGGTACAGTAGGGTTTGATGAAAAGTTAGAGGGCTGTTTTTGGCCAAGCAAAAACTGCCGCTCTGGCAACATGCTTGCTTTTCAGGTGCCTCTTGATCACTCACTCACTCGGGGATAGTGTGTGAGAACACTGTGGAGGCTACAGTGCTTCATTTTGTTGAACTTCTTTTGGGTGACTTTGTCTGAAACATTTTATTACAGTGTTTCTGATGATGAAACCACATTCAAATCTTGTTGAGCTATGAATGAACCAGAATTGAGGTTACACTGCAGGCGTAGATGTTTTACAGTTAGTCATAAGGGCAGATTGGCCACATAGTGTCTGACATGGCCAGAACAACATTGCTAAACAGTGAAAACACTGATATATTAGTTACACAGGCCTAGAACTCTCTCCACACTCCATTTAACTTCATTTTACCAAGGTGCAGACATAAGCAGAATGGCCCTGCTATTTGTGAGGAAAAACTAAATGGCAAGAAATTCATCACTGCGAACTGCAGTAAGTGCTTTTCAGTATACAATAAATGAACAACACAAACCAGTCATGATTTTTCTTAGATCTGTATTTTACCTTGTTTTTCTTTAATACTTGATTTTTTTAAAATATATATAAAATCAATCAAATATCAGATACAGTATGTGCTATACTGTCTTCTAGCTGAAACAAGCAAACAAAGAACAAGTTCTTTTGCAGTATGTCATGTAAGGACAGCAGTCTGTGGCCGTGTGCAATATCCAGCCCCCTTTAAATAATGCTTATAACTGCCATTAAAAAAAAAGATCATGATGTTATGTGCACAGATTTAGTTGTGGGTGGATGTCATAACAGCTGTGTTGTAACAGTCACAGTGATGTCACAGAAATAGGTCCAGCAGATTGAGCTTGTTCGTACAACTGGTTGAACTTTAACATTGTTTACTGCAGATTGCCTCCATTGCCCTTTGCTTTTTAACTGCTGGTGGTTCTTTTACAGATGTCAGCCAGCCATGGCTCAGGCTAGAGACACATATACAATCTGTCAAAATAAATGACAAGTGTAAAGTAAGTACACATGCATGTGGACATGTGACTAAAGATATAATGTTTGTAATGCTTCACACGGTAGTTTTACAGCTCTATTTCAAATGACGCCATGAGTCTAACTTAAAAGGATAAACTTAGTGTATTGCAACCTCTTCTTTTATTTTGATAGTTTTGGCTATCAGTTGCCCTAACCCTCTTAAGTGACCTATTTTCACCCTCTTATCCATTTTGGTAATATCTGCCATGAGATTAGTCTTTAGATTATGGGACACTGTGTGTGATAGATCATCACCAACTGTTCTTGGCAGCTGCAGAGTTCATACCTATTTGAGCCTGTATGACAGATGGGCCTACCGCATGTTTCTATTCCAACTCAAACTCCTCTATGACTGGTCCCTCTGATAATTAAAACAGACGAGAGAATATTAAATGAATGAAGTGCATGGAGAAAGCACACAAAAATATCAGAGACCAGATGCTCAGTACACTCAGCCACTTTGTGTTGAGGCCAGTCCCCTCTCTTCCCCCTCTGCCTTGCACCTTCCCATCTCTGCTGGTAAGCAAAATAGAGCAGATAATAAAATAGACACTGTACATAATAACCACGACAAAAAGTCTGGGCATTTACTGTATACTGAGAAAAGTCAAGGCCACAAGGCCTTAATAAACATATGGTTTTGCAGAGAATGCCTTAAAAGTTTGCATTAAACACCAGGGAGAGAGGATCTAAAACTAAAGCAAAAGTTGGATTGTGCAGTTAATCTTTGTTCTTACTCTTGTGTAACTGTAAGTCTGTGACATGTCAAGTGGTAAGAAAGGACAAAAAAACACTTAGGGCTTTGTCCTAATTAACAATGTCTCTTAAGTCATGGGTTAATTGCACACATACACACACATACTCACATATACACCTCTCCGTTCTGGCACCTGAGCCTCCCTATACAGGCAGCACAGTACAGTAAGCTTTTGTAGTAGTGCATTGGTGCATACAGAGGTCATGACTGCAGCAGCAGCATCTGGACTGTGAAATGCTTGCCAGTCTCTCTACCCCATCTCTGGGGCTTCCAGCTGGGGCTTGGTAAGCTAGAGGGGTTCTGTGACAGTCAGGATGCATGGACGATAAAAGACGACAAAACCCTTATGTTGTCAGGGTCGCTCTGGAGCAAATGACTTGGGGGGAGACATATAAAAGAGTGGCAGGAAGATGGGAAAAAAACCTGCCTGCTATGATGAGAAAAGAATTACTGGAATACATTAAGATATACAGTATTCAATAAAAAAGTACAGTGGTACAGTAAAACTGTACTGTATTTAAATGCAGATAGACACTGAAATTTTAATGCATGTGCTTGATCATTCAACTTTCAATGCATAATAATAGTTCAGAAATACTGGCAACATGTATGATGTTGCATTAGTAGATTACATTGCTTTAGCGTCTTAGACATGGGTTAGAAAATTTGTTCACAAAGTAATCTAGGCCATGGGCAGTAGTGTTTGTTGGACAGCTATATGAGAACAGTGGGAGGAGGGAGGAGATGGGGCACACTGCTGCCAGCAGCACAAAGCAGGATTATTGGAGTCTGGACAAAAAGATTTTTTGTGTCCGTCTTGCCATGATTTACATTTGTGTCTTTAGCTACAGTATATTGTAGTTTCTGCTTCTGGGAAATAATTACGTAGATTGGTGTTATAATTAATAATTAATCATTTTTCCTAGAACTGCTTTGTGGGAAAAGGGATAGTTGGATTTAGCTCTGTCCATCTCTTTACTTGTTAAATGTGCCACTATGTTCACAAAGTAATTGGTTTGCTGGATGGTTTGTGAACAGGTGAATGGAAGGTTTTAAAGTTTTATTGCTGAAAAAAACTGTCTGCTGTCAGTGAAAGGGAACCAAAAGAGTAAAGATGTATGCTGGGCATCTAAACAATGACCTGAAAGTAACTATAAAGCGCTGTAAAGTCAAGGGAGCTTCACATTCAGGGATAATTCCTTAGTAGTATTAGGTTCATTAATACTACTGTAGCGACCTCTTTCAAATGGTCTTTTATTCACTATTATTATAAAAATATTTTGTAGTCACTTTAAGTCCATGTCATCTCAGAAAAATCCGGCAGGCTCAGACTATATCAGGGCTGATACCTCAGGTGTGTTCCGTTTGTGGTTAGTCATTCTGTGTGTTTGTGTGTGTACTGCTTGACCTCATTAATGCATGGCCGCATGCTGTTGAATAACTACATGGTGGACTGGGCAAATAAGGTTTGGGGGTTTAATGTTAGGCAGACATGGTTGGAGCGAGTTGAGGATTGAGACAAAAAGCTGGATTAACTGATCTGAAGGACATGATGGACACATAATATACTATATAATTTTAATATTTGTATCTTCGTGTCTACATACAACAGTATGATACTGTACTAGTAATGGAAGAGTATCTGTATTTAATGAGGAGCTGCAAACAGTTATGCAGTGCAGAATAATAATCAATGTTGCTGATTAATCTTGGCAACTTGTCGTTAATGTTATTACATCTGTCTTCTATTCTTGTTTGGCATTCATAACCTTTTTGCATTTTGGTGTTCTAGGGTACATGTCCTGCATAGTATTTCCATATAATCTATTATGTTCACCTTGGTTGCGTTAAAGCTACAGTATGTTATTTTTTGCAAATATTTTTTTAGAGATACCCTATGCTTCATAACTTACCTTAATCCAGGATGCACATCCAGGACGTATGTTATGAGTAAATGGCATTAAGAGTCGTGAACTTCACAGACACAGAGTACTTTCTGTGAACTATGCTCATTAGAGAAGCTCACTCCTGAAGATGTAACCAGAGTAAAGGATGCAGTTCAAGGAGAGAGTTGGAGGTAAGAGTAATGAAGGCATGAATGAATTTGAACATCCCCACACACTGTCGTGTCTCCCCCAACACCCTCTACTCCCGCCACCAGCTTTCTAAGCTCACAGTTGTTAGTGTAGCTCCACAGTATTGTATTGAACCGTCAGCAATAAACAGTAATCAGCTCCAATCATATGTGTGCACTACATCAACAGATAGATTAAAAAATTGACTGATGGAGACAGCACCTCTGGCTAAAATCAATAGCAGCCTACGTATGCAGCTGGTACAAAGCTAATAACGAATAATGCTGCATTGATTGCAATGCTCAGGTGCAGCCATTGAGTTACACATAAAGGGTTCATACTCACCCATAAGTGGTGTTGCTGGTCCTCTTACTTGCTGCCCTGGAGCGGCTGGACTTCAACTCTCCACTCATGCTCATGTCTGCATGGAAGTATAACCAATTAATTTTGAACTGATACAGTAAGGTGAATCATAATACACAACACAGCAGGGATACAAAGCACAAACTGAGAGGAGTGTTTAGATGAACCCTGTACATTATTTGGTCATGTTTATCCTACACTCAAGTTTACTCCCTATTTGAGAAAAATTAACCTAATCTGTTGTAGTCGTTGTTATCATTTGACATAATAATGAATAATGCGAGACTGACAGTGGTTGTTTTTCATGCCTGTCTTCAATCACTCTCCCTTGATTGCTTCTGCCACTCTGAACCAGCTGTCCAACTCCATTTTTGTCTTCTGTCTGCACCCATACAATAGAAACCTGGTGCAGGTTTATACTCTCAAAAGCCAAATCTCATTTCTTGCCGTTTTTGCATGTCTCTCTTGCAAACACCTCCATATACATGTTCCTATGGGCCTATTAATAATGAGCCATGTTGATTACAGGACATGCCAATATTTCACAGCTCCTGCTGTGTTGACTTGGCATTGATTTACCATAGGTGAGTAAAAAAAAGTAATGGAAGGAAATGATTAAGAGGAGAGGAGAAGAGAGGAGAGGAGAGCAGAGGAGAGGAGAGGAGAGGAGAGGAGAGGAGAGGAGAGGAGAGGAGAGGAGAGGAGAGGAGGCCTGTCTGACATGGACAGATGGGTGGTGAATGGAGTGTGACTGGGCCAGCTGCACGTACACTCGCACAGCATGACTGTCAAATGGCTGGAAGCTACAATTAATTAAGTATGGGTCTGAATGTGTGAAAAGAAATTCAGACACGTGTATGCGCCTTTACCCCCCACAGCAGAGATAATTTTCTGACAGTTTATAGTCAAACAGTGACCTGCTGGATGGTTTCTCTGCAGCCAAAAGTGCCTCTGCTGGTGAGGAACTGGCCCTGCTGTTGATACCTTAACTATTACTTGCCTGAGCCTTGTATGCAAACTACTACTGTAGTAGCAGATAGTGGATTTGAGGAATATGGACAAAAATCTAATTTAAGGATCTGTTTTAAAAACCTCATCAAAGTGACAATATTTACAGGGGAAACGCTGGCAAAGACATATGTGAACACATTTTATTTTTACATGAGGATCCACCAATTAGAGACATTGTTAAATTCATCAGTGTCTAAAAATATTACTGTAAACTCTGATAACTGGTTTCATACCTTATAGCAAACTTATTGTGGGCATTCCACACTTTTTGTACACTAAGATATTTTTCATATGATAGTAATTTCATCTTCCTCCACTAAGATGTGACAAAACATTGACACCATGACAGGAACGATGTGTATCAGAAACAAATCTTTGAAAACATACTAGACTGTTCATCATCTACACAGACTGGGGATTATGTGGCAGGAGGAAATAACACTTTGGTTTTATGATATTTTGTTGAGCGACATGACAACTGTATGATTGACTGCATGATGAAGCCATTACGCAGGAAGAGAGGGGAGGATGCTGCTGAGCACAGTTGTCTCACACAACAGGAGCAAATCCTCAGGAGGTAATCAGACTGCTATCTGATAAACAAAATCCTATATGCTACAATTAGCTTCTCCAGAGCAGACTTCACATTAACACCCACACACACCTATACAAAAATCTGCACATATATTTTTGTTAAATAACTGAATGACAGATTTAACAATGTAAAGTGCCATTTTTTTTACGGTGATACACTGTTGTGAGGTTTGTACTAAATCTAATTTCTACAGATAAAATGTTAACTGGCTACACAGTCTTATAAAGATACTACTTAAGGCACACATTATGCTCAATAATTGTGTGTCTTGATGTTGACAGTGAAGATAATGGTGATTTATGGTTGCTGTTGTGATGCAATTACACATTTTTCCATTAACTTTATGAGTGACACTAAATTTAAAATTTCTAAGCACTACATGAACCATTAATAAATAAATGATAACACATTTCATTGTAGCTGTATTAAGTATAAAACTATTTTAAGTGTTTATTAATGTGCAATCCTTGTGAAAAATGTATAATTTATCCATGAATCTATACAGTAATTTATATCATTACAATTTAAATTTGTGCCTTTTTTAATTACTTTGTTAACTTTGTCTAATTTATTTTTATTTTCCCTTTATTAGAGATTTGTTTAGGTAAAAAGTTAAGAAAAGATCTCAGAAAACATTTGATACTGACATAAATAAAATATTAGAAAGTAATGTGGGTTCTCAGGTTTTAAAGCCTTAGTAAGCTATAAAAAATGCAGCACTTGTGTACAGGTCTGCTTTTTTTTGCCATTCCATTGGTGTATTTTCTTCCTTATTTTCACATATGCTGTAATGTAGAAAGACAATAATTTGGCATTATATGGCAAATCACAAAACTGCCTGTATAGTGAAAGCATTACTAATGGCAAGTCATAATAACACTGAACTGCGAGGTAACATTTTCATTACAGACCAGCTGAATCAGGGACAAGCTCAAAAAAGGACAGAAAGATCATTCAGAAATCAAACAGTAGCCTAATCTAACAGACAGCACGTTTGTGAAATAAGAGCAAAGGGCACCAGAGGACACATCAAGGTCACACACTATCAGCCATAATGAGTTATAAACAACAAGCCTCTGCCACAGTCTACAGTCTGTCACTGTGCTTTGTATCAATGGATGTAAGGCTGAATGCCAGACTGTCGCTTCATACTGTGCCAAAGTGAGAACGACCTCAATCACACTACCTGGAAACAAAATTACACAGTAGCAACATGGAAAAAGCAGTTCTTGTTCTGAATCTCCAGGAAAGGCAGGAGGAGGAGGAGGGTGGGGGTATGAGTGCTCCAACTCACTGGATGGCCTTTGAAGACTCCAGTCAATCAGCATCCACTTTGTGTAAGTGCCCTTGAATTCTTTAGCAGCTCCAGGAAAGCTGCTCTGCCTGAACCTGTGTTATCACCTCTTTATACACTGAAATACAACTTCTCTATCACAGTCAATCGAGTATTTTATGGATTTTAACTACTTGGGGTTAGGCTTAAGGTCTGTCATACATGTACTGTAAAACTCAAGAATGAAACATCGAGCAGAGTCATGGACTGAAGAAACACATGAATTGGTAGAATTTGTGAACGGCATGCATTTTATGTTCACAGACCTTTTTTGCCTACTGACTTACGCTACCACTAATGTTGTTTTCTGTCAGAATTTCATTCATGGCATCTAGACAAAAGCCACTAGAAAATGCCTTGAAACCCATAGTGAGACATACACCAAAATAGGATTGTGCAAAAGAATCTATAAATTACTACTAGATGTCATTTTAATTGATGCACTTTGGAGTCAATGATATGTGGGAGATGGGATAATAACATGATAAGATAAAAATATTGCTTTTCTGTCTTCAGTCATCTTTTTTTTGTTTGTTCCTGATTCTTCAGTTTTTCACGCATGCTAAAGTTTTTGATGTGTTTTTCAAACAATGAATTTTAAAAGAGAAGACAAAGACTTGAGCTAATGACTGACACAAATATTTTCAGTGATATTCCAGTCTGAGAAAAAACAGTGTTTTGTGATCCTGCTCGCACAATTTTATTTTCTCAAACATTCCATCCAGAAAGATAAAAAAAATTACAGCAGTTATGATGATTGTTGCCTTTGCAACAATCATTTAAACTAAAACTGTGACTGCAAAATTTATTTCAATGACCTGGCTTTGGCTGATGTAAGAAATCGTTTCATTCCTTGGTGAAATATTATGAAGCATTAAGATATTTTTCTGTTCTTTTCTTTTTCTATATTGTACATTTCCTCTTATTACTTTCCCCTCGTTCAGCCTAATTACTTAGACTGAACGAATGACATTGCCAAAACATACTATTTTTAATCACCTCTGCTCAGAGCAAAGCTGTAAAGATGTAACATTATTTACGTTAAAGCAGTAGAAAGACTTTTTTCAAGTTTTTTAATTGATTGCGCACAGTCTCACTAGTATATTTATGCATTAATTGCCACAAAGTCACAGTCTTGAACTGTCTATCATGCTATATCTTTGGTTTTTCCTGTGTTGACCTCAGTTCAAGCGTCACACCAGAAAACTCAGTCCAGACTTAGCATCAGTGACAACCATGAAGCTTTAAGTTTCTACTCTCAGTGATAAATACAGTGGAATCAGAGACTTAACTGTCATAAAACCTGGATTATAACTCTGAAAGATCATGAATTCAAATCAAACAGGAAAGATAGGGAAGGTTGTTATCAGTAGTTGGCATGTTGAGAGATACTCTGATCAGCTTCACAACTCTGATCTGAAGATTAGATATTTACATCACAGCGTAAAAGTAGGCAAATGAAAGCTATTGCATTAGAGCAGAAACAGCCGAAAATGAAATTCATTTTCACTATAACGTCTTTCAGCCATTTTTGAACTCAACTTTGCTTTGCTACTGAGCTCAATCGTTTGCTTTCCCAACAGACATGTAGCTTTTTGTGTCGTTTCTGAACTAGTGTGAAAGTTGTGAGGAGATGTAGCCAATCTATCTGCACGTCTGGTAAAATACTCTTATTAGGAATAATTTATAAAAAAAAAAAAAATCATTGTATAGCTGAAGAAAAAAAAAAAAGCTTAATTCATCACCATGGAGTGAAACGTCAACATAAATAAGCCTTTGGCTGTTTTGTCTCATAAGCCGTTCTGACCTTGGCAATGTGAAACACAGGATGAGTTTTAATACATAACTCACATCTTAAAATATGAAGTTGTCAGAAACATCCCATCATGCTTTGCAACTTTTACATCATGAACTCCAGTTTCTCATGTTTTTCCACAGACTGAATGAATGTATAGGTACGAAGAAAGCCAGAGAAAACAGGTCTAACAAAAAGTGAAAAAGAACCTGGGATTCAGGATGAAGTACAGACGAGCTAAAAAAAGACTAAATATAAGGAGAGAAACGCTTGTAGAGGGATAAAGCGGATAAAGATGGCAGAGGAGAGCTAAAGAAAGGGAGGCACAGTAGAAAATATTCGCTTTCAGAAAAACAGTGCTGCATACAAACGTCCACTAAGGCATGCACACACCTATAGGGATAAACCCTAGCATACTTACATCTTGGGCTGAACAGGGTCATATCAGGGATGCAGACAAAAAACAGGAGACTGAGAGAAGAGAGGTCTAGCTGAAGATTTCTTTGCTTCTCTCTTGCAACTCTTTCCTTTTACGTCCTCACCCTGGCTGTGTGTGTGTTCAGGCTGCCGTTTGGCTGACTGCTGTGATACTACTGAGTCAGAGACAAACCAGCTAGAGAAGCACCAACAGGATGTACCAAATGTTCTCTTGTAGCAGGGGTGGACAGGGGTGAACTGGGCTGTTCCATTAGTGGCAGAGCTGGCAGGAGGATTGGATGAGTGTGCAGCTGGTTTCCCCTCAGCAACAGGAGCTTGGCTCGAGCTCAGGGCTTTCAAATTCCAGCCAGCTGCCAGAGTGTGTGTGTGCATGAGTATTTGTTTGTAGCTTAATGCACATATCAAAGAGCAGAAACCTGGAGACACAGCAGTGCACTTGCTTTACTTCACAGGTCACTAACACCGTACAGACCAATAGAGTGCACAGCGCGCACTCATGAGGAGAAGAATGGAAAAAAACAAGTTGTAAGAGGATGATTAATGAATAAAATAATAGTCTAAAAGGGATGCATTTACTGGAAGACAGTCCCTTCTCTACAATGTGATTACAGTACATACAAGAGATAAGGGAATTAAAAACAAGTAGCCTACATAGTGTATATTTGACGAACTAATCAAAGAATCATTAAGTGAACATGCTTAAACAGTGACTTAATCTCGCCACTCAGTCTGAACCATACTGGATAGATGAGCTACAAACTGAGAAAGAAACTGAAGCTTTTAATAAGTCTCCACTTATATCATTACATTTCACAACACTATCCCATCACTGGGATTCTGATTATAATTAATACCGCATCTAAAAACACACCCAGCAGAATCACTGAGCATGCTGCCTAATCGTTGTTCCATTTTTGTTGTGCAGTAGTTGGGAGAGAGAATGCACCTGAGGGTGTTTAATCTTTCTGGCTCCTGAGGAGAGGCTTTCATGTGGGTTTAATTAACTTCTTTAACAACCAGTTCAGGGTAAGACTGGCTGTAAGACAAACTTTAATATTAGTCAACTCTAAAGTGATTATTACCTCTTTTCACAGTACACTAAAAGCCAGGCAGAATTGCATTATTAATCTGTTAAACCTTAAATTACTCTCAGTGGACAGCGAGCTGAATGGGCCTTCAGTCTAAAAGGTACAATGGCACTATATAAGGTGAAAAGTAGATTTTTGTCATGTAAAGACTAGCAGTACACTGTACCAGTACAATCTATACAAAACATATTCAGTTAGTTTGAAAGAATAAAGCTCATGTACAACCATACAAACATATCACTCTTAACATACTCAGACAAAATATCACATCATTAGTATCTGAAAAATGGCCTCAGTGTCGTCCTACCCTTCGGTCTTTCATGGAGGAGATACTCATGAATGAGTTTAACAAATAAAGGGTTGTGCTTACACAACCTTATACCTCCCTCTACAGTTCTTCATCATTCTTCTCTCTTCACTCCTCTTCATACTCACAGCTCAACACATGAGAAGAGTCAAATAGGATAAAGATGCCAGAAGAGTCTGTCTACTATGAAAGTATTATGATAATGGGAAGTCAGTCCCAACATGATGCCCCCCTTCATTCCAATTAAAACTGATCATCCAGGACATAATGAGGCAGCGTCAGCATACTACAAAACCCCACAGCTGTTTGACAATCTGTATATTTAAAAGCCTAACCCTAAATCATGCACTGGTTATTGTATGTTTAATCCAGTGTTAAAACAGGTTAAACACACACTTCTTTTTTTTTTCTGGGTCAGACAACATCACACGGACTACATTTCAGACTGTAAAAAGATGCTAAAACCGCAGCATAGAATGGTGCTGGTGAATTTTAATCACTAAAGAACACATATAAATATTTCTCAACATGTGTGCAAGAACACACCAAACATAAATGTATGTAATGTAGATCTATGTAAAACTTTCTAGACTGTGGACAAAGGTTTATCCTCTGACTTTGTTTATAGCATTGACCTCATCCATTATTTCCAGATAAGTGCATTTGGGTTCATTGTCACCTATCAGGGGAATTAAAAAGAGCACAGAGATTAGGGGGATGAGAGACAAGCACTAGGGAGGGAAAGAGGTAGTGGAGCAGAACTTAGCTTGCTGCAGCCCAACAGACTGACTCACCTAAACGCAAAGGCCTGAGGGGGAGGGCGAAAGCAATGAGAGAGAGAGAATTAGCCTGCAGGCTCAGAAAATGGTTGGAATGAGTTTAAAGGTACAAGTAAATATGGATGGAATATAACACAGTAAACTAATAGGGACAAATAAGACAAAAAGGTTGAGGAATAATTGCAGTTAATGTGCTGGTACAGCGGAAAATCTTACACTAGGATACATTGGCAGGTTTAAACTTAACAGACTGCACATAAATAGATTAAAAATCACTCAGGTTGAAAAAAAAAAGAAAAAAAGAATGAAATAAAGAAAAGCTTAGTATGGACTTCTGAGACATTCAAATTAGAGCACAGGGACATTTTTAACCATAAACTATGTAATGTCATATTGAATTTCAAGTTTTCATTGTGATAAAAACTTAAAGCTTAGAAAGCGAGCAAGAATCAAAAGACAACAAAATACCAGACAACAGAACAAAACATATGCATCTTGTATATATATTTGCAAGTAACTCTGGCATCCAGAATCCATCCATCCATTTTCCTAACCGCTTGTCCTCATAAGGGTCACGGGGGGTGCTGGAGCCTATCCCAGCTGTCATCGACAACCATGCACGATCACATTCACATCTACGGACAATTTAGAGCCACCAATTAACCTAACGTGCATGTCTTTGGACAGTGGGAGGAAGCTGGAGTACCTGGAAAAAACCCACGTAGACACACGGGGAGAACATGCAAACTCCAAACAGAAAGGCACCCCGACTGACCCGGGGATCGAACCCAGGTCCTTCTAGCTGTGAGGTGACAGTGCTAACCACTACACCACCGTGCCGCCCACCAAGAATGCAATTGAAATAAATTTTCCATATTTACTGTTGCATGCTTGCAACGTCATGCAAATGCTTTTTGTACATGTAGGTGTTTGACTTAACACCTTATGAGGAAAAAGTGGCACATTTTTTGAGGGAAAATGCATTTTCCTGCTCCTATATGTTGTATCTTAGTTATTTTTAACTTTCATTGTCAGCTGTATCCATCCTGACCTCAGGGATCTTCTTGGCCCTGTCTCATAAATAAAAACACCAGTAAGGTTCTTACAAACTGTGATACATTGCAGCTTATTACCGTAGAGTAAAACAATTTAAACTGCAACACACAACCCCTAAAATTCAGCATTACAGCACAGGTAGGTCAGAGAATATCAGCTTCTCTGTTTGTCTTATAGTCATCATTAATAGTTGATGACCTGACCAAATGCTTGTTATTAAATGAAACATATCACCTTGTCTGAATCTCCATTTCTGCATTTCACAATAGAACATAGACGACATATAAAACATTTAAAATGAAAAAAATAACGTAATAACGAAAATTTTTAATTGATAGCAGCAACACATCTGAAAAAAGTTGGGACAGAGGCAACAAGAGACTGGACAAATACGTGGTACTAAAACACAAGAGCTGAAAGAGTTAAAGTTAAGTTAAAGTTAAAGCTCTACCTTCGGGAAGTAATTTTGAAATGGATGGCAGCAACACATCTCAACAAAGTTGGAACTTTTTTGAAATAGGAGTTATAATTTTATACTATATTCAGTATTACAAAATGTATAACATTTATGTTGTTAACTGCCAAGGATAAAATTGAATGTGAAAGTGTTCTATTGTAAAGCTGTCTATTAGAAATGATTACCAATGAATTTGTTGAACAGCATATAAGTCTACAGTAATGCAACCTGAATTATGTTTTCACAATAAAGATGAAATGTTTTTAACATCATGTCATGTCAAACCTGGCAAAATATTCATGAACATAATTAACAGTTTTTTCCTATATAAAACCATAGCATGGAAAATACCAATCACTGATACTTTATTAATCCCCCTGGGGAAATTCCTGTGAACAGGCACCAAGGGTTTGGGTTCAGTTTCTTGTCCAGTGACACCTTGACATGTGGTCAATATAAACCAGGAATCAAACCACCAGTCCCAGGGTTCATGAATGACTATTCTACCAACTGAGTCACAGTGGTCCCAGTGTTTAATGTCTAATGTCTAATGTTTTTATGGTTATGTTTACATGTGTCCGTGCGTATGTGTTATGGACCCAGTATTGATGCATCATTATCTTGATATGGCAAACTTGTTACCGACTTCACAGCAACTACTTTGTAGTTGAGTGCTTGGCCACCTATGCACTATACAGTAAGTTCCATATTTATTGTCTTTTAGCTCTGTTTCTGGTCCCTAACAACTCCTGAGGGAAACATCTTATGGGCTTTTAGCTGTGAAATGCTACATTGTCTTCAATAACCAGTGTATTGTGCAGTGCACGATTAGAATTTTTATTGCTAAAACAGCAGAATGCTATGGACCAAAACATCAAATTTACAGCCCAGACAACAACAAAGAGCTCCAAAAAGCCACAAATTAAGGGAAAGATGATGGTATATAGATGTGTAAGAGACAGTATGGCTGCAGGAAACACAGAGGAAATCATTAGTGGTTGGATCTCATTTTAACTCAGCTTGGCCAGTTCATGAAATGACTTGGACCCAACACGTCTCACACACACCCTCCTCTTCTGATTAGCCACTCTGACTGTTCACAGACAGACAGATGGAGCAAAGCACCAACACCCAATGAAAATCAATGTTCAGCAAGGTATTACTGTATCTTGACATGATAATCTTCTTTTTAAATGCACCACTGCTCTCTTTCCTCCACCCATGGAGCACTGCAGACAGCTCATACATTATCATTGAATGCCTTTTCTCTTTTCTTCCCTTTCTTTCTCTGTGTCACACCCACTGACTCCCCCTCCAAATCCATCCTCCTCCACCACCCTTTCTAGTTGGAGGGCCTTAGTGTGAAAACCTCATTATGTTCTGCTACTGGACCTGCAAAGTCAATTGGACAGAGAGCTGTAGTCCGGGTCTGATCCTGTGTGTCTGTATTTGTGTTAGTCTGGATTAACGTGCATTCATGCCTGCGTTTGTGTGTGTGTGTGGAGGTACCTGTGATCAGTGGTGAATAAACCTGGCAAGGCTCCATCAGTGTGACAGTGCCCAAGTGGGGGAAATTTTCCACTTTTTCAAACACTGGGCTACAGTGGCAGCAGCATGAATTGACTGAGCAGTTGATAAGAGGCCTGCGGCCAGCCACACATTTCACAAGGCTTTAACTGGCACCTTATTCACTCTGCTTTGCTGCTGGCCATCAGCTATTACACTTAACACACTCCCAGGTTCAATAAAAAACATTCTTTAGGACCACTGTGGGTTTTTTTCAGCCATTGTGTGCATAGATACATGTTAGTGTGGGAACTTATGATTCATTTTTCTCTCTAAAGATGTAAAAGTTTCAACAAATGATATAATAGAGATAAATAGACAACCTGGATCTGGAATATTTTTTCTGTTTTGACTGAAAAATATAGGCCACTGTAGAGTGTTGTAACAAATGGAATTAGGCTGTGTTTCTGTTGTTAGGATTTGGTTTTCATGCTGGTAAGCTGAATATGAGACAACAGTGTCATCTTTCCAGTTTGATCTCAGTTTTGGATGGGGCTGTCTTTCCCTGGAGCATCTCTCGGACACAGAACATACATATCGACTGCATGCCGATTCCAAACATGTGATGTGTTGAACAAAGAAAACTGGCTTGACGAGTAGCAGAGCAGGTTCCTCAGAGAATAATCCAACTTATATTGGCCCGTCTCTGATGAGTAATTAGAAGGAGGATTCATTTGTGCTCAGAGATAGTGAGACTGTAAAACTCAGTTAAGTTTGCATTAGTGCCTCTTTTCTTGTCTCCTGCAGTGAGACAGACACAATGGAGAGCATGGCTAAACTGAGTAGCATTCTCAAACAGCCCGATTCATCATCCTCCAGCTCCCTATCTTTCTGCGACAGGGATAGCCTTGTTTACTCGAACTGCTCAACTGTGATGAAAAAACACCCCTCTTAACTAACCCGATGTTTCAGCCAAAGTGCCTGACACAAAGCAGAACAAAGTACAGAACAAAACACAAAAACACTACAAATGAGTCAGATTAAAAACATTTTATGACATGTTTATAACATGTTTGACCACATACATGTGGACTTACTGTCATGCTGTCATGTTCACTGACTAATTATCTCTTTAGGTAACGGCAGCTGTGGAACAATCAACAAGCTGGATGCACAAAATAATGTTCCAGGTGTACACTTCTGCATGCTGCACAAAGCAAACAAATGTGTAAACTGTACCAGCACAATAATCTGAATCTAAATGTAGCTGAATACTCTATAACGTGTCTATTATAAGTATATGAGTATATAGAGAAGTATAATGCAAAAGTCAATTATTCTGATCCCTACAGCTTTGGATCAGACCTACACGTAGGGTGAATATGGGTAAAGTAGGAGACTTTTTGAAGATTTACCTTCTGTCATTTTTAATAATGATTAAAATGCAACAGACCCTCTTATGATACTACTCTGACCCTCCACAGGAGTCTGTCAACCTGTTGGCAATTTAATTATGCAGAAAAGTATTTTTATTTTTTGTTAATGTATGCTATTTTTGTATGATTGCGGTTAGCACTAGTGTTAACCAAACACAAACTAAATCAACTAAAACCTTATTCAAACATCTAGCTAGTGGTGTGTCACGCCCCTGAAAGTGATGCCATACTCACAGAAACTATTTTTTTATCTCATACTTTTTTATGTTTAGCTCAGTGTTGCTAGATAAGATAAACATGATTAAGCTTAACTGTCCCACTTTACCCATATTCGCACTATTAGACAGTTTTTCCAATTTCAGTTGAGTATTCAGATAGTATTAGTATTAGAATTTAAATATTTACATATCCAGATTATGCAGCATGTTGTATTTAAATTGCCTAAGAAGGTAATTTACAGTACATTTGATTTACACTTATGTAAATCTCTGTTAACTTAGCTGTCATCCTTTGAGCTGTTCTGCAAAGCACAAACTGAAGCTGATGTCAGCTGCAGGGCAGATGATGCTCCTCTCATCCCACTTGTGCGGTGAGCACAAGAACACATAGATGACTTAATGGCTGTTTCTGTTCATTTTCTCTGAACTACAGCTGACACTTAACTGATAATTACCGAATATTATAGTTATTTGTCTTCTCTCTCTCTCTCTCTGCGCTCTCTCTGCTCTCTCTGTATACATTTAAGGGCACATGAAGGCCAGTCAAGCCTTGTTTTCCACTTAGCTCATGTAGCAACATTATGCAAGCAAATGGTCTAATGATACATTTTCTCTCTTTGTTGTGAATGATTACCCACCAAGTTCAATTTAGGGTCAGAGGTAAATGTTTTGGGGTCATTTGGGGATTTTATATGCGATGAGGGCCCATTTTGTAAGGAAAAAAATGTATGTGCATGTGTGTTTACAGTGTATAAGTGGTATTACAGTGTTTGGTGGGGTCAACAACAGATGCATCAACTTCATGTAAAGAAAATATTCAGAGGGGTGTTTGAAAGGACCAAGTACACACAAGCTGACCAGATGATATTTGAGGGCAGCAGGACTCTGGTTGTGACATTAACACAGTCTGAAATCTGGGGAGGGAAATTCACGAAGAAAATAAAAGCCAGACTCACCCTTTCTCCTCTAAAACTGAGGGTAAACAAGGGGGGTGTCCAAAGAGAAGCAGGAAACAGAGGTACCCACTTAAAATTTGTTTCTGCAACATACTGATAATATCAACTTAGCAATACAGAAAAAAATAACAAAATTATACTTTTAAACTTTTCAGGTATTAGAAACATTTCACATTATTCTTTCTTAATTCTGATATTGAAAAGAACTAAGGGACTCATGAGCTGTATCAGATCAATTTGTTGATGAGTAAAACACTGCAATGTAGCTGCAGCATTAAGATCCAAAAGTGAACGGATTCACAGTAAATTGCTAATGAATATGCACTCATTATTTCAGACTGTGAAAAGCCAAAGCGTTCCTCTTTGCTAAAGACCTTAAATGTGTTATGGACATTGAGCACATCCTCCAGGACTAGTGATGTTGTTAATTTGCAGAAAGTTCATTAAATTAAAACAAGCTGAAAGTTTGAAAAACAGATGAAGGAAACTGAAAGTAGTTTTCACTTTTTATTTTTTACACATTCAGTCATGGTTTAATTTAATTTGGCTTTTTAACTTAAAAAAAGCAAAAGCAGATCTCTACAAAATATTATAAGGTAATACATAATATGGTAATGTAAAACTGAAAATAAGTGATTGCATACTGTAAGTAAATATCTGTGAAGATTCTCAGTCATCCAGGTCATGGTTATCTCAAAAAAACGGTTTTTAATGGCAACTGGACTT
>JAUMHL010000018.1:6767541-6777836 GCA_032362345.1 Sandelia bainsii
TCCTCTCCTCTCCTCTCCTCTCCTCTCCTCTCCTCTCCTCTCCTCTCCTCTCCTCTCCTCTCCTCTCCTCTCCTCCAAAAAGAGTGGGTGGCTGTGACTCTTTACGGTCCATTTCCTGGTGAGGAGGCTCCTGAGTGCCGCCTGAGCCATTCTTTGCCTGCACAATGCTGTGTTCTCATTAACTCTTATCAAAGTTCATCTTGCATCCAAATGCTGTGGGCCGCTCAATACTGACTGCACTGAAAAGAGAAAATGAAAAAGACAAAGCAAGCCGCAGAGACAGAGAGAGTTAGGGGCTAAGAGACAGAGAGACAGAAAGACAGAAAGTGAAGGAGAGAGAGCATTATAGATAAGGACAAAGACATAATGGTTTAATGGTGATTACGGACAGTCAGAATAATCACTGCAGTCCTCTGACTAGACTAAATATTGGTTTGATGTAAAATTGCAGGGTTCATATCTGAAACTCTGATCGCTATGTTATGCATTTTTCTTATAAACCAATACTTGTCTTTGTCCATTTGAATTTTTTAAAGCTAGGAAGAAGAAGTTCCAGAAGAATAAATGGCCCACACAAATAATTAAATAGAATTCATAATCATAATTCAATCTTACCCAGACAATACAGGCTCTTGGAATGCCTTCATGTAATTTGCTTTCAACCCAGCATCAAAGGAGAAATGCCACTGCAAATACTCACAAACCACCACAAGAAACACGGCACAGATGAAAAGACTGTCCCAGTTCCAATATGTAATGTAATGTACTATTGTACATGTAATGTACAATAATTGTACATTAATGTAATGTACAATAATTGTACATTAATGTAATGTACAATAATTGTACATTACATGTACAATTATTGTACATTACATGTACAATAGTACATTTACTGTGATAAATGCTGTGTTCTCATTAACTCTTATCAAAGTTCATCTTGCATCCAAATGCTGTGGGCCGCTCAAAACAAGGGACACAAGCAGGTGGAGACATAAAGCGAGTACTTAGTGCAATCCTTACTTGATTTGTTCAGATGATTACAAATCACACAGTAATTCTGTCTGTAAGTATCATCTACCTCTCCTCATAAACATACAAGGTTACTCCTCCCCCTGTATCATCAGATCCTACAGTGCAGCTGGATTTTCTCATTGAGATGTAAAGAGCGATAATTGGAGACTGATTGCAGCCTTCAATGACTATAACAAGATGCTTAAACACCTAAGAGCCCTATTTACCATAAGAAAAAAATCCTGCTGTCTGATGAAAGCTTTCATCTAAACCCCCATCTTGTAATATCATCAATGTTCTGTCAAGTGCCAACATTACTTGTGTCCAGTTGCTCTATTTTCACACAATCCTGGTAATGACAGTGTTGTTTCAGCACAGCAGTCATTTTTCACCTCTGACACCAACGTCCCGAACCTGTCAGGAGGCAACACTGCTTTCCAGTAGTGAATGACGTGATGTTAGTCTGCAACAGATGAGTTTATTTATGTTACCACAGTTCATACTGCCTTGTAACTCTAAACAGACACAGTATTTGCTCTAAAATACTAAGGATAAGGCTGGTGTTATATTTCTCTTTTTGTCCAGACAAAACTAAGCAATGCAAGTTAGTCCGTCCTTCAATAATTTCCATAGACGAGGTCTCTTGTGTTCCTTCTCAATCTTTAACATTTCTTGAGAAAAGAAGCTAAATAATTTCTACAACCTCTGTCCATGGCAGGTTTTAGCTAACATTGCTCAGTGAGTAAATAGTGCAATTGTTGGGGACTATTTTCAGCTGCAGATGAATGCACATTTAGTGCACCATTGAGCATTTATGGCTGCAGGATAGTGCATGTAACATTGACTTCAAACATGTTCACGGTAATTTTAGCCAGTACAACAGTATAGCTCATTGATTTGTTTTGAATAGGGGTCCCTGTAGATGTAGAACAGATCGACAGATTGGCAGTTACGTGCTCATCATCTCTGGTCCATATGTTGATGTGTCCTTGGGTAAGACTCAAGTTGCTCATGTAAGTCACTTTCGAGAAAAGCATCTATCATATCTATCGTAACACACATGTAACCATATGCAACACAGCAGGTCAAAAAACCCAACTGAAACTTCAAGACATAACTGGAAAATATAGTGTATCCAGTATGTACAGTGTATAATATGTGTGCTAACAAGTGACAACATTGCCCACTTAAGCGAATATAACTAAACTTAAATTACTACATTTCTCAGTATGCAGTAGTGTAGTCCCTATGCTATTTGTGTTTTTCTGTAGTTTTATATGACAGCTGTGAATATATAAATAAAACAAGATGTTGTAAGATAGTTGGGTGCCATACTGATAGCAAAGGACATTGCTCAATTCCTTTGTAACAGAGATGAACAATGTCAAAACAGCACATCTCAATATGCACGTATAGCCCTGATAAGAGTGTCATGAGGACAAACATACATATGTATACATGTAAATACATATATGTATGTTTAATTAAAGTGTATGTGAACAGTTATCATAGAACATTTTGAGATTGTAAAAACTGGGGAGCTTAGATAGAGATAATAGTTTAATGAGATAGCTTTCTCAACAAAGAGAAAATGTTTGGGAGGAAAGATGGCTGCAGAATAAGTGAGACATTCAAGAAGAGTCTTTCTTTGTCTGAGGAGAATCTCTGAGTAATTGTCAGTTCTGTGGTGGATGATTATTAGTAGCATTGCACAAACCTATCTGGCCCAATAGGCTTCTTCTCAGCTCAACACATCCCACAGCACACATCCACTTTACTCACAGCTCGGTTCCATGAGTACACTTTGAAAACCATTCACCCTCCATCATGACTCTGCCTCAGCTGCCAGATGAACACCCGCAGGAGATGGTACCATAAACCAACAAAGAATTTAACCATGCTCTTAGAGAGTGTCTCCACTTTTCTCAAACTCTGTGCCACAATTCACCAACTCCAATATAAATTTTCATTTTCAAATCCGAAACTCGTGTTCGTGAGTCTGTGTACATGTTGTGCTGAATAAACCTCTTGAGCTATTTAGTACAAACTGCTGGTGCCCCCGAAAGAATCTGGTCTGTAAGGAAAAAGATAGTTAAGGGGATTAAATGTTCTTTGTAAAAAGGAAAATACAGTGACTGTGTGTGTGTGTGTGTGTACTGTATGTGTGTGTGCTGGTGTTGCTTAATGTTTGTGTTTAGAGAAAGCTGTAGGTCTTTAGGATGGCACTGTTCTGCTGCTCCCACTTTAATTGGCTGCTGGCCCCTCAGCCTCGCCTGAATGGAGAATCATTTAAGGACCTTTCACTTTCATAGAGGATTGTCGGTTGCCGCTGCGGGAGAAATTGCATTCCTGTTTCCATACAATGGCTGGTCTGAGTTGGACGGGGCAAGAGTATCACTGTCATTATCATGACAATGGAAGCTAATTCCACTGCCACCAGCACCATTCTGAAACCTTCTGCAGCACCAGCTTATCAGGGGGCACCATGAGACCAGCAGGAAGCTATGCAAGCACCACATCTGAGGTGAAGATTCACACTTACAGTACACACTTCAAGACAGAAGCACGCAAACCCATTCAGAACTCATACTCTGCCCAGAGAGACTGTCATTGGTACGAACAAACACATCAGCAAAAAAAGTTTATTAGACAGCACATCTCACTTTGTGACACTGTGTGTGGCCATGAAGTATTGTTATGTATTCATGTTATGTTTTCCTCAGCATGGCCAAGAAACATGTCTGCACTGAACTAATGACACATAAAAATCGTTCAGTGTTGCAGCAGAGTAAATTCATGATGATGACTCATAACCAAAATAAAATAAATGTAACCTTTAAAACTCTCAGTGACTCACCATAGATCATTCTCTGACGTTGTGCAGCATAACATTGTGTCATAATTTTTCTGGATAAACATATATCTGAAATGATGAATGTTTGTTGGAACAACAAAACCATAAAAACAGTCTTGAAACATAATAAACCCAAAACATTTTGGTGCTATATGACAAAGAGTATCTATGATCTCAAACAGATGACTTTAACAATGTCAGGGGGAAATACTTGCTTTCTTCCTGAAAGTTGGAGAAGAAGAATCATAACTCTCATAACTGTTCAAAGTGAAAGTGGACACAGTTTGATGGTTTTCTTAGATCAAGTTGCACGCTGGAAAAAAATGGTTCTAAAGCCCTGAGTAATCCGACAGATAATGCAATGTGAACCAGGTGTGACTGTGGATGTTGTCAAATAGACATACCTGAGGAAAGTTCATTTTACTGTGTGTGCTATGTAAAGGTACTGTATACTGTACTTGCGTAGCTTGCAGAGGGGAAGTATATAGTGTGTTGCACGAAGTGGAAACTCAGGAGAGCTGAAAGACAATTTGGATGTTGCTCCCAGCTGTTTAACCCTCTGACATCATCCCTGTTTTGTCCATTTGCACCATTTCACTGCAGCTCTGCATGTTGGTCTGACCCCATTATCTGCAGCCTTTATCCCTCTCTTCCAATCCAGCAAGGCCTTACTCTGTTCACTGAAGAGGGCAGCATGGTGTTGGACCTCATAGCCATCATTAAACTGTAGACACACACACAGAGGGAAAGAGGTAAAAACTAGTAAAAGTAGGTAAAAGCAACAGAACTGCATCATGGCAGGAGATTCCTCCAGATTTAACACTATCTAGTGACCGACCAGCGACTTCCTTGTTCCTTTGTGAAAAACACAAAAACAACATACTACTTAAGAATAAAAAGAATGCATTGACTCAGACTTTGTATCTTCTTTATTACTTTCTATACAAAAGAATTATTTAGACTATGATCAAATTAGACATAAATACCGTAGGTAAGGACATAAAAAATCTTTTATAATGGGTACATTTTATTTTTCATTTTATGAATTAGCATTTTATTTTTTTAACCTTCTCCTCTGCTCTGGGTTCATTGAGACAGATCCAGTTTTTTTTACAGAAACACACACAAGAAACACAAACACTTTGCAGAAGCATTTCATTATATTACTGTGGACAAAGCATGTACAGGAGAAAGCACAAACATTAAGGGAAATTCTACAAAAGCAAAATCCCATGCAGTATGACAGTGAAAGCGTCTTGCTTTCACACTTTCCTTTCCATGATCATTTTACAAGTGGAACCGTCTCACCTGATGTTTTGTTATTTTCATAGCTGCTGCAGCAAGGAAATTATTCTAAATATCTCACGTGTTTCTTAAATCAAACATTCAAATCCTACTCTGTTGTGAATGTTCTAATTATTAAATTGAACAGGATCAGAGAGAGAAAACAGGTGACATTGAAAAATATGTTATTGTCTCATCTCATGTTATCATTTTCATTCTCTAATCATCTGAAAAGTATTTCCTTCCTTTATTTTACACAGATTTCCCTCTCCAATGAGTATTTTAGGGTCGAAGGAATCATTTCTGTGGATCACACTGAAGCTCTAGCAGTGCAGCAGTACTACATGTTAACGTGCTGACATGATAATGCCAATGTACTCATGTGTAAGTAATATTTGCCATCATGCATAGTTACATTTGCATGCTAACATCTGCTAATCGTCTGCAAAACAAAATACAACTGAGGCTGATGGAACATCATCAGCTTTTCTTCCTTTTGGTCATAAACCAAAGTATTGCTCTAATTAAAAATCTGACCAGATGAAAGTGATCACCTACAATCACAGCTTCACAATTTATGTTGAGCAGAATTTGAAAGTCTGAACCTCATGATTTCTTTCAAATCCTCAAGTGTGAACCTCACAGTGGCAGAAAAAGACAAAAATGTCAACTTCAGGGTGGCGTTAATGTTTGCATGGATTTCATGGCAATCCATAATAGTTGATATTTTACTCTGGACCAAAGTGGTGGACTGAAAGACTGACTGCTAGCATTGCTAAAAACATACAGTAAACTATAAATGATGCATAACACTTTCCATTGTGTGTCCGTTGCATAACCTTAACTGTACATTAAAATGACAGGGATTGTACTGTTTTTACTTATCCATAATGGTACAGGAATTTCTAGCTTTAAATACTTAGTTCTTTGCTTTTGTGCTGTTTACAGTAAGTACTGCTGTTACTGTACTTGTCCTGTCAGCACTGTTATTTCACCAATAATGTGGTTTCAAGGCAGCCCACCATCATAAATATGTGAAGCATTTGTATTTATTTCTCCTAACTCCTCAAAGCAACATCATGAGAATAGAAACACCATTTAATGATGGAAGAGCAAATCAGTTTACAGGTCACATGAGGAAAGCGATGCAAGAGAAAAAAATGATGTATGACAGTCACTGGCAGCCTTTTCTTTCAAAGTGAAGCTGCTCGCCTTGAGAATATTGTACATGCAAAGACTAAACAATGAAGTAAGAGTCAACCATTCAGTAATAACATTTGCCTTAAACATTCAAACGTGTGCAGTATATACAGCTTACCTAGACTACCTTGATCCATGTATTGACAAAACAACATGCCAACAACACTGGTGACTGTCACCGCCAGCACATACAATATACCTACACCTAGTTGCACTCCTCTGGGAAATCAAGGTCCATCACCTGCCATCTTCCCAATGGGCAATGTGCTCTGCAGCTGTGAAATAGACACAAACATACACATTATAGAAACAATGCAAACTTGTGCCACGTTGAGCATAAAATCACTGTTAAAAAAGCATCATAAAAAGTCTGGTTTGTTATAAATCCCCAGTAATCCTTCAATTCTCCCCAAACATGAACATAGAGAAGCAGTTAATGATGTGCACCATGACAGACTAAAGACTTTAAGCTAAAACTGTAGACTTGCATGTGTAGACACACACATGCACAGACAGTACTCTGGAGAAACACAGCCTAGTGTGTGCCTCAGGCTGTGTGATATCCACTTATCATTTTATTACCAATTAACACAACACTGCAATGAAGGCTGGAAATTACTCCAGTGGGATGGAAGGCACTGCAAGCCTATAATGAGCTGAATTTATGCATTTCACCCTTTGTTGCTTCAATGAAATTCTGTGTTTATTTCAAGAGAAACGACTGATTGGAGAATATTAGCATAGGTTTAGCTTTCTTAATGACTTCTGCACTATTGTAATTGACCTACCACTAATCAAGCCATCTACTGATCATGATCTACTAGTCCTAGTTCACATAAACACAAAGAGGACTTCAAAAAGCAGGTTGTAAAAATACCACATTCAGAGCACATCACTCATTCAGCTATGACAGATCAATACCAGATTACACAGCAGTCACTTGCAAAGACACACTCAAGTGGGCAAAACTAAACATCTGCCACAATCTCATTCCTCACGATCAATGTAAGTGGTATGTGTGTGTCTAAACACAGTGAGCCTTTGTGTAGGCTGACGTATATCGACCGATCAAAGGCTCTTGATGGCAAGTACTGAGTGCCATTGATTTAGACTGAGTGCCATGTTTAAATGTGTAGGCAGGATCACAGAAAGATTTCAATGTTGGGTTCACATCATTAATAGACACACTGGATAAAAACGTAACACTTTACCCTGCAGTGATTATCACTAACAGAGGCTGTGAAATGAGTAATATAATTGTGTGGACACAATAGAGAACAGCAGGTAGAGGGAGTGACAATAATAATTCTAAAGAGCAGGCAATTTTATATTTGAATGCAAATGAAAATGGTCACTCTACTACCCAAACAAATACAAAATATTGTAAAGATCCATCAAGTGATATATTTTATATCCAATGCTGAATCAAATCCTTCCGTGTAATAAGAAAAGCTCATTTGTAGTGCTAAACTGTCAATCTAAGTCTGCAGCTCACAGATTTAAGACACTTTTAGTTTTAATTTTCCTGCCATCTCATTAATGGCTGTGTCTCATTGCTTTCACAAAAAAAGAAAGAAACAATATTCAGTAAACGCCTCAATACTTTTCTCATGAATTGGTGGGCTGAGTAGGCCCATTGGCTTAAAGGATAAGATGTCAACCATTAACTGCAATGTCTGCAGTGATTTCTATGTTCTGCTGCTGTAACATCTCTTGTCATTGCAGACCCTGAATACTTCTTCCTGCCAGCACCACATGCTTACCTCAGCTCCTGAGTTCACCTGTGCCTGCCCCACCTGTACCTCCACCAGATACTGTATTTTTGCTTGCTTGTTACTGACCATTGCCTGTTTTTAACCATGAGACTGCTTCTGCCAGACCACTGCTGATAACAAAATAACAGTTTTTTCAGTTTTTTTAATCATTTCTAACGGCTGTGCATTTGGGTCCGAACCTGAAACTGTTGTTGAGCATGGAACAGTGGTTTTCTGCATCAAAGTAGTTGGTGGTGAACAGACAAAATTATGCCAAGTTTTTGGGGGAAATATGACAGGACAAGCCAGGTTCCTTTGCAGGTCAACTGTGGACATTCTGCTGAAGTTGAAGAAATGCACTCAGTTTTAATTGTCAAGAGAAAAAGCAAGCCCTCAGTAATCAGCTACTTGGCTTTGTACCAAAAATGGCAAGTCTTAACTATTCTGAATAAGTATTTTTTATCAAATGTTCCTCACATCACAGTAACTCAGTGGTTAGAGTTAACTGTCCCAAGCAAGAAGGTACAACCGATCATACTGGATGCTTGATTGGATAAAATAAAATGCTACCTTCACCACACCCACACTTTTATTCACCCTCTCCCAGAAGGAGCCTTACCATACTGGCAAATATATCGGTTCCGTATTTTACAGCGCTGGTCGTTCCAGTTGAAAGCACTTGATGCTTGCAGCTCCACACAGTTTCCAAAACTGAACAGAGAAAAAGATATTTTTAAAGGCAATTTGGTTTGAAGTGGAAATACAACCAGCAGAGAACATTGTTTTTATAGCAACTCACAAAGCAAAAAACTCAAACAGACTTCTGCATAGATAACTAGATGGCTAGATGGCTAGATAGATAGATAGATAGATAGATAGATAGATAGATAGATAGATAGATAGATAGATAGATAGATAGATAGATCTGAGGATAGTAGAGATATCTAGTGGTGAGAGTGAAAGTTGCAGGTCAGCCAACTTCTTATTTTATTTAATTTTTAATGGTTTCTTTGACTGAAACATAGTCAGTAAGATCAGTTTAAATTCTCTTTAAATGCAGCTGTTAATTTTAAAGACTATACATTATTTCTCTTGCAGTAATCTAAAACTACATATTACAGATCTAATGTAGACTTTAAAAAAGCTAGAAGCCACCTCAGAAAAATACATTTGCTACTTTTGAAGTGATATGTATTTTGTTTGTTTGTTTAGCTCCAATGCGCTCAGTCATCTCTGTTTATGATGTACTCTGCAGTAGCTAATGTCTGTTAGTAAATGAATCTGTTACCCTTGGTTGTCAGGTTGCCCAAAGGCAAAGCTGTTGAATCTAGGGATCTCTCCTGTGTCCCAGCGAAATGAGTCTTTCAGAGGCTTATACGTCAAACCTGTGGAGCAAAAACATTGCTGTTTCATCTGTGCAGCAACTCCAGCTGGTAGTACATATGGCCCAAATGACGGCAGAGTCTGCAACATAATCTGGTAGCGCTAAAGAACAGTTTTGAAGAACGTTATGATATTTTTACCAATCCAAAAGTTTTGTGTTTCAAAGTCAGTGTTGGGGACCTCATTGCTTGTCTCCAGGTGACTGAGATAAAAAGCCAGGATGTCCTGAACCTTCTGATTGTGTATCTGAGCTACAATACCTCCTCGATCCTGGTGGTTTAAACAAAGTAAAGGCCATGCTGAGAGCACATATACTGTATTATAAAATGAAATGCATGATTAAAAACAATAAAACTATAGCCGTAGGACGTCTCTCTCACTACCACACACCTGTCTCTTACCTGACAGTGACTTTTGGCTCCATAGTAGCTGTCACCTTCTGATGACACCACAAAGCAATCTCCATCTATCATTACATCACAGCTGTGGAAGGGAAACTGCACTTTCTCTGTTTGGACACAAGTCAACAAAAATGTATTAAAAATAAACAATAATGATGCTGAAACAATTTAAACCGAGTAATTAAAGCTAAACAGCTGTACCATATGAAATGTAAATTTTGTAACCCCCACAAATGGTCTGTGATGCAACCATCAACAAATCAATATGCTTTCAACACCACGTCCCCAAACTCAGTGGTACGCAGGAACACCTGAGAATTTTTGGCGGAAATTAAATAATAACATTAAAGACATAATACTACTATAGTTTACAGGTGAACTGTCTTCAGATCACTGGACAATGTC
>JAUMHL010000018.1:6777936-6816422 GCA_032362345.1 Sandelia bainsii
AAACTGCATTTCGTTGCCTTGTACTTGTACATGTGTAATGACAATAAAGTTGAATCTAATCTAATCTAATCTAATCACCCGTTTTTGCGCACGGTCACATGAACAGAAACAGCCTCACAGCTGAAATCTGTGGGTTAATAAATCGGGAGCATGGATTAATAATTAATCCCGAATTACAAATCTTAGCCCAAACTGACTATACAGCCAAATATTTTTTGAGGTGGTACCCGGTGTAAAAAGTTTGAGAACCACTGTATTAAGATAAATAGAGAAGCTAGCAGCACCTACATTCATTTCCTCAGTATGTGTATGTGTTTTGTTTTTTTTTATTTTAAAGCCAATTTGTATCTCTGAGTACAAATTGCTGTAAACACAAAGACATACAGACAAAATCTGACTGCACTTACCTGCACACTCAGCACCACCATAGCCAACATTGCACAAGCAAGAGCATTCTTCTTCTTTGAAACGACCGTGTATACACTGCACACTGCACCGTACTAAAAAATAGAAACCCACAGCAAAATCTGCATATGTATACAAAATGTTACGGCACAGAGAACAGACATATTTACTGAGGCTTGTTTACTATCTTGACACAACTACACTTGATGCTAATGACTGGTACCCTGGCAGAAGCGTCCGGTGTAGCCTGGGGCACACTCGCACCTGCAGGATGAGATGTTAAGCTGGCCACGTTGACCACAGCTCATACGGCACGGGTTCCTTGGAATCTCTGACACACAATGTGTACACACACCACGCAAAATACACTTCAAATTAATAGCAAACCCAGATCTGATTCTTGTTACTAACAAAAGTTAGACATGACATTGATCATAGGTGCATAAAATGGCCTTGAGGAGCACAATTCACAAAACTACAGTAGTGGTACTAGCAGTAGGAAATTAAAAATTCCAGTTTTATCCTTCAGAAATTAAGCATTAAACACATTTGTATTTCAGGGTTTTGTGTTTAATTCTTGCGGAATGCCCTATTGAAAGATTTTATTCATTAAATATATAATGTCTTACCACACAATCCACCTACATGGTCCCACAGTCTAAAACAGCCAGACATGGAAGAGGTGCAGAGGGAGCAGTATAGCCCCGATTTATAGGGCGTCACCAGCAAACCATTCACCTCCCAGTTACCCCTGCAGCAACACAAACACTGTACAGCATATAGTGCAGAACACATATAACAAGAGACACATTCTGATTAGATCTAGAGTGGTGGTAGGTGGACTAAAACATCTTAATGTTCATATAATTATATAAACACTCAGGAACAGGAGCTTGTACAATAACAATAATCACATATTTACATGTTCATTCATAATAACCTTTTCTTTTTAATATATGTAAACAGGATTCCCTGGAAAACAGTACTGATACTGTGTGAGTGGATTATCTTGGTGAATAAAGTAACCATGGGTCCTAACTATAATAATGAACTCTTTTTCTCTATATGCTGGGACTTGCAACCTTTGATGTAAATATTACAGTTTTTAACAGTATACTAATTTATGAGCTGGATAACAGATTAAACTATATCTATATTTATTTATATTTTGTTTATAACTGAGTAATAATTTTCTGAATCTCTCCAGTTCCCAGATGGATTTAAATTTGTTTTTCATCTTTGGGTAAATAGTGTGTATTAGTTACCCAGGGTAATATGCACAGACAAATATCTCCCAGATTTCTCCTTCTTTCGGACACATCTGACTGGCACAGCCCACGTGACTCGAAGTGGCCCACACCAGCTACACAAACAACAGAGGAATTAAACAGATTACATCAACACTTCTAAAAGAAAAAATACAGGTATGAATGTCTAGAAGGTGCTTCTAGAGTAAGTGCATGATTCTGTAACCTCTATATAATTTGCATTTGAATATGAATACCTGTGTGTAGTGTTGACATGTGGCATTCTCTTTACACTGCCTTCTCACGTAGAGAAAATCTTTTCCTTCTTCAAACCAAGAGTCAATGACGTCATAAAACGAGGAAGTACCATAAGCAGAAAGATGTGTGTTCCAGCCAATGTGACTGAAAGTTGAGGAGGGTTGAGTGGAGCTGTCTGTGTGACAGGATGCTGCCATCTCCTTTGCAAGTAAGGTCAACTTCTCATCCCATTCCTACGGATGAAGACGAAGATAGCATTACTCCCTAATATGGCTATACATCTTCCAGTTTAAGCAAATACAGTAGTACCTGCTAATACTGTTAACCCTTGCTGAGACTTGTAGTTATGTAATAATATATATGTGTGTGTGTGTGTGTTGTCATTGTTGGAACAAAAAGAGTTACAAAGGTTTTCAACTCTTCATTCAATCATTTACAGCACTAGAGTCCAAAAATTCATTTTCTTTTTGTCAATTTATGTCAGCTTTTTTCAGATATTTATCATGTAAAATTAGGTCAACTCAATAATTACCATCAAATACCAACTCATTTAATTGTCATATAATGTTACCTGGGGGATGTTAGACTTAGGGCTGCACTTTAATACTGAAATAAAAGCCATTTAGTACTTTATTGATACTAATTAAGACTGGCTAAAAGTTATTAAGCGGGGTTATTTCCTCACAAATTAATTTTTAGGGTTGGTTTTTCACAATCAGAATTTGCTCTAGTACAAACATTATTTGATTTACTTTGTGCATCACTGGGATGGACAACACACACAAAGTTACAGATTAAAGCTTTAATTCATTTAAAAATAATGAATGTTTTGGATGAATGATGGATTAGTCTTTCTGCATTACTATTTGATTAAGGTATTTACTTATGTACTCTTATATGGGCTCTCAATCTATTGTACCCCTGAAAGTCAGTTTATTCATTACGAGAAGTAGTCTGACTATTCTCTGGAGGTAGCTTTTTAAAGTTGGTACCTGGTACCTCTGATTAGGCCAAAACACTGTAACAGACTGAAGGCATGACGGTAATAAGAACTGGGCATTTACCTAACATGGAGGTGCAAATAAAATGCTGTTTCCTGTAATACTATTGGTTACACTGGATGTAGCATACCGTTTTTGTGGATTAGGGACAAAAAAGGTTTCTTGATAAATTAGATTTTTCTTGATAAGCTAGATTTGTCTTTACATCAATGGAGAGTAATATCTAAGCTCAACAAGCAGCTTCAGACAAGTGGTGTTCTCTTGTCATCTTTGCTCACTGCTTAATCTGTGCATCTATTCAAAAGATATTACTCAACAATAACAAGTGATACCTATCACATTTTCTGTACAGCTAGAGATCAGATCAAAGGTATGGCTCAGATGTGTGTTTAAAAAGGCTGAGGGGCGGGGGCACCAGTGTTCACTCTCCTCTCCTGGCAGCCAAAGTCACACTCACACTTTGATGACACAGGGGTAGAAGGTCACTGGGCAATATTTCATTGAAGGCATTTCATTATAAGCATGTCATGTTATCAGCTGTGGGATTTGAATGTCTCACTAAGAACACTAAAGATGTGTGTGTTTATGCTTTTCTTCATGGATCCGTGCACAACCACAAGAAAAGTAATGAATGAATGAATGAATTAATTAATTAAGCTTCATATTTTACTGTTTAACTCTACAGAATTGTTTTCAATCTGACTGCATTAAAATTAGAAACTTCTGAGAGAGAGTAATAAGATCAAATCTCAAAAACAGGGGTCATAAGTAGCACACTGTATCAAAACTGAATGCTGAACTTCAATTTCTGCTTCTGAGAGTGACGGTGTGACCTCATAATACGTCTTAGCCTCAAGAGCTCAGGGTGAAGGAGGAGCATCATTTATTTCTAAAATATTAGTATTTTATCTCATCCTGAAAGCAAAGCCTAAAGGAATGTATTATAATCACTTCTACACAATCTCAACACAATGCATACTGCTTCATTTCTGTGTGAAAAAAATCCTTATTCACAAACACAGCTGGAGCCTTGAGCCTTTTAACGTTTATCAGTAAAGTTCTTTAATATGCCTCTTCAGCTCTGCAAAGCTTCCTCTGAGGGTTTTCAATGAGAAATTACCTGTAATACCAGAGTTGTGAATGCAAAGCGATTATACACATCTTCTTTTTCTCATTACTGCCTTATCAGTTGAGAACAGTTCTCTGAGGCTGAAGAGCAGTCGAAGAAAGGGGCTCAGTCTGCACGGGTGGCTTTGAGGACGTAATCTATGACAAAGTGGCAGTTTGCCCTGGCACAAATCTCCTATTAGGCCCAGAGGATATCTAGTGAACTGCATGTTTCATAATCCATCATTACCTTTTGGTCGTAATCACACACAGACAAGACAGTTGTGCAGATAAGTACTGTAAGGCAAAGCAATAAATGGAATAAGATAGGGAGAGGACTTAGCTGGGCTGTTTTGAAGAAAGTGCTATTAGAAAATTTATATTAAGAATTGCTGCACATTAATTACAGCCTTACCATGACCCTTTAAATGTTTTTTAGCACTGTGCCAAATGTATGATTTCATGTACAATATTTTAACTATATGTATTAGTCGTTAGTATACATACAGTAACAAGTGTAAATGTTGCTTAGGTGTATCATTATTCAACTAAATATTACATTAACTGGTAATTTCATTGTGTAAATCTCAAAAGACTATGCAGCGCTAATTGATTTTAACTTTGCTCTAACTGTCCACACTATCAGTCTGCCGGCAGCAGAGCAGAACAAATGGTGCAATAACACTAGTGTTTCAAATTATTTCAGCACTACAGAAAACGACAACTCAAGTGAAATCCACCGTTATCAATGTCTTTGTTTAGTGATTTCACTTTAAAAAAAAGAAAAATACTTTTTGGTGAAATAGCTATGGTGATTTTGATCTTTAATACCCTTTGCTGCTCAAAGAGCTTCGTACAGTAAGTGTGCAGAAACAGTGCTTTGTGTGCAATCTTTCTACTTGTTGTAGCAGCGTAGTTACCACAAATTATTTCCTAATTTTAGCGTTGCCCTTGATTGTTTTATTGTTCTCTATTATTGCTACTACCTAATTTGAGAGCTGAGTACCCCATTTTGTTTCCTTTCATGTTTTACGTGTACTGAAATGATGATAAAAACATCCTTATTCTTATTCTTAGATGAAAAACAGTAACAGCCAAAACTCTAGACCAAGTTGTCTGGACTGTTGTTCTCATGTTGGTGCAGCAACCTCACAGAACTGTTTGCTCATGATCAGCAGGGTTTTCACCCCAGACGTGTCTGGTCATTACAGACACTGTCATTGTTATCATTATTGCTTTTCTCTCAGTTTGTGCAGACAGTTAAAAGCTTGTTAAAACTTAAAAGCACATTATAAAGTCTACAACATGTGAACAAACATATTCCACTACAGTAGAGAGAAAGAGAGTGTATAGTTTAGTATATATGGCTCTCTAGAGCCACTAATTCTTGTGAAGAGGAAAACGTGAGCTGCATAACCAAACTAAACTGGTGTGAGCATCAGCAGTGTCAACAATGTACCACCTCCAGTTTTTAATAAGAACAGACTGCTAACAAACAAATAATATTAAACTGCCCCAAACTTACATTAAATTTAGCATTGTCACCATTTAAGCACACACATAAGAGACAGACAATAGGTGCCACAAACCATTTTTTGCATGTTAGCTGCCATGGGTTTGACCCGGCTGCGCAATCTATTGTGCTGAGCAACAATCTGTGAGTGGTCCTTCACCCCAAGCCCTGGAAGAAAACAGAAACACTCATTTACTATACAGTGCCTCCACCGCCGTCGCTATGGCAACACAATGCAAATGTGTTGGTGGGATGTCTGAGTATATGTCAGGGAAGCTGTGTTTGAGGGTGGAGCATTGCCTGATTCAGTCTGTTACACTTTCACTCAAGGGTCATTCAGGTTAAAGGATAAGGCCGGTAATTTTCTAAATCTGTGTTACTGTCAACAAATCCTGTAAAAAGACTATAACCAACGATGAACTGCATCTAGTTGATTCACTATAACATCTGTAAATTCAATACACCTGCACTGGGTGACATGTTTCTTCCTCACAAAAAGAGCTGCAAAGGACCGTCACATTTTACCGTCACATTTTACTTGACTCTTTCATCCTTTTCAAACTGTAAATAGTCAGACCTAAAAATAATATTTCTTTTTATCAAGAAACAAGAAATTCTCAGATATCTGATTTAAAATTCACAATCAAAACACACAAATGCCATTTAGAGACTCAGGATGTTTTAGGCCAGTATAAAAACATAATTATAATTTAATTTACCCTGTAATGTTTCATCTTGGAGGCCATACAAACACCTGATCTGAAATCCTTAAAACATTAATGTAAGTGCATTAACTAAATTCCCTTACTTTACTTAAAGTTACTTACTATATTTGAGAACCCAGTGTTAGAGAGGAGGACGGATTCAGCTTCCCAATGATGAGTTTATAATTTTGCCATGTGGCAAAATGCCACCAAAATCGACATTAGTTAAGCTGATGCCACACTGCTGTAGCACAACAGGCAATGACAGAGAAGTTGGGCTGCTGGTGCTTTGCCAGATGGATGTGAACAGCTAAAAATGCGCAGTTGAGTCTGCAGCTTAAAGGATTTCCACCTGATTGCCAACATACGGATAAAAACGTCCAGGAACAATTGATTTTGTTTGAGAAATACGTTCTTTGTCATTTTTAGTCTACTCACGGACAGAAATATTTTCTGTTAGGATGTTAAAAACGTCTAACTTGATCTCTAAATAGTTTAAATGTGTGTCCATGTAGCTCATCCTTCACTGTTGTCCCTCGTGGCCACCTGACTCGTGCACAACCTGAAATGTGTTTACCGGTGTTGGGGGGCTTCTGCAGGTCCGGTGTGTTTGTGATGATCCGGTTCGCGTAGATACACGGGGACAGGAGAGACAAAAAGACAAGCAGATCCAAACACCGGCAAGCCAGTACAGACACCATGGTGAAGTGTCTCCAAATACAGTGGCCACTTGCTCACAGTTATCTTGCCTCCGCGCCCCTCTCCTCCCTCTTTTCACCTCGGTCACCAGCTTAAAGCACATGCCTCCATTCACAAGGTCTACATAGACTGTAGCGCTACTGTTACTTTAGCTTTGTAATATTTTAATCGTTATCATTGTGGAGGATAGCTCGTGCTAAAAAAACATATTTGCAGGGTTACTCGTTTCTACAAGTTCAAAAAAGGCACTAATGCTCAAAGTTATTCCCTTCACATTTTGTAGGTCAGATCTGTGCAAACACATCCAAACACTGTGCTGGGGATGTTATAAAAAAAAAAAAAAGTGCAGACTGACCTCTTCATCTAAGAGAAAAACAAAAATCTGGTTAAAATATTTCAGAGCAAAAAGACAAAATATGATAAATTGCTTGAACAAAACTCGAAAATGCATGACTCAATCAAAGAAACATTCACATTGCACATTAGTTTTGTTTAACTCAGATTTATTTCCTACTATTATATAAAACTTAAATACATACTGTATATGCATAAAAAAACATATATTGGAGTAAAAACTCAAGTAAGTAGTGTGGAGGAAATTCTTGTTCAGTAAGAACAAGTCTATCTCTATCTAATTCACACCAGAAACAGCAGGTGTTTCACCAGCTCCAGTCAGTCACTGAGGACAAAAACACACAGCTTATTCATCTCTATCATTTCCCAGTCTCAGTCACAAAAAGAGAGGTTCATTCTGATGCATGGTTGAGCATGAATGTTCATTATTGTTAAGTAAGGGGAAGTTTGTTTTGAGCGAATGATGTCCAGCATTGGTATGAATCACTAGAGAAGAGACCTAATTACTGAGCAGAGAACATGACGCACATGACATATTGTTTGTCGTTTTTTGTAGATAATAAAATGTATTGGAACAGGAGGAGACATAACTTTAAGTCATGCAGAACAAAACAACACATATGCCCAAGTGTGGAAAGCTACAGGTTGGAGCTGACTGGGTGTCTATTTAGACATAGAGACATGTTTCCTTTATGATTCCAGAACCATGAATCATGATCCGCACATTGTGGGATGATTCAGTGTCTGAAGATGGCTGCAGTGCGACACAAAAGACTCATTTCTCTCCCCTGTGGGCTGAGTGTATTTTGCACTGAGAATTCAGTCCCCAGTTATTTCTTATCTCTTAGATTTCGCTGCATCAGTAAGGGACTGTCTGACCCTGCTGAGCCAAATGACAGCTGTGCACACACAGTCTGTTCTAGGCTCGGTAAGACGTGGCCACTCACTAAGATGATTTCTCAGGTCAATCCAACAACCAAAGGAACCTCTGTAAGCATCTCCCTGTTAGAGCCCAAAGCAGTACTCAAGAGTCTCGGCTTTCTCATTAGTCTTTGAACAACAGTGATGCTGGCAGCACAACCTGAGGACATCTACACAATGGAAGGTTAGGAGGGTAATTTGAGCACCATATACTACTTACTTTGCAGGAACAGTCAATCAGGACAGATGCAACATGACTACCTGACAGAATTTCTCATTTTGGTCTGCTCAGACATGCAGTTTCATTGTTTTATGATAATCCACCACAGACAGAGGGGACTGTTGCTGCCTACTGTCAACTATGAGTAAAGTAACAGCAACAGTGAGGTTTTCAGATTTTTTTCATTTAGTCGCTTGTATATTAAAAGTAAGATGTAAGCTGTAAATCATCATTGTTCTAACGCTGCAGTAACAGAAAAATATTAACAACCTATTATCTCCAACCATCCATCGTAGACAACAGAAATGTATTTAATTTACATGTTCTTGTTCAATCTAACTAATGCAGTACAAGAATACATGCATATATTCCTGTAGAGGGCACAGCTTTGCTGTAGATTCTCCCTATGGTTGGCAATGAAAAGTATGTTTTCTTCTTCTGTAAATTATATAATTATAATATACTGTTATGCTGTTTCTCATCTATATTAACGTGTGATACTGTTTACAAATATTACTGTGATAAAGAAACAGCATTAGACAACAACAGTGACAGCAGGTTCTAATCGTGTGTTTTGAGTTTTGGTGGTAGTACACTTTTGTTTGCATTTTGCAATGCACACAAAGCGGTCAAAGTGCTGAATGTGTGTACGCCACAGACTGATGTCTCATGTTGTTATAATGGTCCTCATTCATTTCTATATAAACTAGTTATAAAGTTAGCTGCTTTGACCAGGGAGGATGTGCCCTCCAACTTAAATGAAGGAATAACAATGTGGTCACATTTTTTCTTCAAGTCTCTTTTGCTGATTGGCTCCTGAAAAGTAAACCCAGCATTTCGCAGTGGTTCACTGCAGCAGCTTTGCCTCTGCCAGCTGTGGTCTCTCTTTCACCTGGAGTCCCTGCACACACTGAAGGCTGCCCACTCAAAGTTCGCACTGCCTGCACCACATTGGAGGACTGATCTTTGACAGTGCGCTGGATAGTGGAAACATGTTTGAATCCACTGCAATTGTCATGACCATGCTATGTTTCTGTTCACTTCCTCCTTCTTTTGGACAGGTAAGTGCAACACAGTGTTATTGGCTAATGAGTGAATTAATAAATTAGAGTCTTAATGGGCTGCTTTGGCTTATGTGACATAATTTCAGTAAAAGAACTTAAAAATGTTGACACGTTTGCAAAGATGTCTCTATTCTATCTAGTGAATTACTCCATTGACCGTAATTCTCTTAATAAATACTAGAGATGGCTTGAAAAGCAAAAGAAATCTAAAATTTCATAGTCTGAAGCACACATCAGGTCCTACTGTGAATGTCCTTGCTTGCCATCACAGATAAAGTTTTAATAGAGCAAACCAAAGTCACCCAAGCTTCAAGAACAACACCCCAGAGGCTCCAGTTTATGGAAAGTTAATATATCTATACTGTGTTTTACTCACAATCTGCTAAACATTGGAAAAAGTCTGTCTGTGAATGACTCTCCTTAGGCCTGCACATATGTGTGTATGTTTGAGAGCTAGAGTATGTTTTTTAAAGTTGCATTTCAGTTTTTCATAGTTATTACACAATAAGCAATTTACAAATCAGATTATATTTAATAGAACTCTACTGTAATCTTAAACTCTGTGACTGCATACCTTTTACACACTGTGGTAACGTCACCCAGTTATGTGAGGTGCTGCTTAGCACAGGCAGAAAGAGGCCTTTCACAACTACACTATAAACACCAGCAACCCCCTGACTGACTAAAGTTTTGCCAAATGCCAGTTCTGTCCAAATCAGAAAGGTCTTTTCAACAAATATTGACCTTTCTTACATAACTCCACCTGGAAGAAAACACTAATTTGTTGTCTGAAAACACGCATAAGAAGACAGGGTAGAAAGTGGAGAATGACACCGTTGAATGAATGAGAGTAATGAGGCATGGAAAGATCATGGAGAGAAAACCATGAAAGTCACCGATCCTTTCAGCCAATAGAAAGAGAGGTTGTAACACAGATGACGTTTATGCCCAAAATACAAATCCACCACATCATAATGTGCATGTGATTAACCGTAATGTGAGCTACACAGCTTTTGCTGATTTTCCTGAAATGAGTCTGTTCTTGTATTTGGAGTAGAGGTTTCTGATTCTGATGTAATATGATAAATAAAAGATGAATGCGTGGTTACAATATGTTTTGTAGGATCTAAGCACATTCTGGCTTTTGCGCAACTCCAACTTGTAAAGATCTTTTGGTTGCGAAACTCTTTGACATCGTTTTGAGTCTGGGAATGTTAGAATGAATGGAAACTTAGTTCTCAAGTTAATGCATCAATGACATCACAGGCTTGTGGTCTCTTCTTAGGTTGACAAATATTTATTTTTAACTTAACTGAGCCAGAGAAGAAGCTTTTCTGTACTCATAAATTCATCAAAAACAGCATTCAGCACTTTTTAAGATAACCTCTAAGAAGTATGCTTTCAATATCAAATAACACTACGTACTGTATAGTGAATGTCCCTGAAGCTTAGAAGGATGTAATGTTAACATAACTACTTAGGGTTATGTGGTATTATAGCAAAGATACACTTTAACATAGATTATTGTGACCATGTGAATTTCAAATCAGTTATGAAGATGTTATTAAATATTATTCAACAACTTAGTCTTCTCTGTTCTTTTTTCTTTGTTTGTCTTATTTGTTGTGTTTTTTTGTTTTTTTTCAGGAATGTACCAGTAGGCAGGAAATACAGGGTTCTCTGAAACAGGTCCAGAAGCTTCTCTCAGCCCATGAAGCCTCATATTTGCAGAGTCTGCGCAACCTGAAGAAGAAAATAAACCTATTGCACAGCAATACGTTGAAGCAGGCAACAAAAAGAATCAACAGTGAGCAAAACCTCTTGAACTGACTGATTTATTATAATGCTAGAGCTTAAAATATATGTAATATATGTTTGTTTGTTTTTTAATTTTACAATAGGTACATGCACAAAACTGGATGTACCGATGAATGGTAGGAAACTTGGAAAGTCACACAGCGTGGGCCATGAGGTTCACTTTCTGTGTGACCCCGGCTTTGAACTGGTGGGATCAGAGAGCCGGATTTGTCAGGAAAGCCTGACCTGGAGCGGCCAGCAGCCGACCTGCCGAGGTGAGAATCCAGCACAGATCTCTTCCTATCTGCCATCCTATCTTCCCCACTGCCTCACCTCTTCCCACTAGTGTATTTCCTCTTCTTCACCTTGACCATCACTCATCCTGTTCTCTGTCCCACTGATCAATTTTACAACCCTGTCATCATCCTCTTTGTAACCTCCCCTTTTATTGCTCTCTATTGCCATTCATCTTCTTTGTGTCATGCATGTCACAGCATTTCTTACGTTGAGATACATTTCACAAGTGGCCGATGATCATATTTCCACTTTATTTACTTTGATACTTGTCCAGAGAGGTTACTAAATGCTGTGACATGCGATATTCCAACTACACTGTCCTCTGACAGGGATTTTTCAGCACTTTAGCTGCACCTGATCTGATGTGAACTGCTTCACGCTGTCATTATTCACTTTCCAACACATAGAGCACATGTACCATCATGTCATATTCTCTTAGTGAATCTTTAAGCATCAAAGATATTCAGCTGCATATGTCCTTCTGTCTCTGGCAGATTTAAATATAGCACCAGTGTTTTCTTATATAACCTTCCCTTCTGTCTCTTCCTTCAGACATCAATGAGTGTGCGTCCTCTCCATGCCTGAATGGTGGGACATGTATGGATGAGGTGAACCAGTTCTCTTGTGTCTGTGCTAAAGGCTGGGCTGGAACTACCTGTCAGAGCCCAGTGCCAACATGTAGGTATAATACATATCATATCCAGACCACACACACTAGATAGAGATGTTTTCCACAATTTTACTGTTGCTCGCATTTAGATAACAACTAACATTTCTGACATCTTGGTTTGCACAAAAAGTCACTGTATCTTTTAATATTTGTACCTATAGATAACAAATAAGTTTTTAAGATGCTTCATGCGCAGCACATTTTTATAGGCTAGAATCCAAATCCTCCCAGTCTGCTAAAAGAGATTACACTGATCAGTGGTTTGGCTTGCCAATACAAGCCGGTGCTACATCCCACAGACTTAGTTTTATAGAATTCCAGCCTAAAGTCCAAAATGGTGCTGATTGAGTGGATAGTGAAGTTTATGTACAAACAAAGACTATGAATCTCTGGAAGCCACATAGTTTTGTTCTCTCTATTTATTTAATATTTCAACACTAATATAAAATGTGTTGGTCTGTCTGAGTACCTCAGTGGAGTCAATCTGAACACTGGCCCACCTGTGAATGATTTTAGACTTACTCACTCATTCACCCAAATGAATGGTCCTACTGTATCTGAGGAGTTTAAAAAATGTGTAACCATAGGTGCACAGTGACAAATAAAATCTGGCTTGTTAGCCTGGAAACAATATCAGTATATGGGAATTTTATTATTCTGATACTGACCATGTATTCAATGAAAGTCATTTTTCACTTAAACACACGATACTGTATAATATTTTGCTAAGGATCTATTAAATTAGTTTAGTGGGACAGTTGACAAATAAACTTGTCAGGATTCTCAGGTAGACACACTATGTAATGTAGTATTAAACGTATTTCTTCAGCTTATGTTATTAATCTAGTTTCACCAGAGACAAACTGTTTTTATTTTAAAAATTCAAAATTAAATAACATTTCGTATCATCTGTGTAACTAGATTAAGCCTTAGTGAGAAATAACAAATATACTGTATACTATTGTTGAATTTGGAGGCATTTTCATGAAATAATGTTGAACTGAGATATTAAGAGTATCTGCACACAGAGTTTGAGATGTCAGTAGGTGACTAAACACTGAATGACTGCCTGTACTTCAACTGTTTTTCCACAAGGTCTGATGTGATAAATGTTGGAGTTTGTGATAAATGTTGTAATATGTGTGGTGCTAGTTAATTAAATGTTTTGTGTGTGCCTTGGAATTTGAAATTTTGGGACAGAAGAAATTTCAGAAGAATATTCTGACAATAAATCAATCAATCAAGAGTAAAGCTCCAAATAATTTCATGGACTGAAAAAAAGTAATTTTTGGCTCTATCAAAGCACCAGACATTGGACTTCTACTGTGTGTTGCCACTGCTGATGCAATCCATATTCTACATTGATTAATTCCATTTGACACAGGCAGTTGTGACTGACACTGTCTACAGAGCCCCAGGGCACAGACAAAGCAACTTCTCTGAAAATACTACAGTGGAAATGTAAACAGAGTCTACAACTGTTTATTTCTAATCTGTCTTCCTCATTCAGTCTTTGTCACCATGGCAAACACCTCTGCTGCCACTTCCACAGTTAACGCTGCTGCTGCTGCTGCTACTTTGCCAGCTGCTACCACTGGACTCTTTGTTCGTCCATCACGTTGCTCTATAGTGCAGGGCACCACCCACTGCGCCTGTGAACCAGGATACACCATCTCTGGCAGGGACAGCAGCACATGCACTGGTACCTGCCCTGTCACTAAACAGATATATCCTTATCCTTTTTTTCCCCATATAGGGTGTTAACTGTGTGTGTGTGCTGTTCATTTCAGATGTAGATGAATGTGAGTTATTCCATAATGGCCAGGCTGGGAGACTGTGTTTGCATACTTGTGTCAACACCCCCGGAGGCTACCGCTGTTCCTGTCCTGATGGATACAATGTGACCCGTGATGGACGCAGCTGTAAAGGTGCACACTTGTTGTTCTTGCATAAAGTATTCATTGCATAAAGTGTAGCATAGTTTATGTATAGCAACACAGCAGGTCAAACTCAAAACAACAACACATTAAAAATGTTGTATAAAAATATTGATATTTTTTTACAGACATTGATGAGTGTGCCACTAGACAAAACAACTGCACAAAGGATCAGATGTGCATTAATACCTATGGTGGCTTTCAGTGTGTCCGTGTGGACTGCCCCAAAATACCTAATGCTACATATGTCAAGACTTCACCTATGTGAGTATTATCCTCAACTATTTTTTTAGATCCAAGTTCACTTCCCACTGTACAAATAAGACATCTTGACAGTCTAATAGTTTGAACCTGCAGATTAAACACCATTTCTTACAGTTAGATGGACTAAGTGTCAGCTACATCTTCCCGTTGTTTTTTTGTGATCCAGGCGCTGCGAACGTAACCCCTGTCCTGTGGACAACAAGTTATGTTCTCAGGCCCCAAACTCTTTCTCCTACCATTACCTAGCTGTCGTGTCCAACCTGTCAGCTCCTCGTGTGATGTTCAGAGTCTCAGCATTGCGTCCAGTGGGTGACACACTCCGCTTCTCCCTGCTGGGGGGAAGGCTAGCTCGGAGCCACTTCACAGTTCAGCGTTCAGACCGGCTGACAGGCCAGCTGATGCTGGTGAGCCCTGTGCACGGCCCTGCAACTCTGGAGGCAGAAGTGGAGATGAGCGAGCTGGAGAGGCGAGTCCAGGTGGGGAGGTACATCACCAAAGTCACCATGTTTGTTTCCCAGTATGAGTTCTAAAAAGAGAAGGATTATAGTGCAAACACAATTAGAACATAAAGGCCAAACTGGCTTGGGTTTAACTAAGGACTCTATATTGGTCATGCATGTGTGATAATATGCTGTGCTGTACCTGTACTGTCGCTAAAGAAGTTGCTGAAGCCAGGTCTCAAGATTATAGTAAGGTAAGCATGAATCATTTTGTTGTCTCCTAAGAGATGGGGGAACAATACCTGTTTAGCACAGTTGCTTACAATAAATGTTTAAGAATATGGGTTCTTCAGGGACAGTGGTACCAAGTTTCATTAAGACAGAGTGGTGTATGTTTGAGTGACTTAATCACAAACACAATCATATTTTATGGAATAACTAAAACATATTTATTGAAGAAAAAGAAGCAAGTGTAGGAGATATAAAAGGCAAGTCACATAATACAGCAAAAAGAGATCAACTGAAGGACACTTCAGAAAAATACATGATCAGTCCATTCTGGAAGAAAGTGTTATTTTTGTAAATGTCAGTACTGTTATGTTGACAATTATGTGATGCATACTAGACATGTAATCGTGATGTGTGAAGATTTTGTAATCCCTTCTACTACCACATTTTATTTATATTCTTACCTCATTACAACTATAATATCCTTATCTCCAATACAATCATTAAAACCTTGAAACCCCACAAAGTTTTGTTCTTTACTTACAAATGTATAAAATGTTGAGAGAATTGTACAGTTTGAATGGTTGCATTACCAGTACTCTCTACCTTCTCAAATGTGTGGTAAGTCTGATATATACACTATATATAAAGTATACATATACAGTAAGCAGGGATATATATGAGCACTGGTTGTTTGGGAAACACTTCAGTTCTGGCAGCACAGAGTTGTGCTGTTCAGCACACAGACTGCCAAAGATAGGCTCCTGAAAAGAGCCATTGTATTCATACACTGCTTGAATAACTTTAACTTTTAAATCTGCAAAACTACACAGAAAAATGCATGTGTCATATGCACTTGGCAAGTGATATATGTTGATCATTTTCTTTCATGAGGAGGTGTGTATGTAGAAGAATTGTGCAGTGAAAAATTGTCGAGCTTTTGAGAAGTGTGATGAAATTTGCCACCTCTGTGCTGCATCAGCCATCTATCTACTCTCTGGTGGAAAAGTGAGGCAAAGTGTAGGTTCACTGGAGACAAACAGAATGTCTTTAGTTGCAGAAGGGGCTCCATAGATCTGTGGCTGAGACTCACCGGTGACACCACTGAAGGGGCAGGGGAGTTTTAGCAACAGGATCCTATAACAAGATTGCACACTGAGTGAAGAAAAAAAGATTAATAGAGATAGGGAGGCAGACAGAGAGTGATGGCTGAAAGGAGGTGGCTGAATAGAAGGCGATTCACACTAGCCAGTCAGTCGTTGGCTGAGGGGTGCAGGCTGAATTAAAAACTGCTGTCTTTATTACCACAGCAGAATAGACCTCTGACTGGTGTTCTCTTTGTCTCTTTATCTTCTGTCTTAATGGAAGAATGAGCAAAAGGTGGGTTTAATGGGAGGCCGTCCTTATGTCTTTCCCTCAGGGATCCACAAAAGGTGATGATTCAGTGTTAAACGTTCACCCAGGTTTTTCTTTTCCTGTCCCGCCAATAGTTCCCATTCCAGCACCCAAATGAAATCCTTCTCAACTGACCAACAATTCACTCTTTCTGCATTTTGCCTCTTCATTGCTTGGGCTATAGGGCCAGACTAATGAACCACAGCATTTTACACAAACTGAGCTGTGACAAAGTCAACTTGTGAAACCGCCTGGCCTGGAATCTGAGGATTTCTCTGCCCTGTTCATTTGTTTTATTCACCTCACTGTCATCTCTTTTCTTCCCATCCTCTACATTATCACATTACATTCACTTTCACATCCTTCTGTCCCCACTCCTCCAGCTCCACCACCTTTTCTCTACAGCTCTCTCCAATGTGGCAGAGTCACGTCGTGCAGATGAAAACCATCCTAATGAGTGCCAGCAGTGTGTACGGAACTGAAATCAGTATCGTAATCTCAGGATGGTTGTGAGGTACAGTCATAAGAAAACAGCACTATTTTTTTAACAGAAGCTTGGCTTATCACTGGTACAAACTTTGGAAAGGAAATACCTTGATCTCATCTGAAGTTTAATGGGACAAAGGAGGGTGTAACTGGGACTGCTGAGGCTCTGGGGAGTGGAGACAGAACTCCACAGAGCTATTCATAGTGGGTGTACAGGTAGAGGAAGGAGGGAAGAAGAGGGGATAACAGGCCTGTAGTGGACACAGTTTTTGTTGAATGAAGTTAAATTCAGATTAACCTGGCAGAACATAAGGATTAGGCTGGCAGTCTGCACCTCATTTTCTAATAACAAATTAAACACCTGTTCGCCTCTTGCATCAATAGCATTCTGATGCTTTATGTTTCTCCCTGCTCGGTTTCTTCAATTTTTCATTAATAAGTAAGTTTATTGTCACACCTGAGTCTCTGATGAGTCATTGTAAATGAAAACCTGCTTATGCTCATGTTCACTTCCAAGCTATAGTGTAACACTGCCCCCTGCTGACCACTGAGACCACAAACCATAAGTTTAGTACAGTATTCCAGTTTTTCCAGCAGCACATTTTAGTGTCATTATTACTTTCAAAGAAAAATATATATGACCCCACTTGTTTTACATTTAGAAAAAGATATGTTCTTATATCTATTTGATAGGGATTTAGTAAAACAACATTGTTGCTGGATATATTAAGTATATTAAAGGTACAATGTGATCATCTTGTCTTGTGGATTATCGCCAGTGAGTAAAGTCAGTTAAAATAACCCATACTCTTTTTATAACTCATTTCAGAGAACAAGTTTTTTCAGTTGAAAAATTCCTCCTCATACATGATTTGAAATGTAGTTCGTGCAAATAATCTTGTTTTTAGCCAAAGCTAAAGCTTAAAATATGGAAATTTGCACAGAGAAACACAGTGTTATCAGCCTCAAACAATACACAGACAATATGGTGTGGCTGAAGCCAATTAGATGCTCTTATTTGTTTATTATTTATTCTTTGTGGGAGAAGCAAAAACAGATGGGTTTGCAACACAAAACATTAGACTGTATTATTGAATGAAATTTACTACTGACTATAACTATAACTGGGCCCACAGAGCAATAATACATAATGAACCTTTGTTGATTTTGAAAGGGTTCAAAACCAACTACATTTACTCAAGTACAGCACTTAAATGCAATTCTGAACTCCTTGTACTTCAGTTGAGTATCACTAGTTTGTTACCTTTACTTCTACTTCACTACAATACAGGGTAAAATATTATATATATATAATTTAATTTGTAATAAAGTATTACTACACTATTGTAGTAATAGTTTTAAGTCAAAAATCAACTTTTCTCACCACTTCTTTAAATTACCTTCCCGCCATTTAGCTCCTGTGATGTTTTTTGTTCCACGTCAAGTGACTAGGTAACAGAGATTGTAACCATTTGTATTTTTTAATGACTGAAAAATTGTCTTTGCTAAAAATAAACCTTTGAAACTTTGCTTGCAGTTTGTAGCAGAAATGTGAAATAATAAATATTCTCTTCTTTTAAAAATTGCCAACATTTGCTCTTAACTAAATGGTCACTTTCTGAATAGAATTAATGGTGAATGGGTTTTCAAATTAAATGTTTAGAAATACATTTTTTGAAGTCATTCTCTCCTTGAATCTGCACATGAATTAAACCTACTCTAACAAGGCCTGAACATTTTAATTAAATTTCAGTTTAGATTGATGCCCAGAGAAGTCTGTGTCTTAGTGGAGTATACTTGTGCTTTTGTACTTATATTTTAAAGAATGCACTTAGTGCTTCAACTTGAGTAAGAAATTTTAAGTGGTACTTCTATTTGTAGTGGAGTATTTTTTCAAGTACATGCTTAAGTATTGAGTTTATGTACTTCTACTACCTCGGCTGCTGCCACTAAAGAGAGGATTAGGAAAACTGCAGGTACATACAGAGACATTTGGGACTCGTGACAAACTATGTTAAAGCAAAAGATCAAGCAATTGTTGACTTTATAGTTTTGTATCTTTGGTATCAAAAAGCTGATGGTGAGAGGCTATGTCAAATCTTTAGTACATAAAAGCCCTGAAAAGTCATAATGTTTTATCTGAACTCTCACATTCAAACAATGATTATAGCTGAAGGCAAAAGGAATAGACAAATAGTTGGCCCATTCTTCTGTATCACTTTAATGTTTATCTTTTAACCCTTTAAGGTGTTCATAATCACAAATAAAAAACCTTGTTTCACACAACCCTACACACAACAGAGTGACTGCACTGTATGTACAAAGAGTACTCTCATTCATCCTTGATCTCTTTTCTCAGTTTGTTTTTATATCTCTTTATAGTTTCAGAAAATACTTTATGATCAATATAATGTATCTACTATTGAAATGTTATGTATTTTAAAAAAAAATTTCACATCTATGTCTTATATTTCACAGTTTGTCATGTCTATGAAACCGTGCTATATTTTGATGAAGGATCACATCACAGTGATTATACAATTACTTATGACTAAAGACAAAGGTTTGTCAGTTGAATCTGTCTGGCCATAGCCCTGATAATGAAATGATCATAGGAAGCCTAATGGCAGAATCGTGCAGGGACCTTGATTAACACCATTGTAGCCAGGACATAGCAGAGCCTTGGCTTTCATTTTTGGCCTTCCACATTCACAGTCTATAGCATCGTGGTATAGCGTGTCACTCGATCACAAAATAACTGAGAGCAATATGTGTGTTTTTGTGTCAGAACAGGCCTAACCACAAGGCCAAAGTTAGGTGATGATTGAAGGGGCAAACCAATAGTTGGGTGTGAACTTTGAAGTTCTTCTATGTCCAGCAGGGTTTGTAAGCATAGCACTGATCACCAAATGTTCATGCAGCAGCAATCAGCCTGACAGCTATTAAAACTGACAGAGTAATTATTTGAAGTGTTACATTTGTGCATAGATGTATGACTGAAAGTGCAATGGTTCTATATGGAGCTGTTCTGCACCTGCAAAGTAACCACGATAATAAATTGACTATTGTACTGAAGTATATCTAAACTGTTGACATTACTTTGTAACTGCATTACACTAATCTACAATTATTGATTGTGAGTCTTCTTATATCTATTTTTAAGCATGGCATGGCTTGTAGTAGCAAATGCTTCCTGTGAAAAAAGCAAACCCAAAATATTTGAGTTTTTTTTTTTTTAAATAAACCAAATTAGAAATAATCTGCATCCTGAATCAGATAATTTTGCGTTCTCGCTTTTAGGGCTCAAAGATTGACGTCAAGATGCTGACAGGCTACTTGTCACTGTGCTGCTCTATAAAGGACACAAACCCAGGCTGCTCAGCTGGTAGGTGACTGACAGATTGCTAACTAGACAGAGAAACACCATGGGACAGGTGAGATAACATGACATCCAGAAATCCATATGCACAGGATATGAACAGTAACTAAACACAGGTGAGTGAGCTGCAAGAGGTAAGTGGCTGCATGTGTGTGTGTAAGAGAGAGAGAATGATTACAGCCTCTTCTTTTCATTTACCATTATTAACATCCAGTGTTAAAATGGTGTTTGGCAAGGCCATTCATTTTTACACAAAATACATTTACACTAATTGTTTATTTAAAAATCTTTGGATCCTATTAGTCTTACTGACAGCATCTCTCAAGCTCATGATACTGCGTTTTTCTCTCTGTTTGTTTGACCAGATTTGCTTGGTGCAAACTCGTTGCAAGGTTTGTCCAGAGCAGGTGGATTTAAGGGTCACAGTAATGGACAGTAGCACCTTCTTTTCTCCTTCCCCATTTTATTCTATTTATTTGTATGATAAAAGTATTGTTCACTTTTATGTATGCTTGGTAAGGTTATGAAATCTATATTATCATATGCCACTAAAGCCAAATATATTTTCAGGGGGCTTGAGTGAGACTCAGATCAACTTCAATATCAGCATGATCAAATTCACCAATCTGCATTGCTAAAATGAGTGTCCTTAGTCTCATACCGGTCAAAATGCAAACAGAACACTATGGATTTTGCAGGTTCTCTACATCCTCACTGGAAAGATCTAAATTTGAGCTTCATGACATTAACAACACTGGCAAAACATGGTTTGCAAAGGCTGAATAAAACTCATTTCAAACCAGTTTTATCAGTTTGATGCATGAGTTTGACATTATGCGTGCATGTGTTTTGCATTATCTTAGGAGAAACAAAGGTAAATCACAATTTTAATATTTTTCTAACATTTTCCTCTTTTTTTCTATTTTAAAGGACGAAACCATGTTTTCAAAACAGAAACAACATTGATGCTAATATTTTGAATGTTTTGGAAGACTAATGATTTTGCTGTTGTAAATACTCGAGTACAACAACAAGTCACAGTCTGCTTTAATATTCAAAATGTACTTTTCAATGAAGCTCACAGTGGAAACTTTGTGTGAAAATAATGTAACTTTACATGCAGGGGTATCCATGCATGGATGTTTCTAATGAGAAAATCTTTAAGGATTTACATGTAATTTTGTTCCATTTCAACTGCAAATCCTGCTTAAGCTAACTTTGACTTTATACTTGCCAACATGTTTCTAGTCATTGCTCAGCATGTGACATCAGCCCAAGACCTTTTGAAGTAGCCTGCTTTAATGAACATGAAAACCCAAGAATATTCCCATTTCAGAGTGATGAAATCTACAAAAAATATGTCCCTGGTTGTTAGGAAATTTGATGTTGTGTATTAAGTCTAAAGTCTAAATGCGTTACACATTATTACATATATGAGAGCCCTTATATCCGACACTGTGAAAATAAGCATGATATTTGCTACCATTTATGAATAAATATGTTGACCTGTGTCCATTTGGTTATAGGAGCACAGCACATGCCATTAGAAAATGTACTTCAATTTCAAAGATAGTTGTGGTCATATGATCACATTAGTATACAGCACTGGTTTGGTATTGTACTGTATTGCAGTGAATTACCGTTTATACTCCACTCATAGTGAACACATTTGTTCACAGTTTAATTATTCCTAATATTATGTATGTATAATATCTTAAATGAAAAAGCACCGAATAAATGTGGTATGATTATACCTTTTTCTCAAGGAACAGTTCTCTGACATCAAGATCTCATTGTCGAAAGCATGAAAATTGTCAACTATATAAATCTACCTAAACACACCTTTGACAATAAAAACAAACAGATTAGTCCATGTGCAGTTTGAATTGGTAGAAAAAAAAAACTTGGTCATCATGGTCATATGATGCAAAAGAGTTCTACTGAATACAGGTAGATGGTAAAAACGTGAAGTGATTTTTAATTGTTAAATGATCTGAAATATTAATAATACATCACAATGTATTTGTTCATTATATTTTGTGCTTAGAATCTGCCTATGCAAAAGTAACTAGTAACTAACTAACTAGTAACTAAAACTATAAAATACATTTAGTGGAGTAATAAGTACCTCTTAGTTGTAATGGAGCAAAAGAAAAATGGCGTACAGTGTAAATACTCCTCTTTCTAAAATTGATTCGTGTCTTTGCAGTGAACGCTCTCGGTCATCAGCCATGATGCTTCCAGAAACCTAACCCGAAACTCAGCCCTAACTTTCGGACTCCTCCTCCTCCTGGGTGCCCCTCAACTTCCATTCTCCTAAAAAAAAAAAAACTCCAGTATTATCCCGAACCTTTGCTGTAACTTCTGCCACTCTAAAAGTAAGTTATGTTAACTGTTAGTGGTTACGAGAACTTACCCGTTTAATGTTGTTTAAATTAGCAGCTTCCTGCGGGAAAAGCTAGCAGCGTTGCCGTTTCCAAAAAGCTATTTCCAGCCTCCTCATCCTCATGTTTTGGTTTTCTCGTCCCGACTGTTGCTAACTGGCTAACTTCAGTTTAGCTAAAGTTATCTGGGAAACGAGAGACGTAAATTACCCAGCGGGTGGAATTTAGGGAGCTGCTTGTTTTAGCACTAAATGCTTCAGAAAAAGACGACATGTGAGTTTTTATGCAGAGTTTTTTTTTTTTTTTGAGATAACGTTACTTAGCTAACGGAAGTAACAGCTGCATTGTTTAAAAGCTGCCCGTAGCTAGCTAACGTTAACGTTACGCTGCTAACGTGATCAAACGTAACGTGACAATAACGTTTTCTAACTTAACACGATGAGCTTAGTATTTGTGTGTGAACATATTTTGCCAGAGTTAATGAGCATTTTCTGAACAACAGAGATTGTTGAACATTTACGACTTGGCAGTGAAGGAATTAAACTAAGTACTTGTACTCAAGTACCGTACATAAGTACAAATTTGAGGTAGCGTTACTTGTACTTGAATTTTCGTGCCATCATGTTTGTACTCCACTCCATTCACTTGTACTTTTTATTCTACCACATTTATCTTTTATATTTTTCTGACAGAAAGTTCAAGCTAAAGCTAAAACAATTTCAGCTTCTCTAATTTGATATTTGCTGTTTTTCTTTTTACAGAAATTTTATTTATTTTAAATTTTGACTTCATCCTTAAAGTTAAAGTGACCTTGTCATTGAAGTTTTTTTACTAAGCTTCTGCAAAGAAGCATTGTATTTTAAAGATATATGCAGTACTACTTTATGTAAGTAGTATCAAAACTAGATTTATTTTTTACATCTAAGGCAGAAACAAACAATTAAATTGGTAAAACACATAGGAAATATTGAAATGGATAAATGAATTGTGAAGATGGTCTTATGGCAAAAAACTACCTACACAGATAGATGTATTTGAGCTCTTAGTTTCAGTATTAAGTGCAATTATTCCTTCAGCCAGAAGAAATATGGTTTTAAAAAAACATTTTGTGACATATGATTTCTGTCCCCTCTAGTGGCCCAGAGATGATCAACACATAACAAAGCAACACAGAAGCTCCAGCAGTGCTGCAGAAATGTCTCCCAAAGTGCCCAGTGGCCAAGGCAGAGGGGATTATTCTGCAGTGCAAGTAGCTGTGCGAGTGCGTCCGCTGCTGCCTAAAGAGCTTCTACACTGCCATGAAAGCTGCATCACTGTGGACCCTGAACTGTGTCAGGTTACTCTGGGCCATGACCGACACTTTCTTTGTGACTTCCTGTTCGAAGAAACCTGCTGTCAGGAGAAGGTTTATTCTGCGTCTGTTCAGCCACTCATAGATGCATTCTTTCAAGGTTTCAATGCTACAGTTTTTGCCTATGGGCAGACAGGCTCAGGGAAGACTTACACCATTGGAGAAGCTAATATTTGTAAGATATTTATCTTTTCTTTCATTGTCAATTTCAGTTGTCAGCTCTGTTTATTTTGTATTAATGTGGGCCAAACTCATCTAGCATTTTGTGTTTGGTCCTAACATAGTACAAGACAACAGAAAACAACAAGACGAGATTGAACAAATAAGAAACAGCAGTTGGACATGTCAAACTGTGTATTAACTGTGCTCTAATCAGCTGTTATTGTATAAAGCCAATTGCATGCAATTTTGTGTTTTTTTTGTTGTTTGTAGGTTCTTTTAGAGACGAGGAGCAGGGTATCATCCCCAGGGCTGTTGCAGATGTCTTCAAGCTGCTAGATGAAAATGACCTCACAGACTTCTCTGTCCGAGTCTCCTATCTGGAGGTTTACAAAGAGGAGTTCAAGGACTTGTTGGAGGTGGAGACTGCCAGTAAGGACATCCACATCCGGGAGGATAAAGGCAACATTGGTATGGAATAGCCAGTCTCAAAGCATGTTTTTGTGGTTGTGATACACAGCATTATACAGCATTTTACTTATTTTAAATTGTTTTTCTATGTATTTAATATATTTTTTTGTGTGATATTATAGTTTTGTGTGGCGTAAAGGAATGCGAAGTGGAGGGTCTTGATGAGGTGTTGAGTTTGCTGGAGTCAGGAAACACAGCCAGGCACACTGGTGCAACCCAGATGAATCCAAACTCCAGTCGGTCTCACACCATTTTTACCTTGTATATGGACCAGCGAAGGGGAAGTTCACGCCTTTATGGGACTGCTACAAGTGCTGGACCACAAATGTTGTCTTCCAAGTTCCACTTTGTTGACTTGGCAGGGTCAGAGCGTATCTTAAGGACAGGTAACAGTGGAGAGAGACTGAAGGAGAGTATCCAGATTAACAGTGGTCTTCTGGCCCTGGGGAATGTTATCGGGGCACTGGGGGATCCTAAGAGGAAAGGCTCTCACATACCATACAGAGATTCTAAGATTACAAGGTACAGTTTTAAGAAGTTTATGAGATATTTCATCCTAAAATTAATTCAAACAGAAATTGGTGTGAAATATCAGTTTGTTTTAATTTATATAATCCTTGTTTCACCTAGGATCCTAAAGGATTCTTTGGGAGGTAATTCCAAAACACTGATGATTGCCTGCATAAGTCCATCTTCCTCAGACTTTGACGAGAGCCTGAATACACTAAACTATGCCACAAGGGCCAGAAACATTCAGAACCGGGCTACAGTCAATTGCAAACGTGAGCCGGATCGTGTAGAAGGGCTAGAGCAGCAAATAAAGGCCCTTCGCAGAGCCCTCGAAAATCGGCAGCGCTCAGAGACCCGCATCATTTCTCACGCTGATCCAAACAGGAGACCTCGACTTGGAGAAGGAGAGATGAGCAGACTGCAAGCCCAGAGTGCCCACTATAGGACTTGCACAGACACTGCTTACAGGTTAATGATCAAGTTCAATTTGAAGTGTATAATTGTATTTGTGCTGTAAAGGTGTCGTTTAGCCACTAAAATTCTTTACAAAACACATTTGCATATATTCTGCATGTCTTAGCTGGAATTTATGCTCCGTGTTCTCAGCCACTGAGTGGTAAACTCATTTGTGAATTTACCCCTTAGTATTCACAAATTCAGTGCATATATAGAAACAGATGTTTAGAAGTCATTGTCATTAAACATAACCTCATAAAAACCAAGCATTCTTAATGTTTTTTGTCAGTAACACTTTTTATCCATTGGTTTAATACTGTGTGAGCCAGATTTATGGTAAGAGCTACACATTTTATTCAGTTTATAGAGTAACCATAACACCAATAATCTGATGAAAGATGTGTTTTTGGCTTCATCTTTACAGGTTTAATGTTGAGTGTTTCTTCTTTCAATTTTTTTGTTGCTGATATATCACAGGTTATTGCGGGAGCTCCAAAGTGAAGGGGCTCTGACTGCAGAACAGAGTCTGAGAGTGAAGGAGTGGCTGTGCTCAGTGGAGGAGGAACGGAGTGGACTAACCACTGCCTCAGGACCAGACAGTGGTATCGAGAACAGCTCCACTGAAGATAGTGTCGCAATGAGGAGGGGAAGGCCTTCTGCAAGGAACCAGGTACTTCTGTCGCAGTATCTGAAATAAATATTTATAAATTAATTACATCTTTAGGCATGCAGAACTATGTATACATGTCTATAAATGTGATTTATTACACAGGATCCAGAGTCTGCAGAGGAGGGGTGGAGTCATGAGCATGAATCTGATAAAGATGGAGAGAAAGAGGATAGTATTGTCCAGCTTCAAGCACAGGTCCAGAGGTTGGAAAGAGAAAACACAGACTTTTTAGCAGCCCTGGAGGACGCTATGGAGCAATACAAGCAGCAGGTCAGATACAGTTTATTGTATTTATTCATCCATTCCTGTCAGGTGGTTGTCATCATTGTTGGCTATCACTCAGTATTTAGGACATTTCGAACAGTGGATGTTTTAATGTTTTCTTTATATTATCACTGACTTACTTGATTGTTTTCCTCTCAGAGTGATAAGCTCCAGGAGCAACAGGACCTAATAGCAGAACTACAGTGTCAACTGTCTACACAAGGGTTGATGGGGCTGGGGCTTAACTTGAGATCACGGCCACACACTGCCCCCATGAGCTCCATGCAACACTGTCAGAATGGAGGCACATACAGACAGGTACCCAACTAGAAGCGGTAGTCTTTCACCCTGTGATGTTTAGTGGACTTTAGTGGATGTAAAGCAGTGTTTCATGTGTGTCCTTTTAACAAGGGGAACACTACTTAAATCACTTGAAGGGTTTTGCAGTGGAAATAAATGAAGGTGCATGCTCTTTACTAGGTTGACCATATACTGAGCACATTTATCTTATTTTTACTATCGTGTTTGTAGAGATCCTAATAAGTGTTTACAGAGTTTACAAGAATATGTCAAAGCCTGCTTGTTTATCGATATCTGTGTTTATGTGTGTGGTTGCAGGTCAGTCCAATAGGCTACCTTGGTAATGGTGCTCAGTGTGATCAGGATGGTAACCTTTCTGGGGAGCAAGAGATCACAGGAGCAGAAATGCTGGACACAGATGAAGAGAGCAGTCATTCTAACCTCAGCCGGGAGAGACGCAGGTGTGTTGCATTAACATGACTGCAGCTGTGCTCGTGTTATGTTTGAAGTGTCTTTAATGTAATGCCCATGATTCTGTCAGACAGGTGAATTTGACCTGGACCAAAAGGGACTTGCTGCCAGGAGGACTAGAGGCTGGTGGTAAAGGGTTATCATCTCAACTACATGAGCCAGACCAGCACCCCTGTTTAGCCAGAAAAGCCTGTAAGTTTAGAATTGTAAGAAATATACTTGATGAAAAAAAATTTTTTTTAAGGATTAACATATTCAGATACTCAATGTTTTAATCCCACTATTGACATTAGCCAAAAATGTTAATTACACATTTACACAAGATGTTTTTGCATCAACTAGTCTTTCAGTCACTGCCTTGAAGTTCTGTACCCTTTGTCCTCATACCACCATACTGACCTTTTGTATACTCTCTAAAATTATTGTGTAGCTAACTCCAGTTCTGGGGAGGCATCTGTACGGGAAAGTTTGAAAAGTTTTGAAGGCGTTTCAGAGTGGGGACTTCTTCAGGCACAGCAGAAGATCAGGGAGCTGTCTGTCACCATTCGAATGAAGGAAGAACTCATCAAGGAGCTGGTTAAAACAGGTACGTAGCATTCTGATCCCATTACCCTTCTTTAGCTGCACTTTGCTTTAATAAAGGTTATTCTCTGTGTTTTGTAAATACATTTTTAATGTTTTTTAGGAAAGGATGCTCAGGCCCTAAACAGGCAGTACAGCCATAAAATCACGGCTCTGGAGAGTGAAGCTGTGCAGGCAAGACAGGAGCTGCTGGAGGCCCAACGGCAGCTGCAGGATCTAGAAAGGCAAGAGAGAGAAATTAGCGCAACAGACAAGACCAGAGCACAGGAATGCCGCAGGAAGATAGCTGCTGCTCAGAGCAAAGTCCAGGTTTGACTGTCACACCTTTGTATTCATGCATAGTAACACATAGACAGCTATAAATAGACTGACTTTCAATTGTGTGGAATTTGTAGGAATATTTTTGTGCAGCTTTTTGTCCTTGCTTGGTGATTATTTTAATAATAAAAAACATACACGCTTCAGGTACTAAGTCAGCGTCAGAGGGATACTGCTCGTCTAGCTAACTTGCCTGCACAGAGTGAACGTCGCGTGTTGGAGCTGGAGCGCAGCGTCCAGTCTATGAGGCAGCAGCAGGAGCAGTTGCAACGGCGACTACGCCAGGAAAGTCAGCAGAAACGTCGTCTGGAGACTGAGATGCAACGAAGAACTCACAGAGTCAAGGTACTAGTTAGGAGAACAGTCTGTGTCACACACACAGTTGTATGGGAATTTGGGTAAATGACATGATGACTTTCAGATCACTTTACTTGATCTTCACTTTATCTTGCACACTGCATGTTTAAGATCTTTTCTGTGATGTTCAAGTCATGTAGCGGTTTCAAAAAGCGTGAAGTAGATCATGGTGGATTTTGAGTTCTGTTTTCTTGACTGAATGTATGGCAGTGATTTTAAGGAAGACATTACAGTATCTTCTCCCCTGCCCCACCTGCAGGAACTCGAGATAAAGAACGAGCAGCAGCAGAAGATCCTCAGGATAAAAACAGAGGAGATCGCTGCCTTCCAGAGGCAAAGGCGCAGTGGCAGTAACGGCTCTGTCATCTCATTAGAGGAGCAACAGGTGCAACAAGAATTGATCTAAAATGCCGTAATTATAAGTGAGCTGGGAGGTTATAAATTAATAATTGTAAGCAGTACAAATACTGCTTTGAGATACCTCAGTGTCAGCCTAATGCAGGAGATTATGAATTAATACAGTAATTCTCCATCCTGACTTTTACATGTTCCTTTGTCCTTGATTGTCTCTGAGCAGAAGATTGAGGAACAGAAACGCTGGCTTGATGAGGAAATGGAGCGAGTACTGGAACAGAGAAGAGGACTGGAAGATCTGGAAGGAGAGTTGACTAAACGAGAGGAAATCCTGGCCAAGAAAGAAGCTCTGCTGCAGGAACGCAGTGGACTGGAGACCAAGAGGCTCCGCTCCAGTCAGGTAATAACAAAACTAAACTAATTTCAGTGACACAGAGACTTGCCAAATACTAAAACTGTGTATTCATCGTCTCGTCAGGCCCTGAGTAAAGACCTGATGATGCTTACCGGACGTATTGAGTCACTTGAGCAAGAACTGAGTGAGAGGAACGGTCTCCTTCATAGCAGCACTACTCAAGACTCCCAGCAGATCCGCCAGGAGATTTCCAACCTGCGACAAGAGAAAGATTCACTGCTTAAACAACGAGTTGAGCTGGATGATAAGCTGCGGCAGGGTAACCTGCTCTCACCTGAGGTCAGACACAGTATTACTCCAGGGTTCAAACATGTTTTCATTGACTGAGCAGAGAATGGATAAAAATATACTTCAGATTAAGCAAGATATTTTACATTCTGAGTCCTCACCAGCCATAGCAGGAATTCTGACTTTCAAGAATGTGACATGTGGCACTAATTAGTTCTCTTTGGAAATTGCAATATTACCTCTCTGCAAATGTCTCAGTCTAGTCAGATTCTCATTAAGTCCATCTGTTCCCTTTGCGTTATCAGGAAGAGCGGACACTTTTCCAGTTGGACGAGGCTATTGAGGCTCTGGATGCAGCTATCGAGTACAAGAATGAGGCCATCACTCAAAGACAGAGACAGCTGAGGGCTTCTGCCAGTATGCTCTCTCAGTGGGAGATGAACCTCATGGCTAAACTCAGTTACCTGTCTGCCTCTGAGACCAGAGCTCTGTTGTGCAAGTACTTTGACAAGGTGTGCCGTTATCAACCTGCGATTCAATTTTTTTAAAACTGTGTTCTCATTTTAGCATTCCAAGATGTTTTTCTAGTAGTAGCATTCTGTACTGTAGTACTTGTTTGTTTGCTGTTTACACTAATATAATTCAAACAGATATAACATTAATTGAAATTCTTATTAGTAATGGCAACACTTTTTCAGGATTTCATAAAAAAGCTGAGCAATGTCAGACCTTGTAAGGTAACTGAGACCTTGTCTAAACTCATTGGTATGTATGCTGACATACATAATGACATTTTGTGTAGGTGGTGACTCTGCGTGAGGAGGATCGTAAAATACAGCTTGCTCTGGCTGAGCTGGAAATGCAGCTAGATGAGAAGCAGAGTCTGGTGCAGTGGCTGGAGAACGCGCTCAATCGGGCACAACTTGACACAGATCGCCGACTCACACAACAGCAGAAGGAGCATGAACGAAGTATTCAGCTCTTACTGCAGCAGTGCCGAGGTGCATTTCACACATGGACCCCATACAAAAATAATTTCATTACTTATTTAGCTTAAAAATCTGTGTATTTTTGTACTTGTACTGGTTACACTAGATTGTAAGTTGAAATAAAGTAAGCTTACGTGTTAGGTGTTTAAAAACTGATGTAAGTGAAGAGTTGTTATGATTGTGCTGGCATGTTTTCATCAAATTATTTCTATAATCACCCAATAAAACCATAACCTTTTGTGTATTGCCCTGCCTCCACAGAGCAAATAGACGAGGGCTTGGCAGGAAGGCAGCGACAGTATGAGCTATGGATCCATAACCTCAGCAAAGAGCTTAACCACTACAAAGTGGAAAATCTGGAGCTAAGCAACAAACTGCGGGAGCTCTGTGGTTCCGTCAGCCATCCAAAAGAGCATGCTAAAGGTAAATGTATTTTCATCCACCCTTCATTATTTTCTCAATCGATTAGGCATTCAGTATATAAACAGTCTTCTCGTGTGTTGTCTTTCACATCTGACGGTAAACCAGCAGGCGTCAGCATAGAGAAGCTGACCCGCTGCCCTGAGGACAGCCCAGGAGGCAGGGTGCCAGGGCAGCCTGACAAACCTCCCAAGTCCAGGGAGGAAATGCGTGAGCTGGTAAACACCCCTCTCCCGTCCTCGTGGAGACGCTCGTCTCTCCCCACAGAGGAACCTGCTGTAATGGAGGAGTTGTGGCTTCAAGTGGCTGGGGACATTCCTGTTAACCGTGTAGTTCAAACTGGCACCGGATCCTGGGCAGGGCAGACATCCCTGCCTGTGGTTAAATCTCGCAGAGAGTCACGTCGCCCCAGCCTCAATATTGGACCACTGACTCCAAACAATGCGTTAATTGATGTACGGAAAAATCCTGTCTGAAAGTAAATGTATTGTTAAGACTATTCACAGATTTGTTCTTTGATTTCTGAAAGATTTAGTTGTTTTATCCATTTTTAGTTTTGTATTTCAGTTTTGTAGTGTATATAGTGTGGTTTTGTAATAAACATGGACACCCACTGATTTTTATACAAAGCACTTTTACATAGTAAAGTTTAATGTTTCTGTTTTGTTCAGTAATTGGTAGGTATACCAAGCATGAAATCATGTTGTACTATGAGACAGTGAGGTTCTTTTGCTCTATGATCAAGTGATTTGACCTTCTACACTATTGTATATTAAATTCTTTGTACCTTTCTACACTCATCTGGCGTGTGTTTTCTTGTCTGTTAAAGTCGAGCCTGTGCTGTTCAGAATCTTTTAAAGCGGAAATCCTTTTTAAATCAGTAGGTTGGATGATCACGGTATCAAAATTCCACTGATGACTTGCATAATTTTTTATCTATGAAGACAATGCTATTGCTGTCAGTATCGCTACTACATTACTATTACAGATGGAATAACTACACAAGATGACATGTAGCTAGATCCTGATTCTATCTTCCATTGGGCTCTTCAGAAATAATCACATTTCTCAATATATCTGTGCTGTTAAATACAACTAAAAGACAAATCAATATGAACAAGATGGGATGTTTTTATTAAAAGATTCAAGTGGCGAACTAATTAAACTTTCTAAGATGGTAGTATGGACACCATCTGAACACTAGATGGCAGTGTATACTCAGTTATATCCTCATTATTTAACAATAACTCCTAAGAACCCCTGTTAGTGTTGGCGGGGCAACCTGCGCCCGGACTATTCATACTGCGCAGCAAGAAATCCTGCAGGGGCAGAACTAATATAACTCATCTGAGGAGGATTCAGGGCTCAGACCAGAGTACTCAACAGAGGAGGTGGCAGAGTGGGAGATCCTGCATGCTTAGCAGTTTGCAAGGAAGTAAAGAGAATAATGACTACTTCATGATGTGCATAAAACAAGATTACTCTCTTACCAAACATAAAACAAACCTGGGTCAATTTGAGCTATGTGTAAGAGTTGCATTTAATTTTAAGTGTAGTCATTAAAGTGCGAACTGTTCTAATGGCAGCTGTAAAGGTATTCTTGAGAGGTGATGCAGTAAGAAATTATTTATGAATCAATTGTTTTTTCTTTATTATACTGAGAAGTTTCTAAGTTTTAATTTTCGAGTTTTCAAATTGTTTTGTAACTGGGTCACTACCAGCTGGCCAGGAATACAAATGCTTGAACACCACAAGCAGTGGTGACCTGACACACATTTCTGGTTGAGGGCTACCATGCATGTCAATAGCTGTTGTCTATAAAGTACTGAAAGTGCACAGATGTGTCAGTGAAACAGGAAAACACCTCTTCTAAGCAGGCAGGCTTTGCCAATAAGTGACTGAATGAAATGCATTCTACATTCTACATGATTGTTAAGTCTTTGAGGTACACACAACATTGGCTCTCTGGTTATCTGCTATATAAGTATCTGTTTTTCTTTTTCCTGCCATTGACGGGCACCAAACTAAGAAATGTTCACCATCCCTGAAATGGCTTTTAGTGTAGGATTACAGATGACTTACAGGTGAGGCACATGTGGAGGCTCCAGTGTGCCAGGCATTGTTCCAGACTCATTTGGTCAGTATCACATGTCTAAAGTCTCTAAAGTTTCTAATGTTCTGGACCCCTCATTTATGTAAATAGGGTGGCTATTCCCTCCAGTACGACTCCACCACCCACTATGACCTCAATAATAAACATAAAGTAGAATTATCCCTTTTGAGACAAAAAGTAAGAATTTATAACCTTGTAAAAGTAGAATTAATGTCAGAGCTGCTGTATTGGATTGCATTAGATTTTACAGGTGTACCTAATAAAGTGGCCACTAAGTGTATGATGATGACTCTTTCAAACTGATGCAGCTGGGGCAGCAACCCATCGAGAATTTAATTCATTATCTGTTGCCTCATTATTTTTTCTGAACAAGCAATATAATTCTTTGCTGCATAGTTGAGCTATTAATAAAGTTATTTTTTAATTAAAATGTGTTTTTGGTGTGGCTTTAGTGTTATGTGATCTAAGTCAGATATCAGTCATATATTTTATTTTATTTGGATTTAACGTTTAGTTCCCAGTCCGAACTCAGAGACACAGAGTTTGTCAGTTATGTTTAATTAGTCAGGAAATCTCATTGAGTTAAAGCTCTGATTTGCAACAATGACAAATCATAGCAAATAATTAATTCACTCAAACAACCATCACACACACAAACATGCATGGCAACTTTAATTAAAATATTAGAAATATTAGTTAACAAGCTGAACACTGAACATCTGAAAGCTCGCACACACACACACACACACACACACATACACACTGAGACCGCAGGTGATTGGTTATCAGCGACTAGCCGTCGGTGTGACGTCAGCGCAGCCGGGAGGAGGAAGCGTTTAGAAAAAATGCAGAGAGGAGGCGAGAGAAGATCACATCACTGGATGCTCTCACAGGGGACACAACGCAGCCTCAGGACCGCGGGCTGAAGGAAAACACACATTTACACAGAGAGGATAAAAGGCTCGTTTGTGTGGTAGAGCACCCACATCTCTGCCCGTCTGACGGAAATCAGTGCACGGACCTGGGAGCCTCACGGATACAAAAACGCACAGTTCAACGAGGATCTTTGATCCACAGATCGCCGTGGACACGCACAGCCTCGGCAGATGATGTGGGATGTATCGATCTGATCCACACGCTCACCTGTTTGCCAAAGCGAGGCTGCACAGAAACTGCACATCTGGAGCCTGAATGATGCTACACCGACCGTCCTTGTTACCACATGTGGATGTTATTCAGTCTCCATGGACGGAGGAGTCATCTTGCATGATGGAAAGTGAGTCTTTTGAATTTAATAGTGTTTGATTAGTTTCCACAGGTCATTTATCATCTACAGGCATATATTATGTAATGTACCTCGCTCTCCGCCTGCACATACACTGACCTGATATTAGACTTATTTTAGGATGAGATTAGATATTTTACATTCATTTATTCCTGTTGTATTCAAGTCAAATATTATAAATATGGGTCGTCACCAAAACCACAACCAAAAGATAAACTCACAGTGGGCTATTGTGCAGTTACAGTAAATCTGTAAGCTATGAACCTTTATGACAAAGACAACGTTAGGTAACTTATTGTGACAGCCAACATATACAGTGGCCCACAGGCCTGTTCTACTTTACAGATCCACTGACAAAGCCTCCAAAATACTGAGCCAATAAAGGCAACTTTACGCCTATAGTTTGAGGTTTATTAACGTGTCCTGTTTTTTTTTTTATTGCCTGAGTTTTCTCCTTGATGTACAAAGAAGGTGGCGCATGCCTTGTCAGTGTATCTGTTTCACAATTAAAACGACTGACGTCAGACGCACTGACAAGCGTGAGGTCATCATGAGGTTATTTTGAGTTACCTTTGTATCTTAGTTATTATAATATAAATAAAGAAAAGGTCGAACACTTTAGAGTATTGGCTGATTTATCAAATATTATATCTATAAAGACAAAATTATGTGTAAAGCTCAGAATTCACTAAAGCAGTTTTTGCATCATAATAAATTATAATCATTTATAGTGATGCAAGATTGTATAGTTACAAAATTAGTGTGAGAGACTGCTGAAAAAGGTCATATTCAACAAACATTAATTTTCATGTGAGAGACCTGCATGCCCTCTGACAGTGTACACATTGCAAAGATGCAAATCTATTTATACACTTAATAATTGTTAAAGGCATTGATGCCAGGCAAAAACATTAGAGGTTTAGCCTTGATGAAAAATATAATTTTCAGCTGATATTATACCATTAAATATAAAAAGAGGGAAAGTTTTCTTGGGTAGGATCTCAGAGTCTATTTGAAAAGTGTGGAGGCAGCATATAGAAACAGGCACGTAGGCCTGTAGACTGTTTTATGTGGTAATAAGTCACACTTTAGGTGTCAAAATAAAGTGCAATAAGAGCTGCCACATGCTGCAATGTATCTCACCACCACCTCACTGTTTTAGTAGTTAGTTAGGCTGCTCTATTAATTGGAATAAATTACAGTTGTCCACATAGACCTGAAGCCGAACAGATCATGCATTTTATGTTTCTAAAATAAAAATGTTTTACTTGTGTATTTTGGCAAAACAGTTTTTACTTGATTGAGACACTGAAAAACTGTTTATAGTTGTTTTGTTTGTTTTTTTGCAAAAGTATGAAATACATTTTAAGGTGAAATTAGTTTTTTAAATCAAAATTTCCAGTTAAATCTGTTGCAGTTTCAAGTAAACCCTTTAATAATGTATACATAACTCCATTCTATTTTTCTTTGTTTGCAGGAAGCCTCAGACTTATCTTTTGCTGTTGTAGCAAACTACGGAGCCTGTTCCTTTCTTTGGTTATCTAGCTGTATGAGTGTTAATCATCCATCATAAAGCTAGATAACCGAAAGTAGGAATTACCTCCAAATTCTCCACTTCCTGCATTAATGAGGGGAAACAAAAAGAGAAACGCAGAAAAAGGAGGACGTGACATGTTTTCAGGTATGCTATGACAAGCTCAACAGTTTTGTTAATCTGAACCTGTATATGAATTTAACCTTTTGACAAAGGCTTTTGACTTATTATTGTCACAATTACAGCTGCAATAATTTGTCTATTAATTCATCAGTTGACAACAGAAATATAATCAGCCACTTTTTTTTGTTACAGTTGATCAATCATTAATTTTCGATGGAACTTGTCAGACTTTTTCCATTTCTAGTTTTAAGTCTGAGCAGATTTTCTTAATCTTAATAATTAGTAATAGTAAATTGAATTTGGAGCATTAGTCAGACAAAATAAGAAATCTGACGACATAGGCTTTAGGAAGGTGTGATGGACATTTTAACAGTTTTCACTGTGATTTGAATAAAGCTTTAGATTAGGTCAAATAAACTAGAATTCCCTTTTAAATTTGAACATAAATGCTTTTCATTTGCTAAATGTTATTAAGTTTTCAGTATCTTTAAATAATTGCATCAGAAATATGTCCCTATTCTTTTGCTACTTTCACAGTGGAAAATGATGAAAAGTGAGTGGATGAATACAATTTATGTGGGGCCATACTGTAAAATGTGCATCACTTTGTAAGTGCTCAGGTAACACAAATAACATGCTTCATATCTTTTCCTAACCCAAATGCTGTGCATTATACAATATTGACATAAATCATTTTTTAAAAACTGCTTAAAATGATCAAGTTGCAGTCAAGAAAAGTGTCACTTTGTGTCTCTTAGATGAAACAAAGCCTCCTCTTCTGCTGGTTTTAAAAGGCACAATTTTACTATCACAACAGTTACTATTGTCTTTACTTTTGTAATCACACAAAATCATATTTAATCATTGCACATGCAGTTTCCACTAATTTTACAAATGCAAAGAAAAACATTTTCCTAAACTGCCACTATGCCATTTGTACATTAATAGAAAAGGACTGTGTAGAGGCCTCCTCCCATGATTGAAGCAAATGACTGTACAGGTTAGAGCTCACCCTCCCTCACTGCCAGAACATCATGTTGTCTATATGGAAGCCATCTTGACGGACTCTCCCTGCTGCCTCTAAAATGGTTGTGTTGGCACATAGCAGGGCCGCATTAATTGCTCCATCGTTAGCTGTCTGTCAGACCCTGATACTGTCTTCAAGCATTCCTGCCTTAACTCTTATTACTTGTCTCCTCTGGTGTGATCTCATTAACTAGATATGTAGCTAATTAGTGAGGTCACATTTCTGAGGCCTTTTAAAGGTCAGTCAATGAATCATGCACGTACTGTATACTCTGAACAGTGAATGAATGCGTCAGTGAGTCAGTGGTGGACAATCTAGTGACATTTGATTATATTACACTTACTGGTACATTCTTGTTCACCTGGCATCTCAGAGATCCCACGATTGTTATGAGTGAGGAGAGAATTGTAACATAAAAAGTTCTGAAAGTCTATTTAGTGAAGTCAAGATTGTGGAAACAACACATTGTGCATAATCAGTAATAACATATATTACACAGCTCTTGCAACTACCTAGAAAAAGACCTTTAATAAGAAAACTCTCATTCATATTCTGCATGTTAAAGTAATTGCAGACTGACAGTTTTATAGGCTACAAAAATAATTACGTTTGCAAATATTAAAGTAACTACATTATTTTCCAAACTCTTGGCATTATAAAGTAATTCAAAGAGTAAATGGCTGCCTGTCATGTCCGTACACCAACATAAAAATGGCCATCAAAAAGAGATTTAATTCTAATGAAGAAAAAAATATCAGCTAAAATGCATAAATAAATAAACAACATTTTTATGCTTTTAGATGCGTCTATATATTGTTTAGTTGTTTGTTCCTTTACAAACACAGGGCATCTCTCTGTGAAAAATATTCCAAAGTAGTGTTAGTTTGCATTTACATTTACATGCATTTACTCATTTGAATAATAATTATTTTAAATACAGTAGGAAAAATAAAGAAATGGTAATTAAATATTATTGGATTTCTTCCTGTTAATAGCTTTTTTTGGTTTAAAATTAAAGGTCAAATCAAAAGGCCTTTATTCTGCAAACATCAAGCAACATTTTTCTTTGTTCATTGTTACATTAATTACTGTTTAGTATTTTAGGTGTAATTGATAGAGAAAGAGTCACGTGAGCTTGTCCCAAAAATGGAAACGAATTTGAATTATTTTTAATTGAAATAAAATATATAGAAACGTGCTGGGATGCGACGTGCAAACAGTGATATGCGTTTTCGTTGATTGATGAATAAATGTTAGGATATAAAAATAAATTAGGATATAAAAAAGTCACAGACTGGTGATGGAGGCGTGGGGCGGGG
>JAUMHL010000018.1:6816432-6833951 GCA_032362345.1 Sandelia bainsii
CTGGTGTTGGCGGCCTACCCCCCCCCCCCCCCCCTCCTTTTTTTTTTTTTTTACAAGAAGGCCATAGTGCAGGCGCTGATTAAAAATTTCTAATTTCTAATATCAGAAAAAAAACTTTTCTCATTAACCTGAATTTCAAACATCTGTCACTGTGTGTTTTGTCTCCCTTTACAAACACATATTCTGATGCTTACATTAAAAACAACTCCCTCTAGCTCTCAGTCTTAAATAAAAGATGAGTTTTACATTTTACCAGAGCTAGAGGCTACAGATAAAGATTTGCTTATAGCGATAATAGATTACTTACTTAGGCTATAGGTTACAGGCAGGTCTGTTTTATCTGCAGTGATGAGACTGAGAAATTAACCCTCATTCAGAAATAAATATGCTGCAAACAAGAACGCTTCTTGCACAAGGTTATTATCCTACATTAGCGCTCTCTGTTGGCCTCTCCACCAGGCCATCGCTGTGCCATAAAGCAGGCCTGCCAAAAAACAAAAAAGTGGCTTCACAAAGGTGGAAAATAAAGGAAACAATCATGCAACTCCAGCCGATAATGAATAGGACACAGACAAGCTCTGCGTATTAACATAATTGCATAGAAACGAGGGGAGCAGAAAGAGTATTTAAAGGCGCAGCGGCACCCAGCATGTCCCTCCACCTGCTGTTGTCTGCGTGTCTGGACAACAGCACCAAAGTCTATTAAATTACGGACCGAGAAAATGTACAGTTGTATGCTGGCATTAAATAATTTTGTAAAGTCGCAATATGTTACTGTATCTATAATTATTCATTAAATAAATCATGAACGTATGCTCTCTAAAACAAAGCTGTGCCTACAATAACATGGCAAAAATTAGAAATAATTTCGTATTATACGAAAAAAAAAAAAAAAAAGCACACACACACACACTGTAGTCATATATTGAATCCGGAAGTCCTATTTAAATAGGTTATACCGAGTCAAAAATACTACAAACCTATAAAACACCACCATATGTGAGTTTTTAATTGTAGAATAGAATCTCTGAAATTCTGACTATTAAGGATTTTGGTTGGGTTTTTAAAGTTAGCTGTTTTTTCATCATGACAAACACAAGTGTTTGCTTTAGTAGTCGATGCCCTGGCTTCAAAAATAAAAGGGGAACTGTTTCTTTATTAGAAACCAGTCTGTAATTAGACAGGCAGCTTGGGGGAGGGGCCATGTGTGAAGCTGGGTGATAATATGAGCTCACACAGCAGAACACAGTCTGACTAGCACCACAGAGCACATGTGTAAATCACCCTTATTAGCATTTTAAAATGTGTTATATTCAACTGATCAATGATTCAAATGTTTAATTTGCCAGGAGAGATTGAAGATATAGTGGCCTGTAATATATAGTGTTTTTTAGTGTATAAGGGTGTCTGATAGTCAAAATGATATGTTTTCCGCAGAAAAGACAAATAACATGACTTGATTTAACTTGTCATTCTCTCACTCAGTGCACAGTTAGATTGTTTGAAATGGTTAATTATTTCCTATTATATATTCAAAAAAATTAGTTTTTAGTCTGACTTACATTGATAGACAAACACAAAGTGACCTACACCTGAAATTCACCTGGACACATGTGTAGTACAAGTGTTGTTCCCCCCTGATGCACAAACACAGTGCAGCTCTCTCACAGGCTGCAGGTTGTTGCTCATTGTTCACTGCAGCAGACCTGTTGGTAAACAGTAGCCAGAGTCCACATTAACATTCTGATGCTGGCTTTGCTCTACAATGGCTGCTTTGTGAAAGGAGCACTTGACAAAGGTCTGCCACCTCTTTTTCCCAACATTGTATATGTGAGAGGCTGCTGCAGTAAACTCTGGTCATAGAGGGGGGAACGAGGTTCCAGACCAGACAGTGGCAGATGCCTGCATTAGCACCACAGCCATAAGAGTGTCTCCTGGAAAAGTTGTCTCTTTGTCTTCCTGCCTCTTTATGTCTGCGAGTGACTCTTTCGCAATGAGCGTATGGTCTCATGCCAGAGCTAATGTTAATGAAAAAGAACATAGCCATGGTGTAAAAAGTGCATCCTACTTGATTCACATTACTTCATTAATAAAATAATGTCTTTTTTTTAATGAAGTACACTGATAAGATGAATCTGAGTAAAAGCTTTTATCTGCTATTTATTTTCCTGATAAATCTGCCCCAGCAATACAGACGATAATAAGAAGCAAACCTCAGAATAAAGTGTTTTATAAATTGACTACAGCTCAATACAAACATGTTTAAACCAGCAACATCAGCAAAAGAAAAAGACACAGGAATATAAATATGCTAGATCTGAGCTTGGTGTGGGAGAGTGGGCACATTTAGTGTCTTTTTGTTGGTTGGATAATCTGTCTCTGTTGCCATGTGTCAGAGGCAGGCAGCATGTTAATAGAGAGGGATATTCAAATACAATGCACAGATCTGACTCTGATTAGCTCTGTCTGGTGTGAGGTGTGACTGTTTGGTAAGGGAGGACCAGTGATGGATGGTGATGCTTGGAAGAGTTTCTGGTTTTCTGCTGTCAGGCCTTGCTCTTGCCCAAATGAAGTGATCATTTCACAGTACACAAAAATGACCCAGGTATTGCTCTCCTGGTCCAACCAGGACAAACAGTCACATGCGTGTATAAAACAGGGATGACTGTGAGTGCTCCTAAAGGCAGGACATTGTATGTTTTACATCCCTGCAGCCTCTTTTCCCCCCACAAGGATACTACAGCTGCGATCCTGACTTAATCTGGGGATAAACACGATTATCCTGCTATGGCTTGTTCTTGGCTTTGTAACAGCGACAGGGGACCTTTCACAGCTCCTTTTTTCCCATGGTCGAGTGGGTCTGAGCAGCAAAGTCCCCTGATTTGGACCAGTTTCCATTCATCGGCTTTAGGCTGGAGCAAACAGGCACGTCACCCTGTTCCTGAGGCAGATAGATGGAGATAAACACTGAATGTTAAATTTCTTAGCTGTACTATTATTATTATATTATTGATTATCTCAACTCAAAAGATCTGTCTGTAACTCTGCTGTTCTCATAGATACTGTTTGACTTAATAAGAGATGACAAAAGCAGTTTTTGTGCACACAAGCTAAGTGATGCATAGTATACATTACTTTTATTCGTGCTATTAGTACTCGCAGTAGTATAATATTTGTAGAAAATTTGTGCTGAAATATATTTGTATTCATTTTAAAATATGATGTTTTTCTTTTTTTTAACTGCCTTATTATTATTATTTCTTTTAGTTTTAAACATTCATGCTTTACACAGCAGATTTTTCAGGCTCATAACATATAAAAGTATTTAATAAACTAAACCACAGGACAAACTCTCCCAGGAATGATTTCCATTCTCCCTCGCCAGTCGTTCAGACAAGTCAGTCAAGTTCAAGTTCACCAGGGTAGACATGTCTCGACTCCTCATTCACTTCTGTCGACATCTCCCCCTCCTCCTGCTCCCTCCCTCCCCTCCGTGACTGCATGGCATTACTATGACAGAGGGGCAGTGGCGTTGTTATGGCAGCAGGCTGGATGGCCCAGCTATGTGCTGGTGAAAAGGACAGCCTGTCAGAAACAGAGTGAGATAGAGAGAGAGAGAGACTCAGGTTCCCCCCAACAGCTGGACTCAGGCACCCAGCCCCTCTCCACAGCCACCGTCCCTAAGGCCTTTCAAACACCACCCAGACCCTGGGAACACCAAGAATTTATCATTCATCATCCTTGCACACACGCACCCTGCACGCCCCTTCAACCGCCTCCTGCTATTCCCTAACTTGTGTATCCATCCTTGCTCTCATCCACTACTTAACATCACTGCATCTACATTTCCAGACACCTTTCTCCCACGCACACAAACACTCCCGCTTCTTCATCTTGCTGTTCTCTCAGGGCCCACACTATACCTCAATTCATTATGCCAATCTGTATTGTGTAATCAAGTTAAGGATTTTAAATGAAACAACATAAACTAATGTCAGAAGGATGATGATGGCGAAGACGACGACGCATTTTCAAACTAAGTCCCTGTGTGTGTGTGATGGTGTGGGTGAAATAAGAATGAGAGATTTTGTTGAGGTCTCATTCAACTTTGATAATGAAAGGCTGGTAATTTGCATAAACTGCATGCTGTCTGAGGGGCTTGGGGTGGCAGCCATACTGGGAAAAGATATAAGGGGACATGGAAAAAAAAAAAGAAAGCACGATCCTGCATTGTGAAGCCGCAGGAAGAAAGAAGAGGTTTGAATAAGAGAGAGGGTGAAAATTGGCAAAGAAAGAGTCTTACCATGTCTCCCAGTGGGATTAAATTGCTCAGGAACCTCTTTATATATAATTTGGTGAATCTGGCAGCGCCATTGCTGCAGGGCTGATCTCACATCAAGCTCCTACCTGAATTGCATTTGACAAGAGTTACATACGCTGAGATGACGCAACCCCTTAAAGAATAATGTAACTGTGCAGAGTGGTCTGACAGTATCTGCACACAAGGAATTTTCTGTGTAATGTGGATTTTGATTTCTTATGTTATTTTGTTTCTGTCTTTTTTCAGAAAAGGACTAAAATGATGCTGATGACACCATGCTGTGGAGGCTGTGTGGAGCTTGTATCACTGTGTCAGTCAAATGGATTCACCACCCTGTACTGTAGCTTTTGTCTCGGTGTAATTGGCCACTGCATGAAAATATTCTCTCCTGCATCAGTGTAATAACCAGCCATACAGGTTTAACCACTGTTTATGAATGAATATAATTAGTCTGTCCATCCTTGAGACATCAAAAATGGTAGATTGGAAATGTTTTTTATTTATTTTTAAAATATATTTTATTCATTGTAGACAGTAACTAGCGTTTGAGAATCATTTGTAAAATGTGATATTTAATGTTTGTCCTCAAATATACCGAGCTGGTACAGTCACTTTTTGTCTTTGATTGCATGTTTGGGATTTTAGTAATTGGAAATTTTTTCAACTACATTAAATATAAAATACTGAAAGGCTGCTGTTTTTATTCATATAGTTAGTATACTGATACCAAACTATATACTATGAAGTATGTTGCTTAGTAAACTAAATTCATTTGATTTTGTTCATGTGGCATTATGGTATTTGTGTTTTTCAGAGTGTGCAGAATAAAATGTATTTGTTGTTTACTCAATAAAATTGTTTCCAAAGAAACATGATTGTGTTGTTATTTATGTTATTAAAAAATAATAAATGCTGGTTTCTGTCAGCACCTTGGACAGAGGCAGTGAACAAAAAGCATGTAATGCATTGTATGTCTATATAAATATCCACTACGAAGGCCTGTGCTTCTTTTTTGACAAACTTATTACAATGTGTACTATGGCAGGAGACGTTAGGAAATACGTCTTCCTTATACTAATTTCTTTTCAATATATCCATAACATTTGCTAGTCTCTCTGTAACATCCCAGAACAATAAGTTAACAAAATAAAGTGTTAATGAGTGAATGAATCAGTAGGAGGTGGAAAGAATGATCACTAAATGTAAAGCTTTCTGTCATCCCAAGCTGGCAGATGTAGCTTTCTGTGTCAAATGGACAGACTGGATGGTTTATTAACAAAATAACATGACTGCATCTTTCCATACAATATTTTTGCTCATGACTAAAAAGGTTGGCCAAACGCTAGGTCACACTGTGTGACACAAGTTTGAGTAAAAAGGTGTGATTCTTATTCTTCTATTCATAGAATAACAATAAAATAATAAAATGGATAAACAAATACACCAAAAATAACAGGCAAATAATAGTCCTAATATAAAAACATTCTCACCTACAAAGACTGAATCCAACCATTAACACGTGAGCTCTGTTGAGACAAAATATTCTGCTATTTTACTTGTCATAAAATCTGGCCACATAATGTCAAATGATGGCTTTATAAACTACTTGTTTACTATTCTATAACATTTTATCAATCAGAAGCTTTTAGCTGTACATGCAGACGGTCTGTGTTGTTTTGCTATACATTACTTCACTGCCTCCCACTGTGTGAAGACCTCGTGTCTGCAGAGCACCAGTCTGCTGCTGGACAGAGGGAGTCATGACCTCTCACTTTCCAGAGACAAAACTTGACCTGGCACAATCCCACAGACACGTGCATGGTCCCCTGATGCATCCTAGTCTGTGACCCCTCAGTTTTTGTGACTTAAGAAATTTTGTTTTTAAGAGTTTTAGAAGAGTCAAAGGTCAAGTCATCACAAATGTATTCACTATTGACATTCCTTGAAATGCTACAAACGTGAAGTTACATTTTTGGTGACATATGTGCAGAGAGTTTAAAGTTTGATTATGTTGCTGCCTTAAAATCAGCTATATGCCCGAACAAAAGACATTAGAAACTCTTTTCAATCAGTGCAATCTTCTGTTCTATTCTGTTATTAATCATAATATACTGCTCTATAGCTAAAACTGTTTCTTCACTTCATTTTTGCTGTTATTAAAAAAATTGCCTCTTAGGTCCTTTTAGGAAAATCTTCATGCTGCTTCATACTAAAGCAACAGTATGCTTCCAACTTTTTGGCAGCAGTTTCAGGAAGACCCTTTGATTCAAATGAAAATGCCCCTGTTCACAACACAGCCTGTTTTTTTAGTTTAGTGTGGAAAAACTTGACTGGCCTGCAGAGCCCTGACCTTGACCCTATTGAATATCAACTGAAAGCCAGACGTTGTCCTCTCTATATCAGTGTATGACCTGATTTATGTTCTTGTGGCTAAATGGGGGCAAATCCCTGCATCCAGCTTTTTAAAATCTTCAAGAGGGGAGTTATAACAGCTGAATGATATCCATGGTTTTCAGGTGACCACATGCTTTTGGCCTCTATTTTTTCCCCATGATTTTATTAAATTTGTGGATTGTTTAGTCGTGTCTTGTGGGGAAAAACATTTGTGTGGAAAATAATACTTTCCCCCTGGCACTGTAAGTGTGAGTGATGCATGTGAAACTGTGTCTGACCAGAGGAACTCATGAGCTGCTGGCTGCAGGTGCTCTCTCTCACGGTACTCAGTGTGTATTCATTCATTTATTCTACTCAGATTTTCTACTTGTCATCAGATAGAGATAGATGTTGTCTATTGTGTTGGAAGTCACAGGAGGTCGCATCATTTACTAAATTTGAGAAATTAATTTCCAGGCAGTGCTGCAAAGAACAATGTCAACTTTTGTCTGCTTTTATTATACACAAATAAACTAGTACTTATCATGGCGTCTCATTTTTTACATTGCTGCACTCCAAAGTTTGAAGTAATGGCAGTACTTTCCATCAGACAGGAGTGAATTTAACCTTAATTTATTTATCAGAGCTGTCATTTGAATCTGCAAAAATGTGGCAGTCAATAACATGATCATGTACAAGTTGAAGTAAGACGTTCAGAATGAACTCAGACGTCATTGCTCTACCTCATGAATGATGAGTAGGCAGCTGTAGACCACGTTTGTGTCCGTGGAGGGCTGCAGATGATTGTCCAGTTATTTATATCTTCCAGCTCAGTGAGCTTTAGATCTTGTACTCTGCGTTTGCATAAGAATAGAATCAGGTCCTGTGAACTTCCCCAACCTATTGACCCAGTCTCCAGACATGAATAGCGCTGCACTGGGGCTCCCCAGCCTCTCAAACAGGATTTAACCATGCCTTAAGTCCCAATCATGGTAATTTAATATATCTTAAGCCCCTGGCTGTTTTCTGGAGCCCCTCTACAGTTTGTTTTAGGCCTTCTCTGCTTCTCACCTCATCAGTGCTACTTCATATATGCCAAAATTAAGGGGCTGCTGCAGTTCTACAAGTTCCTTTTCAGCGGCTAAATGAGCCTCGATTCCATACAATTAGAAAAAGGTTTTTGCTATTATTATTCAGTCTTTTGATTTAGAAGAAAGAGGAAAAATCTCATTAAGGATAGACAGCTGAAAAATAACATGGTGGAGTGGCGGTAATTTTCTAAGATGAATTTGTGTGTAATAGTTAAAATAGTGAAACAATATTTTTACAATCTGGAACTGTTTAATAATATTTTCAGTGATTGAAAATGTTTGTTTTTTTCATTCATTTTTGACATTTTAACACTTCACCTCTCATTAAATTATTAAAGTGGAGATCCCATACTTCCCAAATGCAGAAGATAGAAAACTTTAGCTACAACTGTAACATGTGTTGGCATATAGGTCAACAATTTCTAGTAGAACAGTAATTGAGATAAAGATGTTTTTGTTTTTTTATTTAGCACTAACCTAATTTACAGATTGGAGGAATGTCAGCACCTTTAGCATCAAAGCCCTAATAAAACACTAAATGTAAAAATTCTCATTCTCAAATCACAATGATCCTCAGTCAAGATGTGACTGGCATTTAATATGATACTGCTTGGCTATCCATACCAATGTTTGAAGAACTTGGCATTATAGAAAATCTTATGCAGTGTTTGTATTATGTCTAATACTGAAGACAAGAACATAGCTAAACGTTTTTAAGGTTTGTGTACAGTGCTGTGAAAAAAATGTTTGCCCCCTTCCTGATTTTTATTTTTATTTTGTCACACTTAAAGTATTCGGATCATCAAACAAATTCTAATATTACACAAAGAAAACCCAAGTAGATACAAAATGCAGATTTTAAATGATGATAAGGGAAAAAAGCTGTCCAAACCTGCCTGACCATATCTGAAAAAGTAAGCCTGATTACTGCCAGACCAATATATCATTTAAATAGAAGCTGTCTGACATAGTGAAGCAGACTAAAAGATCTCAAAAAGCAGCACATAATTCTGCAATCTAAAGAAATTCAAGATCAGATGAGAAACTAACTAATTGACGTGTATCAGTCTAGAAACGGTTACAAAGCCATTTCTAAGGCTTTGGGACTCCAGCAAACGAGAGCCATTATCCACAAAAAGACACCTTGATTATCCCCAAGACTTTGGACAAATATTCTGTGAACTTATGACACAAAAGTTGAACTTTTTGGAAGGTGTGCATCCCCTTTACATCTGGTGTAAAACTAACATGTTTTTGTTTGAGAACCCTCCAATGTGGCAGAGTCCAGACATGTAACATGACAGTGCATGAGCCACATCTATGTTAACTGGTTTGCAAGTTCAAATGACACTTAAATTACTTATAATACAACATGAACAATTCCCCAGATTAGTGTATTTGTCATTAAAATGAAGTTGCACATCTAGTAAATTATATAACATAAAACAATTTTTCTAAGAAGGTTGCTGAACTCAGTTTAGGAAAAAAAATACTTGAAGCTGAAGATGATCCATAATAAAAGCAAATGACCACTCCCATTCCCATGATGAGCTCTGTCTTGTAAACCATCAATGTGACCACTTATCTCTAGTCATTACATCCCGTGTTTATTTTATGTTAGAAAACCCAAAGATGACTTGAGTTGACAGCTTACATCTTCCACAGTGTGAAGACCTACATTTTCGTGGGCTAATGTTGTGGGATAACATCCCCTTCTGTTGTATTAAACATTTCACTTGTGTAAATACTGTTGTCACTTAAGAGACTCTAGCGAGTTTAGATGGCAGGTTATCTATTTGCTTCATGTCTGAAAATGTGTTTTGATTGTAACCACACAGCAGAGGTGTAAATGTAAACACAACAAGCAATCATGGCAGAAAGCCAGACAAATATAAAGGTATATAAAGATAGACGCATCCATTTTTACTTCCATTTTGTACCCTTATTAAGTAGAGTAAAAGAAAGGAAACGTAATGGGCCTTAAGGAATGTGTATTTCAGTATGGATGACCAGCATCTGTCATTGACATAGTGGCACCACCTGCTGGAAACAAAGCACAATGTGTTCCCTCTGCAATAGTTGCTTTACTGTCCTTTTACCTGCATTTACCTCTTTTTACACAGACACTGAATGTGTAGACACTAGTGAGTGAATATTCAGCTTAGAGGTATGGTCACATCTGCTTTCCTCAGTATTGATTAACTGAAAATCTTTATTTTTGTTTGCAGGTGTGGATCAAGTGCAAGATTTTGTGACTTGGAGACAATATGAATGAAAAGCAACATTATTATAGACAAATAGTGTATAACACATAATAAAACATGGGTTATCAGCTTTGGGAACATATTCAAAGTCTTTTTTATTCACATATTAAACCACTCAGCGGAAATGACTTTCAACCATCTCTCTCACGTCTTCAATGCTGTGCATTGTTTCACTTCCCTGGGATGCCTGATGAGCTTGGAGGATGGGACACACATGGATATTCTCCCAAAGATAGAGATGACGCGGGTCCAGAAACAAGGAGCTCATCAAAGTTTAGGACACAAAAAACCTTCCAACTCTGCAGATCCCTAAAGCCCTGAGAAGAGAGATTTGTACAAGACAACAAAGCATGCATTTGTTTCTCTTCTCCTCACGTTCCAACCAAAACTTCTAATTAACACTGTTTCTTTTCAGATAGTCGAGATCAAATAGTAGCAATTATCTGTGCAAATTTTGATGAGGTGGAATCCCATGCATTCATGGCTGCACATTCGACAATAATCTCAGTCCCCAGCCTGGTTCACTGCACAACCAGAGCTTAGTGAGGCCCACTGCAAAACAGCCTAATGATCATTAATGAAGGTCCATACAATGATCCATTTTGTGCCAAAAAAAGCAACACCCACAGCACATGCTTGCACGTACACGCAGGCAAACATTCACATATGCGTAAACTGGCACACATTCATTTTTGATTGTAATTAATTTTTTAAACTTAATTTTGTTCATTATTGGGGTAGGGAAAAGCTGTACACAGCAAACCTCACTATAATTGCACAACAGGATGTTTAGTAGCAGTCTGAGAGTTTGAACTGTTGTGTTTTACACCTGATGAAATGCTGAATTGCCCCATTCTCTGCTTGTCCATCTTAACAACCAAGCCACGTCTCTGCTGTGTTTCAGCCAAACTCAAAAAAGCAGACCAGAGGGCAATCTTTGTGCCTTAGCCTGGAAGTTTATGTTTATAACATGGAGTATTAGATGTTTTGTCATACAGTTTTGTATGGGCATTAATGATCTCATTTTTTCTAATGCCACCAGCAGGTGCACATTTGTGTTTGTGAGTGAAATGTCTTTAACAACTATTGGTAGGTTTGAAAATGTTTTGATTCAATCATTGATTAAAAATACCTTGGTTTATGTCAGTGACAATAAGTGCTGCATTGTAATCGTTATACCTGCTAAAGATTAAGATGTTTGAAGGCATATTTGCATTGCAATATTGGCATTTAGCTCAAAGCACTGTTGTGTCAAAGTATCACAGAGCTTCCAGCATGGTTGTAGATTCTAGTTGGTTCTATTATATAATAAACTAGCCAGCAATGGACCTCTTTTCAGGAGCAAAGTTGTTTGTGTTCACATTCAAATCTACTAAAATATGTTCACCTGCTGATGTTGTGTCAAGTTTAAGTTTAAGTTTTAGTCTATACACTGTGAACAGACACATGCTATTCAGCAGCTGTATCACCGAAAGCAGTAGTAAGACATTAGACTTCAGGAGGAGATGAACCCTAGACAGAGAGAAGAACCTACCGGTGTACTCACAGTTACCACAAAAAGAAGTTGATGCTTCCAAATGGTAGTGTGAACAAAAAGGAGCATTACACATTTGGTTCAAAAAATTATGGTTTAACTGAATGGTGCAACCTTTACATCTGAACTTAAACAAGTACAGCATGCTTACTATGACAATGACGATGAAAATTACAACTTTCTGCATTGCTTGTTATTGACAAAAAATACACAAACACACAAACTAAGATTGTGTGTGCAAACCCTGGGTCTTTGAGTCAGGGAGGGTGAGGGTTGAATTTCATCAGGACAGCACACAATCACAGAGCCACAGTGTGTCTCTGTAGCCAGGCAGGGCAATGTGTGCACATCAGGTTTTGTAAGGCTCTGACGAGATGTGACAGCCCAGCTCTCACTCAAAGATCCCCGAATTTGGTCCATTTTTCTGCCTTTTCCATTTACAATGCTTCAGTGGAGATTTCTTTATTTCAGAATGGACAATGGTCTCTTTCTTTCTTATTCCCTACATCTCCCTCTCTCTCCCTCACACACACGCACACAAAGCCTTGCTGGCAGACGCACGCACACTTGCTTGCTGTCATGCTCATTTTGATGGTAATTAATGACATCACCACTGCGTGCGGGTGCATGGCAGTGTGTGTGTGTGTGAGTGTGTGTGGAGGAAGGGGGGTTGCATTTGTTTGTTGAGCAAACCGTGGGAACAGGGAGCTCTCCAGGGTGGCGAGTCAGGGCCTCCAACAATACATATGCTGTTGCTTTTCACCCAAACACCCTCCCTTCCCAGGAGAATCATTCCTCTCCCCTCCTTTCCTGTCGCCCTTTTTCCCTCCTTTTTTCCATGAGTTTCCCTCCTTCTTTTGCATTTGTCGCAATTTGCCATGTGAGAGTGCTGCCCCCTCTCTGTCAGTGTTCCTCATTAGCATGAGTTTAGCTCGAACTGATGTTTTCTGACGAACATATTGGACTGTAGGTGCACTTAAAGAGTGGCGTACAGTTAGCACGCATAAGTAAATCATTTGGCTTTTCCCCCAGAGAAGCTTTCATGCAACTAATGCAGACTGTGAAACATAATTACGTAGAGGAGGAGTGATAAGTAACTTTAACTATACAGCTATCAGCAACAATTTAGGTTTGTGTACTTTTAATACCTCGGACCAGTGGGTCCACCACATTGTTCTGGGTTTCAACTACTGGATTTTATGTTCCTATTTTAGATCAGGTTGGATTCTGCAGATATTGCAGATATTCATGGTTCACAGGAGATGAATCTTACTGACTTTCATAGTCCTCTGATTTGTCACAAGGACTGTTTGGAGGTTAAGATTTGTTTTAATGGGATATGGTTTGAGGTGGAATTAAAGTAAGAGTTGGGGTTAGGCATTTAGCTGTGATAGTTTAGTCAGGGCAGAGGGGTAGGGAATGCATTATTTTAGTGAGTGTCATCACAACTAAAAGGCAGGTGCACTGTATGTGTGCATGCATGTTTGTGTTCATGCATTCATCTATGTATGTGTTTGGAAAAAAGCACTAAAGCACATACTGTAAAAGTAAACTCATACTCCCAGCACTGACATGTTACAAGCACTGCTGTGTCAATCACAATTTCCAGGTTGCTTGAGACAAATTTTAGTGAAAGAAAGTGAAGGTTTGTCCATGTCCATCTCATATTTCTGAGAAAATGATCACTGAATGTCTGTCTCAGGTCTAATTAAATAAAAAAGATAAACATAAAAGAAGCATGATTACTTTTTCAAATTTCCAACTTTCTGTTGAAAACAAATGATCAGATGTTGATTATTATGACATGGAAAGGAGCAGTGAGGTGAAACATATTTCATTCAGTGGAAGAATAACGGAAGAGTAATTAAGCAGGAGGGACAGAAACTAATAATGTGAGAAGTATGAAGCTACAATTAAAGTTTATTTGACCCTGGAGCTCAACACAGACCAAAGTTTATTAATGTGCTGTTTGCACCTGTTTGTTAAGTGGAAAAGAGATGGAAATGCAACCAATAACCAATTCAAATATTCTCAGCAATAGCAAATTCTTTGTAGATAAAGAAATAAGTGTACTGTATTTGTTACTATTCTGTGTGAACCATTATGCAAAGAAAATGTCAACTGTAATAATTATGCTAACATGTTCATTTATATGCAAATATTGCAACAAGAAATAAATACGCATATATTTTATAATAATAATTATCAAACATTATCTCTTATGCACTAATTAGGGCTCAGGGGCAGGTGGAGCACCTAATTAGCTAAACCATTCAGTTTGGATCACTCATACATGTTTTAAAGCAGCTCTGATTTCTGCGTCTTTCACTCTAGGCAGGGAACTAGTGGCCTTTGTGCCCAAATCAAAGCACAAAGGCTATGAATAGTGATTTCTCTAGCTCTCCTCCTCACCATTGCTGGGTGAGAGGTCTTCCCCCCTGAGAGTTTCCTCTTTGACCCCAGCAAATGGACTGTTGTCAACTGAATTAAAAAGAAGTTAATGGCCTTTAGTGATGGCTGATGTTCAGGCAATGAACGTTTGATTGGCATTCACCACAACAGAAAGAATCCTATGTATGGACTGGCAGAGCTCACTACTCAGTGCAATGTCTTGTGATATGACATCCGAATTACAAGAGCTTGACAGTGAGGAGGTTCATCTTAACAATTAGATTACAAGGTTATTGCTTGTCATGAGAACTAGAAAGAAACGGCCTTACAAAACATCCTCAGCGTTGTGAGTTCCTTTGTCAAATGACATATGGTAACGATGTACTGTGAAAGAAACCACTGGGAGAAAGCAAAAAGATGTAATTAATGATTGTCACTGTCATTTGGCAATTTGGTATTGTGGGTTTCAAAAGGGCAGGAGCTTTTAAGGAGTCTTCTGATGAGTTTTATTTAGCCCACAAGAGCCCTGGTATGTTGTTCAGTGGCCCAGTGAGACCGCTTGCCGAGGAGAGTGAGAAAATGTAGGTTGTTACGTCCATCTATAAGCCCAGATGGACTCTGCAGCCTGCTCCAATCAGCTCACAAAGGTGATATAATTGCCAGGGCAGGATGGGACAAGGCCACCGCCTTTGGAGTTCCTCAGTCTCCTCCTTTTCCCATTGCACCTATTCTCTTCCACTCTATACTCACTGATTATCCTCCCCTCCCTTATTGTCCTATTATCCCTCTCCAACAACAGGCCAATTTGTCCCTCCAGCTTGGCTCTCGCCTCCCCTCCTGCTGCGTTATTTAGCCCCTCTTCTGCACTTCAATGGCAGGTACTGATTAGAGAACTTCCACGACCTCTTCGCTATTCCTCAAAAATCCCTCCTCCCCTTCCCAGCAACCTTTAATCTGATTACAGGCTTTCTGCAGCTTTTCAGAGGAGGAGGACAATAGCAGACCAAGTGGTTTCACAAACACTCTCCCCAGGATCATATGATTCACAAGAGGAGCTGCATCCACTCTCCTTCAGCGTCAAGTCCTAGCAAGGCCTTTCTACACAGCATCTATCACCTGCTGGATCCTGTCTTCAAGAAATCTCATAAAACTTTTACGTTTTCTGTAAAAAAAAAGGTTTTGAGTCAAGATTCTTACTGTCTGTCTGTCTGATTTATGGAGGTTGTAGCACAGTCTGAAGCTTTTAATTGTGCAAAGATTTGAGACCATTAGGCTACATCGAATTTGTCAATACCAGATGAATCTACTGTTTTGGTGAAAATGTTTTTACTATTTTTAAAGGATAAACACCAGTCATTGTGCTCCATTCTTGGTTTCTTTGTTTACCTGATTTAGATTTACAATGCTAAGGGTATTTTACTGTATGTTAACTTTTCAAAGAATAACAATTAGTGTAAAACACTACACACAAACACACCACTGAGCATTGTGGCAGGATGTGTAGTAATTTATGCTGTTTTGTCATTAGAAGTATATTTATTTGTTTGAGGATTTCTTAAATTAGCCTAATTGAGGTAAATACAATACATTTTCGAAATTCTGAGTTTGAATTTAAGTTTCTGTCACACTCTCAAAATTTAAAACTTTCCAAAAACCCAAATATGTGCAGCTCCATTGTATGCATACTTCTGGGGAAGCTACTGTAATACCCTTTGGTGATTGTAAATCATTACAAACACACAAATACTAGATAATATGAACCTATAATAAATTTAAATGCTGATTTAATGCATAACAAAACAGATATTAAAGCAAATTGCTTTGTAGCTGATATGCACCCATATTGTCAATCAATTATCAATAAAACTAATCTGTAGGAAAGAAGGACATTAAATACAAAAGTGAGGAGAAAATAAAAAAGTATTACACCTTATAAATGGCGCTGTTTCACTGTAGTAATACCAACTCTGAGGTATTTTTAACAGCTAACCAGACAGTTAACTTGTTTAACCTCATCAGGCCGTTTTACAGACCTCTACACTCAATAAGCCTCCTGCCACCAGTCAAGCTGAAAAGACAAGCACAAAGCACATGTCCAGTCTGTGTATTTAGAGTTCACTAATGTCAGGAAATGACCCTATTGACTGACCTGTCCAGGCCTCATTACCATTAGAATTAAAGGACCAGAAAGACTGGAGCCCTGGAGGCAACAAGCCTGAAGGACTTGCACACCCACTGGATGTCCAGAGTTTCCTGCTTTAACTCTCCTTTACTGCCCAGACTCACAACTTCACTCAGGTGGACTGTTGTCAATATGAAGCTATTTTTCAGCTTATTTAAGGAGCGTCGATTTTGCTAACTGATGGAGAGGTACGTGTCCCCAAGGTCACATAAAAGTAAAGTGAGAGTCGTGAGATGGGCCTAATGTAAGCAATGAAAGTGGTAGAACTTCTGTCAAACTTTTTTTTCAGAGAAATACCACTTCTGATGAAACCACATTTACCAAGAATCTTTTACCTCATAGCTCCACCTTGTGGAGTAAAGGAGAAATTATCATTTCAAACAGGTTGTATTTGACAGTCAGGTAAATACCCTAACTGTGGATTAAAAGAAGACAAAATCAGTTGAAATCAAAAAGGCATTATTATGAAAATCAGATATCACAACCATCATTACAGCCTATGCACAGCATGGTTTTATCATAATGTTGCCCACAATGAACAAGTCCATTCAGATATTTATAGCTGAGGCTGGATTAATCAGCTGGGAAACTGCCCTGAGGTTCCAGATCCTCACAAAGCCTGATGTTTCATCATGTGTTTGTGAAAATAAAGTTTTCGTTTTTTTCTTTGTTAACTCTACATGCACCATAAAGGTACATTGTAAAATGAAATGAAACTAGTCTTAAGGCAATACTTGAATAATCATTTCATGTTGTACTTCAGTTATTTCATTATATTAGGTAGATAACACTTACTCTTATTTAATTTGACCACGATCAGTTATTTCACTATACACAAAAAAAAAATCTGTGATTTGTCATTTTGATAGGATCTTTATTTATTCTACAAAAAGCTGTTTTCACTGAACAATTTAATTGTATATTGTAAATACACGCTAATTTAGTGTCAGATACCTTCAACACATTAAAAATTTTAATTAAAAGGAAAGATGATGAAACACAAACATATCTGTTTTTTAATTTTAAAACAGAGATAAATTTTTCATCTACAAATCTGTTCATCTGACACTATAATATGTAAATAATACAACAAACAGACAGTCACATTTAACAAAGTGGAGGTAACTAGGTGAGGGAAGAGACAAAGAGCGGTTCACAAGACCTTTTATGATGAACATGAACTTTGGACAACGTTTTCCCTCGCCCGGACGAGGGTCACCAGGGAAGATGGCTCTAGGGACGTGGAATGTCACCTCTCTGGTTGGGAAGGAGCCTGAACTAGTGCATGAGGTTGAGAGGTTCCGGCTAGATATAGTTGGACTCACCTCGACGCACAGCTTGGGCTCTGGAACCAGTCTCCTTG
>JAUMHL010000018.1:6834051-6852162 GCA_032362345.1 Sandelia bainsii
AAGACCCAGGACACGCTGGAGGGACTATGTCTCTCGGCTGGCCTGGGAACGCCTTGGGATCCCCCCGGAGGAGCTGGTAGAAGTGGCTGGGGAGAGGGAAGTCTGGGTATCCCCGCTGAAGCTGCTGCCCTTGCGACCCGACCTCGGATAAGCGGATGAAGATGGATGGATGGATGTAACTTCCAATAATACAGCAACTAAATTGCTGTAAATTGTATCATAGCTACCATATTTACTCAAAACATACATCTTAAGAAAAAGGAAGTTAAGCAACAAGCAAATAAAAAGTGGAATTATTTGTATATACAACTGACAAATCCCTTTACATAACGCAAAAGATAAAACTTATACTTAATATATCTATCTATCGTAAAAAATGCCTTAAAATCCTAAAGACCTTCTTCTTGTGCACACAACACAATATACTGTGTGAGACTCTTTCATTTCAAAGAATAAAATAGTAAACCAGATAAATGACAGTATTCAACAATGAAAAGACATTATATGGAAGAATTGAGAGCTTTAATAGTTCTTTTAAAAATGACATTAACTCCAAGTTATAAACATAGCATAAAGTTTCCAAGTTAACAGCTCTCAGTCTTCTTTTGTGCAATATAATTAGTTTACACAACATAAATAGCAACATAAGTATTTGACTTCTCTCAATACTTGAAAATTATTTTCCATTCATTAAGCATCTGTCATTATATGTATATATGGCCATTATTATATGCAGAAAACTTATCAGGTGTAAATTGTGCAAGATAAGAGTGATTTGCATGTCACAAATATTGTTCCTCTTTGTAGGAATTTGTGAGGCTGCCTCCTTCATAAATTACTCTTGTTTCACAGCTTGTTTCACAGCAAGTAACGTGAGGGGTTGATCTCTTACTCTGCAGCTCTAGATTTGCTCCAGATTGAAATTTGAACCACAGCTGTCAAAAAACAAAAAAGAATTACAGTTATTGAGAAATTCATGAATGGGAAAAGTGAAGATGTGTTAGGTGTGAGTCAACTTACCTGTCTTGATGCTTGTGTGCCATGTGGTTGTTGTACTCCAAAACAGGAGGAATGCTCTCCTCATCCTCAGGAACCTGAAACCGACAAGTGGGATCAGATCACGAACCATGAGGGATTTCAGAGTGCATTAGGTTCACTTAAAACAACAGCATTTTATCATTTTTCAATTCAAGGTCAAGACCACCATCTAGCGGAAAAAACAAATTCTTACCTCCCAGTAAACTTCATCATCAAAGCAGTTGTCATCAGCAGGGTCGCCCCAGATAGGCAACTTTAGGATGAGCCCTTAAAACAGAGGATAAACAAGCATTAAACAAGACATGTCACCTGAGTTCATCCCTGTTAGTTAGTTTTTTTGCACTTTAGAGAACATTTAACTATCTCTTGGATGCTAAACAAGCGCTGTAACATTTTTAAATGTAAAATTATAATTGATCTTTATCTCCATCCTTCTTTTATATCACATCTCTAGATTCCCTTTTAAGAATAACAATCACAATAATCTTTAGAACAGACTGCATGACAGGGTAAGACTACTGTTCTCTTGAGTTGGATAATGCGCAACATGTTTTTAAAACTCACCAACAATTACCCCTCCAACAAGTCCAAAAGCAATTGCCACGCATGTGCCAGCAGCCTGGTAGCCTCCCTGCGTATTTACAGATCTGTCCGCAAACTTGCCTTCCAAACCAAGTGTACTGATCAACCTAGGCAGAAAATCAATAAAGACAGATTGTCACAGTAGACCCTTGCAAAGCAAAATTACTTTTAGCTAAACAAAACAATAAGTGAAAGTATTAACAGTGTTTAAATACTATGCTTTCCTGCCATGCTGTACACAAGCAAGGTCTATTAAATTCTGAATTTCCACTTACATAAGTCACTTACCCCTCTTTGCTGTAGACAGATTCAGTGGCTGTAGCAGCAACTATGGCACCTATAAAGCCGCCCAACATCCCCGGCACAGCGTGCAGGTTGTGGATACCACATGTATCCTGGAGCTTGAGATGTTTCTCCAAGAAGGGCTGATAATGAGAAAAATGACAATATATTAAAAACACTGTAGCCAGACCTGCATTAGGTCCTTCAGTATCTATCTACTGTAGCTGCCTATCATTAATTTAGATGTTTAATTACAAAATTCACTATTTAAAAAAGAGACACACTTCCTCCAACAAAATGATGTTTGGCATTAATTAGCACATTGAGGTGTGTCACAATTTGCCTCACTTCACTGGACTGTTTCCAGGTCCATTTAACTTTGAGTACTCAGTAACTCAGTACTCAGTACTTAGAACTAGGACTACAACTTATTTCATTTTAATTTTTTGTCTTTCATATTGCAATTGTGAATTTCTTTACATGCCTTCTTCCTTTTATTTTCCACCTGTAGTGGTAGCACCACAGCTCGGACTTCAGCATGATAAAGAGTTCTCTTAGATGCAAAGTTAGGAAATGAAAGACTGTAGGCTCACCGAGACAAATTTGAAGCCAAACGTGGACAAGATGCCACAGCAGAAACCCACAATGAGGGAGCCATAAGGAGTTATCATGAACTCTGCTGATGTTCCCATGGCCACACCACCTGCCAAAGTGGCATTCTGGATATGCACCTGTCAGGTAAAACAGCATAAGCATACATACAGTAGATGCTACATGACTGCTGGTAGAGTTAATGAGTAAATGTCATGAGCTCATGTATTCTTTCTGGTTCATTTTTTCTGTGTTTTTAGCAACATAGCATTACCATATCCAGTTTTCCTTTCTTCTCAGTCAAACTGGAGATGGCTACAGCTGTGACAACAGAGGCAGCCAGGGCGATATAAGTGTTTATGGCTGCTCTGTGCTGTCCATCACCGTGATTTGCAATGGCTGAGTTGAAACTGGGCCAGAACATCCATAGGAACAGTGTGCCTGTGAAGTAAGAGAAAGTCAACCAAAGAACCAAAGCCCAGGTGGATTTTTACAAGCAAACCGGTCTGACTATGATGAATGTAAAATATTAGATATACCAAATAAACTATGTCCTTAAGAAAATACTGATGTGAGGTTAAGATGCATTGACATATGAAATATAATTAATACTGGTTACTCACCAATCATGGCAAACAAATCAGAGTGGTAGACAGATCCATTGAGGTGTTTGCTTCTGTCTAGGTTTGGTCGGTAGAGGACCCAGGAGATGGCCAAACCATAGTATCCTCCGAAGGCATGAATGACCATGGAGCCACCAGCATCTCTGCACTGTGGAATCATTAATATTTCACTGCTGTAAATACTTGGATCCTTGGACAATTAAGACTTATGTTCCCTGTGGGATGACAATGTTGGGACTCACATGAAGGAGGCTGAGAATGATATATTCCTCCACAGCATACAGTGTGACGCCAAACAAGGTGACAACCATCAACTGGACAGGGCTTACTTTTCCCAGGAGGGCACCGTAGGAAATCAGAACAGCACCACAGCAGAAATCTGCATTGATTAAACTGTTGGATATAAAGACCAATTTAATTTAATAACGAAACAGCAACTAGCAATTCACAAATCACTGCAAGGAGACAAAATATAGCTGGGCCGACCCCAAGACTTCAGACCCCAAAACCCTAAGGTTAAGTAAATTTTTGGGGGGTTTGGGAAATCTGGTCTGAAGACCACTAAAGACAATATCAACTAAAACAGGACCTGCATTATTAACTAATGATGTAACGTCATGTAAAGCAGTGAGTTGCAAAACAGCTTTGTGACATCCTACATACAGTTCTCTACTTTACTATATGACAGATGACGCAACAAAACATTTTGCTTGCACTGAAGAGACTCACTTCTCTATTCCGATAAGGATTTTTCCAGTGCTGTAGTCGAGGGAGTGGAACCAGCCTTGCATGAGAAGAGCCCATTGGAGACCAAAGGCGGCAATCAGGAAGGTGAAACCAACAGCACCGAAGCTGTAGCGTTTCAGAAATGTCATGAGGAAACCAAATCCAACAAAGATCATGACGTGGACGTCCTGGAAGCCTGGAGGGAAGGCAATAAAACGTTATGACACCTGTCAGGGTGTGATGGCATGCAGTGAGTTTAAAGGACTAATTAAATAGTCAGTCAATAGTCATTAAGTCAGTTAAATGCTGAAATAAGGTTTTAGATTCAACATAAATTTGCTATTTTTGCTATTTTGTCTTTTCATTTTATAGTATGATCAAAAATGTGTTTTGCATTGTGTGGTGCTCATTATTAATTTCACATATTCACATATTCATTTCCATGACTACCAAAAAAACCCCACCTGCATTTAAATATGTAACCTCTTATGCAGACACTTGTACTTACTGGGATATCGGAAGTAGAAATCATTGTCAATGTCGCTGGTGATGTTGTTTTCCTTTTTGTACTCTCCCCAATGTGCATCTGCCTCTGGATTATACCTAATAAAAACTCCAAACAGCACAACCATAGCAATCTCCCAGACAAAGCAGACAGCCGGCAGGCTAACACGCAGATTGGTGTTCTTTTGCTGGCTGAAAAAGCAGTTCCCCATAGTGATGACTCTTTGCTGAAGATGTTCCAATCACTTCTCAGCCAGGTTCTCACTTCACTGTAACTTCCAACAGCATCTCGGCAGGTATTTATGGTGCTTTTGGGAGGTGTGCCCTAAATCTCTCACACTGATGGGAGGTGGTGACATATTATCTAACAGGTAAATCCCTCCTCATCTGCTAGCTTTTGTTTCTGCTGTTCAACTAGATCAAGCTGCAGATGATAACATTCCTCCTACAATAGGTGTCACAGCCAGAAGTAAAGTCATTACAGTTTAATGATATGTCAATGTATTGTAATGACAATTTCTAGTCATTGCTGCAATGTTCACATTTGCAAGACATGGGAAATATCAACATGATAATCGCCAAACACCTGTGAGGGCTGATTTGGTCCCATGTTGGAAAGGATCTTGAGTTTCAGCTATGTGCTTTGTCAAAAAATTTACCTCGGATGACACACCTGTGAAGGAGTCTTAGTCATTTTTTTTCCTAGCCAGAGTGTCACGACCACTGCCTGAAGACAAGCCACTGATAGAAAATAAATATTAATATCATAGAATGATTGATGCATCACTAGGATCAAATTCAATAAGAAGTCATCTTCACTTTTCATTATTTTGTCATTATTTTAAAAAATCAAATTATTGCATTAAAGTGCACAGAGTCTTAAAGTAAGCAACAATGCATTTGTCTGCTCAGTGCATCACATGTTCCTCTCAGAAACATTCTTCTCTTACAAATCATGTGTACTTTGTGTTCTGGTTGTTTTTAATAATCTCAATGATTATCTAAAAGAAGATACTTTAGTTTAAAGATACATCATATGTATGTTGTCATTACAGTATATTGGTCGAGTCTTTGCATATCTGTGGCACAAAGAACATTCCAGATGATATCTGTGTACTTTTTCAACACAATCACGCTCCGCAACATATTATGTAACACTTTACACTGATGAGATTCTTCTCTTTGATAATATTACATGGTGTATTTAATAATCAAACAACTGTTGACAGGATTTCTTCACACTCAACTTTAATAGAGAGATAATACTTCATTGTTTGTTGTTTCTGTGCCTCTTTCCCAATAATATAATATCACATTGGGCTATTCAGGTTTTACAGCAATGGATCTGGAAAGACAAACAGACTAATATTAATATTTTTGTGAGACACAATAGACAAAATGTGTGATTTTAGTGAGGACAGTAAATAGAACTGTATTGATTATTTTATTATCCCCAGCATGAAAAATGTGTTTTTGATGTTTTCAGGACTTGAGTCGTTGCCTTGTGTTTTTCAGAAAATGTCTGAAAAAAACTTTCAAAAAAAGTGTGTACTGACTTGTCTTAGATGTTTTAGTTTAACAGTAGTGTTATTTAAATGACACAGCTACCTTATCTGAAGCAAACCTGGGACAGGTTTATTATGTCCCCATAACGAATCTGTGTATTAATTAAGTTATTTGTATTTTCAGTTGTATTTAATCACTATTTAAACAGGCAGTATAGTTGGGATTGACACTGAGAGACCTGTGTACAAGAAATAAATAAGCAGTTTAAGCTATATTCATTTCATATTAAGAAGGGCAATTCCATGTGGAAGTGGAAATACTTGAGTGTAGCAAAGTAGCAAACACTTTAGTATCAAAGTTTTGTAGCTATTTAGTATCTGAAATTAATTTTCCCATGCTCTGTTTGAACATGTGATTCACCTACTGTTGAAGTATTTTGAGACCTGGAATTGTCAGTTTTATGTGGGACCAGAGAGCAAAGGTGACGACTTTGCAGTTTTTGCAGTTAAGCCTTATAGATAATCTGGAAGTTCAGTCATGGCAATTGGACTTTTTGTTAGATGTTAGGAAGCTCCTTGAGAATCTACTTGGATAAGTAATGAAACATTTCAAGATAAGAAGAAAAATGTCCAGTTGCAATGACTTAACTTCCAGAAGTAGTGTCCTACCTAGCCAATGATAGAGGTGAAGGGAAAAGACTTATCTCAGACTTATCCCACAGAGGATAAGTCTTGGGGTGGATATGGTTGAGTGTACAGTGGTTTTTTGCCTAACAAAAGACAAGCATGATTCGTTTCTCAACAAAAATCCAACTTAGATTTTTGTTTGTAGAGTCAAGTACCCCCATGGTGGGTAAACAAATGTAAGAGTTGCATATAGACATTCCCTGTGCTGAATAAAATATGATTTACCTGAATATAAGATAACTTTTGCTAACAAGTGCCACTGTGGCCTCAAGTAGCAAGTAGTTCCCTGTCTAACATTAGCCACCATACAGCACTGGCAACACTGTCCAAGCAAACCACTCAGGTGTGGTGAACTATTTAATTGCTTATGAATTCATGTGTTTGTACAGTCTGTTCTATTTAGTTGTGGAGCAGTTTACTTTTTCTGTTTCAGGTGTTCTTCCAAATACCATTAAAGAAATGGTTCTATATTGACAAGAAAAACTCCTGGTTCATCATTAAATGTCTCTTTCACCTGCATCACATGACGGAAATATTTATTAGCTGAAAAACTACGCATTGTCTCTCCTCAGGAATAATGCCGGTATAGGGAAGAATGTACTTAAACCATTGGGTCATTTTTAAATCAGTGACAGGAAGCATCCACCCTGCTGCAATACCTCAACACTGTGAAATGTGTGAAAAATAGAAAACATTTATGCTGCAAAAAACTCTGCAGAAACTGATTCTCCAAAATCAATAGGTCAACATGCAAAAAAAAAGTTCTCTGAAAGAAATTGCGACTTTGAATGAATAGCTAGTGAAATGGTGAACAGTCACTAAATGTTTATCATACAGCTCAATCAATGCAGAAATTATACAATGCCATCTTGACATTTTTCTGGTTAAACATGTGACAAAGCAACAACACGGAGGTTCAAGATCCTATCTGTTACAAGTATTACAGCTATGTTCTCCGTCACATGGTGTGGTGTACTCTACCTTCGCCACACACATGGAATGATACCATTGGAGATATTGTGAGCTCCTGTCAATCAGAGCTAAGAGAGACACAAATCAGTGCATGACAGCTATTCAGGAACAAAGCTTGTTAGTTTTCTTCCTTTTTCTTTCAATCAGCAGGCAGTCTTTACCTATGGCCCGCCAGATGGCTTCACTTACAGTGCAGAAAACACAGGAAAGGACTGAAAGTGCGGTCATTTGCTAACTGTACACATGTTTACATATATATTCAGAGTCAAAACATCTGCATTCACAAACTATGGAACCCTTAGTTTCTATTGGGAAATGTCTTATATTCTGCAAAAAATGAAGTGAAAAAATGCCATATGACTGTTTTGGTTAGAATAATAATTGATATCCCACCAATAATCTTAGCTTCACATAATTTTCTACTGTGAAATGTATCACAGCAGATGAGCCCATCATGTGAAATTGATCCTTAAAAAAGAGCTTTTGAAATAATTGTTTTCCCAAGTTACCTTGTGTAGATTCAGAGAAATAAAATGTCAATCATATTGCACTTTCATTTGATCTTTAAGATGATGAGCTTCTAAAGAAGTGTAAAAAGACAGTGAAGTATCTCCTAAAACACCATATAACAACGCATACAGTCAGATGCCGGAGATAATAGAGCGTCAGACAGCTGACTATGGCACACTCCTGATGATGATAACCCCACTAGGGGTTATCTAAGTGTCAGTGGAGTGTTAAGATCTTAAGACAAGACAAAAATCTGCTTTTTCAAAGAGCATCTTTGTCTCTCACATGGATTGTCACATGACTCCACGTTTATGCAAATTGGTCTTGAGGTCTTACACACCCTCAGTCAGTTATACAGGTGACTCTGAACAATAGTGAACACACATGACTGCATTTTTGGTATAATGGGTATTTTTGTATTTTTTGTTACATGTGTCTTCACCAGCAATGTTAATATTAATGTTTTCTTAGTTTTGTATATTTCATTTTGCACATGTATTTTTGTAAATGAATGAATAGTTTTTACCAAAATGATGGTCTCAATGTAACTGGAAAAGCAAAATATTAGAAAATAAGAATTACTATTTCAAAACATATTAACTTTAGGACTTCACAGTCACTCTTACAAACACTGATGCATAAAAATACATAAATAAATAAAATTATTCACATGGTAGCATATGGTTTTGTTTCTTATTGAAATGTCAATATACCAATTGAGACATTACAGATTGGTTTATCTGGGAGCTGTGGTGCCAATCAGTGTCAGCTCTGACAAATTTATTTTAGTCTGTAGTAAATGTTCACATCCAATATTCATTCAACTTTTGACCCAAAAAAATGACAAAACACAGAACACAAAAAATCTGTTTTCACCTCAGTGTAGATGTGCTTATACTCAAGCCCATTTCACATACTGAAAAGGTCAGACTGCTTTTATTTACTGTGTCAAAATGATTGACAATCCAGACTCTATTACAGTTATTTACTTAAGTTCAATTTAAAAACTATGTTTATTCCCATATCCCATAATTTGCATACAGCTTTTAATTGCCATAAAATGTGGTTAATGTCTGTTGTAGACATTTGCATGTTGAAAAAAGTTATTAAATAAAGATTTTGGGGGTCCAGGTACTAGTGGCAGAAATAATATTTATAATAAATACTGAGTTACATACAAAGTCTATTGTTGTCACTTATCTTTCCCTGTAGTGTGTGGTCCATGTGAGCTAAAAAAAAACAGAATTTAACAAGGGGGTACTAACTTTGAAACATGACTGTATTCATAAAGCAATTTCTGATTAAATAATATCTTTATACAGTTATACTTTATGTTTGTTTCTCAAAGATTTGCGTTTTTACAAGCATGTATAATTTACACACATAGTAGGCCAGGGAATGCTGGACAACTGCACTGCAGGCAGGAACAATACCAAAAATTCTGACTGCACGGAACAAAGGACAGAAAACAGCCCTTGTTAAATCTTCTGCACTCCAGTCAGGTGGAACAACACGCAGACAGAAGCCAGCTCTTGTGTCACCTGCAACAGCAGTTACAGTCTCCATCTGATGCAGGTTTGATAAGGGGTAGGCCAGTCTAGGAATGCTGGACAAACTCTTCACATTTTTATCTCTCCAATTTTTCTGTTCTTAGTGTATGTCTGCCTAGTGTGTGTGTGTGTGTGTGTGTGTGTGTGTGTTTGTGTGTTTGTGTTTCCGCTTATGGTGATAAGAGCAGCTGACTGCACCTAGGAGGTAGGAGTGGCAAAGGCTACAAAAGGTCTTTCCCAGGTCTCCCTCTCTCTTGCTGGGCAGCCTCAACTTTTCTCCATGGCCTTCTCAACTCTGTTATTGCCTTTGTTTATATGTTATATAACACTCACACACATACTTTCTAACTCACTACACCCTGTTTACTTTTCGTTTTAGTTAAATAAATGATTTGGCATTTTCAACCCTTTGTACATGTCCTCCCTTGAAACAAGCATGACCTACATTTGTAAGAGTCTGCCAGGATTTCATCATGTATCCAAAAAAAGCTTGCCAGGTCCATTACAAGCTCCCAGGCTGCTGGTTCTCAGTCATTTGAACTCTCACTGGCTGGCCCCAGTACAAGCACACCCCACAGTATTTCCACAGCTGCAAGACTCTGTGGCCAGACCAGTGGGAAACTGCAGCAGTTAGTGATTCTGTCCAGAAATCCTATCTAATGCAGGTATTTAACAAGTTTACTCATGCATTTAACCTAAGCTGAGGTCACTTTCAGTCATGTCTAGAATAGTCTACAATAGATTGTTCATGGACTCATACACTTTAACAAAGAGAAAGATAGCAGTGAACAAGCTGCATTGACGTTGTTTCTACCGTCTGTCTCACTGAGGTAGATTCTTCCAGAGCACTGTCAGGGTCTCTAAATAGAGCTTCCCAACATTCTGTACACAGCCAGTCCTAAAACTGAAAATAGGTTTTCAAAGCAAAGTTGTGCCATCTTGGCGGCACCAACAGCAAAGAAGCGTTTGCGAATTTTGGCCCTCTCTTCTTTGCAGAATTGTTTTAATTCAGCCACGTTGGAGGGTTTTCGAGCATGAACATTTGTTCATGAACTGTTTGCTCATGAACAGCATGACTGTTTAAGGTCATGCCATAGCATCTCAGTTGGATTTAACTCTGGACTTTGTGTAGGCCACTCCAAAACTTTAATTTCGTTTTTTGAGCCATTCAGAGGTGGAATTACCGGTGTGTTTCGGATCATTGTCCCAAGTGCTGAGCTTGAGGTCACCAACTGATGGCCAGACATTCTCCTTCAGGATTTTCCAGTAGAGCACAGAATTCATGGTTCCATCAATTATGGCAAGTTGTTGAGGTCCTGAAGCTGCAAAGCAGCCTCAGACCATAACACTACCACCACCACCAAGTTTGACTGTTGGTATGATGTTCTTTTTATAAAATGCTGTGTTAGTTTTATGCCAGATGTAACGGGATGCACACCTTCCAAAAAGTTCAACTTTTGTATCATATTAATGTAGACTCACTATCTCTTTAAAATATTAGAAACAAGAAAGGCGTGTCACCTGTCACTTAGAACCCATCTGTCTGAAGGTATGACTACCACGTGGGATTAATGTCTTTTCAGCTTCTCAAACTGACTTCTTGGTTGTTCTGTAATTGAAACTATCCCACTGGTCGAGCATGTTCTGTAACTTTTAGTTGTCAAGTATGTCATGTTGAGACCTGCATTTGCTTTTATTTGGCTCCAAGGAAACAAAACATGAATCTGGGACATTACAGAGAGATTTGATACTTATCTCCACCTAAAAAAATATATTTTAATTATATATATATGAATATATTTTAATTAATTTAGGTTCTGTTTAGAAAACTGATTAATTAGAAATTACATTATGTCTAATGCTGGAGTACCATCGCTTTGAGTAGATGATGCTTCAGCTTTTTGATTTGCAAAATCTGTTATATATTTGATCTATTAATGACTTACTATGCAAATTTGCATAATGTTATTATACATTTACATAACATTAATAATATGTATGAATCAGCTTCATCACTGTGCCAGTCTGAAGTCAGAAGAATCTGATGTTTCCAAGATAATATGTCCATGTTCAAAAAAGATTTTCATGCATAATATTTTGTAACTTCAGGTTCTCAAATATGAGGATTTGTTGTTTTTCTTTTTCTGTTTTCTGAACATTTGACTGTTTGACAAGAATAGTGACGGTCTCACTAATGAGAAACACGAGAAATCTACAAAATAATTAGCAAATTAATTGTTTCTGAATATGATTAAATACTTGCACAAAGTTCATGAATGAACTGTGATTAACTGCATTTTTTTGGAAAGCTGAGTTCAATTTCACCTGCCACACCCAGATCTGGTTACTGCCAGACCTGTCAAATCAAGAAATCACTGAAATAGAAGCTGTCTGACAAAGTGAAGCACGTTAAAATATCTCAAAAAGCAACCCATCATGCACATATAATCTAATTGATATGCATTAGTCTGGAAAGGGTTACAAAGCCATTTCTAAGGAATGTCCGGCCATCGGTTTGTGACATCAAGCTCAAATGCACTTTTGTTATGCAGCAGGACAATGATCCAAAACACACCAGCAAGTTCACCTCTGAATGGCTTGAAAAAACAAAGTTATGGTTTTGGAGTGGCCTACTCTCAATCTAGATTTAAATCTAATTGAGATGCTTTAAACAGACTGTTTATGTTCAAAAACCCTCTGGTGTAGCTGAATTAAAACAATTCTGCAAAGAAGAGTGGGCCAAAATTCTTCCACAGTGATGTGGAACACTTGATTGCAGTTTTTGCCGCTAAGGGTTGGACAACCAGTTGTTAGTTTTACCAGCCAATTACCTTGTCACATAGAACCAGGAAGGTGTGAACAGCTTTTTTCACTCAATAAATGAAATCGTCATTTAAAAACTGCATTTTGTATTTATTTGGGTTATTTTTGTGTAATATTAAAATTTGTTTCATGATCTGAATCATTTAAGTGTCACAAATATTTAAAGAAAAAAGTCAGGAAGGGGACAAATACTGTGTTTTCAAAGCAAAATCTGAACATGATGAAGGCAATGAATTGTAATGTTACAAATACCGCACTGTGAAAAGAATCCATAACATGTTAAAGTTAAAATCTCATTTAAGATTTATGCAGGTATAATCAGGAAAATGTACTATAAGTAGTAAATTTAGTTTAATATTTGACTGTATCATTGGCTTATTAATACTTTGTCACAGCACTGTATATCATTGGCTTATTATTACTCATGCATGAATGTATAAGCAGCATTGTTGTGTTATTGTGTTAGACATTTTTACAAGACTGCAAATACGTGATCATATTCAGAAACAGTTAATTTGCTAATTAATTTCCTGATTCCTCATCTGATTGTTCAGTTTGTAAAAAAAAAAAAAGTAATTAGTGAGGCTGTCACTATTCTTGTTTTGTCCAACCAACAGCAGATTTTGTATATGGAAAACTGGGCTCACAATTAATTACATTTCTAATTAATCAGTTATCTAAGCAGAAACCAAATAAATTAATATATATATATATATTTTAGGTGGAGATAAGTATCAAATCTTTCTGTAATGTTCTAGGTTCATGTTTTGTTTCCTTGGAGCCAAATAAAAGCAAATGCAGGTCTCAAGATGAGATACTTGACAACTAAAAGTTACAGAACATGCTCGACCAGTGGGATAGTTTCAATTACAGAACAACCAAGAAGTCAGCTTGAGAAGCTTAAAGACATTAATCCCACGTGGTAGTCATACCACGACAGATGGGTTCTGAGTGACAGTTGGCACTCCTTTCTTGTTTTTCATATTTCAAAGAGATAGTGAGTCTACATTAAAGCCCGACAGGATGTATATGTTGGACACATCCTATTTGGCTGGTCATGTGAAATTTTTGGATATCTACTTTCACTTCCATTCTGGTGCTATGCTAAATTCAACTTTCAAGAAACACTTGAGACTCAATCGGTCTATTTAGCACTTTTGTTATAGTCCTATTTTTCTGTTTGTAGTTTGTGGAACACACCATCATTAAGCAATATTTGATGATGCTGACATTGTTTCACAATGCAGCATCTCATCTCATTTCATTGAGCTTTCCATGTTTTCATGTGGGATTACTGTCAAATTGGTTCAAGCATGAAATGCAGCAGGTAAAAATATCTTATTGCTGAAAAATGGATTATCCATACTAATTATTCTGATGCGTATTGCATAAGGCTTAAAGGACAGTGCATCATTTCAAGAACAACTAATATAATCCTACCGTACAATTCTGACACTGAGCCAAAGATATTAAGGGTGAGACAGCAGCACCCGTGGCAAAGATTGCAGAGTTGTGCAATAATGTAACCTCTCATGCCAGTACACACCCACGTGGCTTTATAGTGATGGTGAAACAAAGGTTTTCAAGTACTGAGGATTTGCAGTCAATTTTATTGCCAAAAGATTACACTCAAATCTTTATTTAACCCATTGTTCACCACTAATATATGTCGGTAAAGATTATTAAGCACAGCCAAATCAGGAGTGATCAAGTGCCACTGACTCACCACAAATATCATCAAGCTACTGCTCAACCTAAAATCTTTTTATATTTTGCATAAACTGCAGTTAATTTAGCATTAACATTGCTTGGTACAACTGCTAGATGCAAGATAGGATAGAGGAGAACCCTGTAAGGCTATTAGTTTGGACCTGGAAATAGCAGAGCAGAGTAGCAGAGTTTACAGTTTTAATAATAATAGAAATGGTAGGGGGTCAGGAAGGGAGAGATGTGGTGTGGGGCAGTAGTGGGACAAGGCAAGGTTGCTCCCCTGTTACAACAGGTGGTGGTACGCGTTAGGGAATTCAGAGGATCTTTCAAGGCAAGTGTTCTTACTGGTCATTGGTGTTGAGACAACAAGGACAAGGAGAGAATCAAGAAATGATCCAGATCCAGAAAGCAGAAACAGTTTTTCAGGCAGCAGGAGGTCATGATCAGATCATGCTGACAAGCTGGAGAGTTATTCAAAGTATCAGAGCAGACAATAAGGCAAACTGGTGGTGAACGTGGGTCTGCTTATATAGAGGTGAAGACAGGTGCAACTGATTAAGCTTATTAGAGGATAGAAGAGGATACGATTAAAAATAATTGATCTGACAGTGATTTTACTTCACATTATACTGCCACAGAAAAAAAAACCGTTGTGAGCAGTAAGTCACAAAATCAAAAATTAGGACAAAAAAAGATGGAAAAAAAGATGGAAAAAAAGCAATTAAAAGATTAAAATATAAAAGCTGCGGATATAAACAGTATGAAGTGTTCTTAATTGCTTTAATAGTTTTGCCCCATGGGTTCAAACAATCACGCTGTTCTGCAAAAACTGAGAATTTGTTAGTTGTCCGCAAAATAATTCTCTAGAAAATAAAACAAGCATTAGTCATGGATACTGGTTCACCTTAATACGGTGCCAAAACACTTCATTGAAAGTTGCTCATCTGGCCCATGAGCCAAAAAACTACTTTACTATACTGGTTAAGTTTTACAAACATAAAACCTCTGTGGATTTAAAATTCATGATAGAGAGGATTCCATAAGTGGGGAAACTTGAACGAACAGATGAGTGGCACCTCCATATTTAGCTCTCTTAATACATTCCTTGGCCTTGATCCAATGTGAAAAGTGTCTTAAGTGCTTGACATGACTCAGAGCCTGTGTGTCATATCTGACATAACTACTGCCATTGGCACATAACTGACACACAACAATGTCTATTTTATAACCAAAAGTGACATTTAACTGACATTGTCAAAAGCCAGGTCAACTCCAGGTCAAGTTCATCCAGTTTTATGGTTTACTCTTGTATGGACAGAACAAAAGAGGAGAAAACAAAAACGTTTTGTTAAATAACTTCACTTCAGCATAATTTATCTACCATTTCTCCACCTGTAGTTCCTCTTTTTGAAATAGTACTAGTACAGTAGGCAAGAACTGTATTTTTAAAGCACACAGCAGAGAAATGTACAAGTCTGACAACCTAAATAAACCTCCAGTGGGAATCATGCTGAAAAAATACACACATCTGTTCATATCATGCAAATACTAAACCAGTAAAATTTGTTTGCTACTGTGAAAACATCCATTTACGTCATCTCAGTTGATTGCACTGCATTCCACCCCAGACTATCATTGACCTAATTTATTCATCTTGAGATTTTCTTTGATCTTAGTGAGTTTTTTTGGATATGTATTATGTTGTATTCAAGTTGGTGTAGTTCCTTTCTGGTTGTGGTCCTTTCCTTTTGAACAGGAATCAACTAATTTCCTTCTGGGATTAATAAAGTTTTTTAAATCTTGAATCTTCAGGTTCTTTCTGTCCATAGTAAAACTGTCAACAGTTAAACAATGTTAATAGCTAAATATCTCCCACTGTATCTCACAGCCAACATTGTGTAAACCATAGACCATAAATCCTATGTGTTAACCAAGTGAACTGTGATTGTGAATTAGTTGAAACACCTACTGTGTAATTGACATTTAAAGCAGGGCAGAGCCCAGCCAAAAACAAGTCCAGCACATAAATCCATGTACAGTATAAGCATAACTTTTAAACATTTTTACAGTTTGGTTTTTAGGAAGATTTATCTTCGGAAAGAGCCAAGCTGTTTCTGTCTTTTTCCAGTCTTCATGCTAAGATAATCAACCACCAGTTGCTTATGGTGGTTTCATGTTTATTTGCTTCTTAGTTCCTCACACATTTCTTCTCATTTGTGCGCAAAATACAAAATGAAATGTGTACACTAAGGTGTATTTTCAGCTCACGCTCCATATTATTACAAGTGTAGGAATAATATCAGTACATCTTCACTATGTTTTTGTCAGTATAATTTACACAAACCATAAATGTCAGCAGCCTCCACCAGCCTTTGTGAGCTCTGTACTGTGTCAACGGTGCAATAAAAACAAGATCTTTGTTTAAAGACTCTGAGCATCTGAATACACACATCCACCGCTGCAGACTACATGCCTATGAGTGTACCAATCATGTGCCAAAGATTGTGTTTGTATTAAATTATGTACTTTTTGTGTGACTGAAAATCTGTAAAATTTCAGACTGTTCCAGACATTAGGTGGAAAACTTTCTTTAACCAGAAACAATAATATAAATCCAGCATTTGCATTCTTCAGTGCTGTTACACATTGTCTTCAGGGCTCCACGACTGCAGATGTCCTGGATAAACTGCAGAGTTTACTGCCGTCACTCCCAGATTCTGTTACCAGGATTATTGTTCATTGTGGTACAAATGACACAGTTCGCAGGCAGTCAGAACTGACAAAAGCCGATTTCAACAAACTGTTTAACTTTTTGAAATGCAGCGGGAAACGTTTTTTAATTCCTGGACCCATCCCCACATTGGACAGTGGCTATGGTCGTTTTAGCAGGATTCTTAGCCTTCACACTTGGCTCCTCTCTGCTTGCAGGGCTCATAATGTGGGTTTCATTGATAACTTTAATCTCTTCTGGGCCCGTGACTCTCTTTTTAAACCAGACGGTCAACACCCAAACTACACTGGTTCCAAAATGCTGGCAGCGAATATTCAACATACGGTTCAGAAACAAGACTGACTGTTCACATCCCGCATGCAGGTGCCAAAATCCTCTTCTTCGACTCTATATCAGACTGCTCATGTGGACAGCGCACCCTGCTGCTCAACACCAACACTAACTTCCTCATCTGGTCATACCCTCACCCCTTCTTCCACTGCCCCCCCAAGACATGCGCACGATAAAATACTGCCCACGTATCCAGAATATATCCACACAATCTCCCCTAGTGTCATCCCAGTTAGAATAACAAATCATACATGTAGAACACAACACACACACAAATCTGTTAATAAAACACACTTAATTCAAATTCCTATTGCTTCTGACATATTAAAAAACAACAAGGCAGACTCTGTCAAAAACAACTCTTGCCTGCTCAGTCTTCTAAATGTAAGATCTTTGGCCAACAAATCGTACTTATGTAACGACTTTATCATTTCAAATAAAGTCGATATATTCATCACAGAGACATGGCTAAGAACTGGCTATTATTTGCCTTTAAATGAAGCTTGTCCCCCCGATTATTCGTACCTTAGTCAACCCAGACCCTCTGGACGAGGAGGCGGGGTTGCGGTCATTTTTAAGAATACGTTTAAATGTGCTACTGTCTCTCTGGGCACCTTCTCTTCTCTCTTAGTTTTTTAGGCAATACTCAGCCTCAGACTCTGTACACCTTAGTATACAGACCACCTAAAACAAACGCTGTCTTTATTCAGGAATTTGCTGACCTGCTCTCCACTTTCATGTCCAAATACGAGAGAGTCATAATTCTTGGTGACTTTAACATACACATTTGCTGCCCCAATATGTCATCCTTTACCACCGACTTCATTAATCTAGTTGAATCTTTTTCATTAATGCAAGTTATGCATGGTTCCACACATGCGAAAGGCCATACTCTTGACCTTGTCTTTTCACATGGTGTGTCCTTACATAATATATATTGTCTGAAG
>JAUMHL010000018.1:6858992-6890273 GCA_032362345.1 Sandelia bainsii
TTATAGTGCATTTTAGGTTCATCCTGAAATTTCACCCGAAAGCCGAATATCCCTAACTTTTTGTGAGTAGTGTAAGTGTTATGTTAAAATGTGAAAAGAAAATGGAAGACATGTTAAATTTTTAGTTGCACATGCATTCATCTCAATGAGACACAATAATAACACACTGGACTAACATGTTGGAAAAGTTTGCCAGTCAATCGCAGGATTCACACATAGACACAGAAAATCGTTTACACCTACAGGCAATTTAGAGTCACTAGTTAACATAACTGCATGTTTTTGGACTGTGGGAGCAAACCAGAGAACCCAGAGGAAACCCATGTAGACACAGGAAGAGCATGCATGCTCTACACCCAATCAACACAGCAGTCAATTTTTATCTTCTTGTGAAGTGACAGTACTAAAGCCTGCACCATCCAGCCATGTTAGAAAGCATAATCTACAGATTTCATATACAAATTAAAAATAAGAAACTTGCAGATTTAGGGACAATGCATGTATGTTACAGCTGTACCTTCAGTACAGGTTTATTCAGCACTACGTCAGACTTCTTGGTGATGTGTTGTTGTGAGCATAGTAGATGATAGATCAGCTGCGGGATGCTGTGGAAGCTTTCTCCATCCAGACGGTACAGATTCTACTGACACACATAGAAAAATATTTACAGTGAACTGGTGTACAACCACACAAAGAAGAAAAAACTTCACAATGTAATAAAAAGAACATATAATAAAAAATAAAAGAGATAGATTCTTTAAATTTGGTTAAAACGGTCAGTTTTGTATGCACTCCAAATATCAACCTTCAGATTAATTTGCATGAAATACTATTTTTCTGTACATGTTCTCACAGTTTTCTCAGATTTAAAAAATTGAAAACGGTGCATAAATTTTTTGGCATTAGTTTTGGCCTCCAATTCTCAAAATGTGCATACAAATTCAAACTTTCTGATGTGAAATGCACACAGAAACACTAGTAAAAAGTAACCCTGCAACTCTTTTCTCCACAAAGACTTTCTGATCCATTAAGTAGATTTACTTACATCTGTGTTCTGAATGAGAAAATGTTTGCAGGATCCGTCCCATTGCACAGAGAGCACATAACCGTGTTTCTCTTGACTCTTCCTCACCAAGAAGTCTCCATCATTCTTCAGCAACTGCTGGACCTCCAGTCTGGGAATGGCTCCGTGGTACCAGTCCTGCTGCCCCAGAGGACGATCCACCTCATGCACTGGGGTGAGGACCGGAAGCTCCTGGAGGCAGCAACAGAGAAAAACAGCTGTTATGTATGATGAAACAATAAGATATGATAAGGGATAGATTTTAAGACGATTCTGCAGAGATTATATGGCGATACTTCAAAGAAGAATCTGTAACACTTTAAAGTCTAACCATAACACTCTTCATGCCTCTAGGGTACCACAGAGTTGGGAGAAAAGGAGAAGTAGTTCACATTTCAAATAGGTTAGACTAGAAGTCCAACACATTACATAGTAGGCATTAAAATATTATTTGCTCAAAATGATCTTTTGAAGCACACATATGGTCACATTTTTTTATCTTTCTGGCAGATGAAAAATTAAAAAGAATGACTGCAAAAGGTATTTTCCTGTTGATAGCTGGTGTGCCGGAAAGCTGGGTCATGGCTCTCTGTGTGCTATTGTTTGTCAGCAATGATAAAATGATGAAAATGTAAACTGACTGCCTGAGGAGCAAACTTAGCTTTAGGTCAGGCAAAATTTCAAAAGTAGGAACTTGACCGACAAAGCTGACCTCAATATTTCCTGTGCTGCCTGCAGGAGTGCGAGACCTCAAAGAAAGATCATATGAGTGAGTTCAGCAGCGCGGAGGAGACACTTTGAAAATCGGGCACTTTCACCAAAAAGTTACAGTGAGTTACAGTGAGAAAGGGAAGCGTCATTCAACTGAAAGTATTCTTCCTGTGTCAAACACACAAAGAAATACAGTATTTCCCTGACTGTACCACTCTTACAGTAAAGAGTATGATATTGTACGTGCACTCTATTCATCATTGTTTGGTGTGTATTTATTGTATCTTGTATGTGTTTAACCTACCTCACATTTGGGTTTAAACAGGCCACTGAGATTGTTTATGATCCCATCCATGAGGAGTTTGGTAGGATTTAGGCTGTGGTCCTGAAAAAGAACACGACCCAGAGTTGTTGGTCATTGAAAATGTCTAAATAAATAAATTAAGCATTATAGCAAAAAATACAGCAAAACACTTGCAAGAATATAAAAGAAAATAACTCAGTTTTCTTCTAAATGCAACAAAATCCAAAATCTGTGATTCAGCTGAACCTTTATTTATCTATATCTTTATTTATCTTTTCAGTGTTTTTACTGACCAGCTTCTCAATTGTATTTTGCAAACATAGGCAAATTAAGACTGTGATGCCTGTAACACACAAAAAATAGAATAGAGTTTTTAGAGTAAGACTGAAATGTTCAAAATTAAATCTTCAACACACACTGGGTAATAAAAGGAGCATCCACCAAAGATTTGAAAAAGAATTTGGTATTCCGCCTACTACAGTGTAAGATATAGTGAAAAGACTCAGGGACTCTGGAGAATCTCAGTGCATAAAGGCCAAGGGCAGAATAAGCACTGAATGTGCGTGACCTTCGAGCCTATCGTGCTACCATAATGAATATAGCCACATGGAGTTGGTGGTATATTCAAAAATCATTGTCACAGTTTTTGCTCTCAGGAAACTATATTATATTATATTATAACGCGGCCGAGCTCATGTCAGATGGACCAAAAGATAATGGAAATGTGTTCTGTGTTTCAGCTTATTTCTGGGAAACAGACAATGGGTTCTCTGTGCCAAAGACAAAAAATGACTATCCAGACTATTATCATCAAAAGGAGCAAAAGCCAGCATCTGTGATGGTGTGGGGGTGCATCAGTGCCCATGCATATGTGTTGAGGTATTCATAGATACATTGGGATTTTAGAGAGGCTCAAGGCAAAGTCTGGAAAGTCTAGTATATTTGAGCAGGACAATACAAGGGATCATTCTGCATGTGCTACAACAACATGGCTATAGCCAAGCAGCGTGGCTATGTGATTACTGAAAATGTATGGTGTATCATAAAGAGGAGCACCAGACAATGCTGACCACAGGCTGTTGAGCAGTAGTATCCTCAGTTCACAAATGATTAAAAAGTGTAATTAAAAGCAAAGGTGATATGACAGGTGTAAACATGCCTCTGTTCCAACTTTTTCTGTGTGTTGCAGGCATCAAATTTGTTTATATTTACAAAATACAGTTAAGTTGGTCATTGAAGATGAGACTCCCCAAATGGGAAATTGACTTGTTACAACTCCACAGTGACAGTTAAAGAAGGAGAACGAAAAGGCAATTTAAGTTATCAGTAATAAGTAACGGTGGAACCAAGACAAATAGAGGTATTAAAGAAAGAATACAGAGAGCATAGGTAGTGGAGCGAATGTAAGGGTGTTTAATATGTGGATACTGGGTTTTTAATGTATACGTGTGCTATTGTTTAAATGATGATTAAATCTTGCTGGCAGTCTTATGACCGTGGCCACAAAAGGCTGCCTGAAATGTTCCATCTTAGTTTTGCTAGAATTACTCTGTGGCTGAAAGAGCTTCCTATATGCCACAGAGCAGGCGGCAGGGATTTTCTAGGATGGCACTGATCCACCACCATCCTTCTCTCTGCCACAGCCTCCAGACTGTCCAGTTCCAGTCTGACTACCAACATTACCTAGCTGATCAGCTTGTTCAGTCTGTTGGCCTCACCACACTTGATGCCATCTCCCCTACAAACAACTACTGAACAATGGACTTGCTACTACAGGTGAGAGGGAGTAGAAACAGTGTGTTCTGTCCTTTCTTGAAGCGGGGTCCATCTTGTTTGACCGGTCTAGTTGGTTGTTAATGCCAAATAACAACAAACAACAAGATATTGATATTGATTAAGTCCACAATCTATACCTCCTCTCGCAGAATGGTGAAAGGGACTGTGGTCGTCCTGCTCCTCCTGAAGTCCACTAAAATTGATATTGGCCTTTAAACAGTTGTTGCTGCACCACTCTTCAAAACTCTCAATCAAGTGTTTGTATTCTTCATTGTTATCTTTATCAGTGCATCCAATGATTGTAGAGTCATCAGAGAACCTTTGGAGGTGGGAGGTTCCTGCGTTAAAGCAGATGTCTGAGGTGTAGAGTGAAAACAGGCAGACTGGCAAAGTTCCTTGAGGTGTGCCGGTGCTGCTCGTCACCACATCAGATACCCAGTATTTCATCCTAATGTGTGCCTGATATCCAAACTAATTCCAGGCTTCCTTTTGGTTGAGAGATCATTCAGGAACTTTTCCACCATTAGCCACCATTTCCAACCTCAGGTTACACTAGTGTCAACTACCCATGAAATCATCACATTTTCCTTCCACATACCATTAATTGTTTTCTGTGTTTACATGCAACATGCAACCTATTTTTATACATGTCTGACTAAACAGAAATAATTTGATTAGGAGCTTTGAAAAAAGACAAAAGAAGCCTCTGGTAGGGAGAACATACATTGATTGTGCTGGGTGAAAGTGACACATTGTCTAGGTCTAGCATCAGAGCAGAGGGAGGTTCTTCGGAGCCCAGCTGATCCAGTTTCTTCTTCAGAATAAGCCTCTGGACCTCCAACTTGGCTCTTATTCCTTGAGACAGAGCAACCTGCTGCCGCCACTCCTCCAGTGCATGTCTCTTGCTGAACTGGTAGACCCTGGATAAATCAGAGGGCAACTGTATGTCATGGAAGGTAAATTAGATTTGTTTAGGACCTTTTCAGTGCGAGCAGCACAAAGGTTTGAACAAGTCAATAAAACAACAAGAGTGGCAATTAGACAATACTCAGGCACACAGACATCAGTAAAAAGCCTAGCAGGTTTGCAGATGCTTCCTACTGGCTAATTCAATCAATAAAAAGGCTTCAATAACAATAAGCCCCAAGGCAGAACTTCAAAAAATGAGCAAGGTCTTTATTGTAGAAGTCCTTAAAGCTAATCTAGATAAACAGAACAAAAATTAGAAGGATTAAGCTCATAGAGGGTGCAAGGACATTTGCTGTTGGATCCCTGTTAACCATTTCAACCTCCCTATGTATATGGTGTATGTACACCTCCCTTAAAAAAAAAAACCCCACAGGTTGTTTATGTAAAAAGCTTATTAAACTCCATAGAGATGGTTTATATTGAAGTGACCTCTGGGAGTTGTGTGAAACATGCCGTTTGTTTTATATTTCAAACTGATTTCATCACCTAACCATAAACTTATTATTTTATAATCATTCTCCAACCTCAAAGAAGTCATTTATTTCCAAACTGTGATTTTCTTCTATTTTCTTCTATTTTTTAACTGAAACGCGTGATATTTAACTGTTTATCTGTGGTATATCTCCTGCCACTGGTGTTCAAATAATATTAGGCACTAACAGACCTTGAAGAGGCCAACATGTTTTTGCCTGACCACATTTCTGTATACAGCAAATAAACTGAAGAAAGCATCATCTTGTGTAGGAACAGAACAGAGCATACTCATTCCAAGGTCATTCTAGCTCAACCTAATGCAACTTGTCACCATTGCTTTACAAAACATTTCTTCAAAATCCAGATGAAAGGACAACACAACCTCCACTCACTTTACTAACAGCACCACCACCATATGTGCTCTCCTGCATCATTTTTGCAAATAAACGCATTGTCCAGTTGTCCTCCAGGAGCTTGTTAATGACTGTGTTGCTCCCACAAGACTGTAAACCTCTAACACCTTCAGACAGCTTCATCAACCAAGACAAATGAGGGGATCAAGTTCCATAACTTGGACCATATTGATGTATTATAATTCATAAGGCACTTACTCTCCTGATGGGATGGACAGCCCGCAGAGACAAACTTGAGTAATTTGTCTTCATAGCTACCAAAGGCTTTGTGTTTTTATTTTGAAACCTCCTCTCCAACCTCTAAACACAACATCAGAGCAATATTGATTCTGGCTTGAGTTTGAGATCTGCTCACCTTTGGCCCTTTTTGACACCTTCCCGCTCTGCCTCCAGCTCAAACTCCAGCTGTTCTACCGAGGTCTGCTGGGAGCCCAGAGTCCGTGCCAGGTCCAGCAGCTCCTCTTCTACTGCAGTCAATCTGCAACAGAGAAATAATGTGATGAGATAAGCAGTGTGAGTTAATATGAGGTCAAAGTCAAGCGGGAGGAGGAAGGAGGAGGCAGTAGTTGAGACTTTAAAACAGAAATTTAGTAATGTGGTTGAAATTGCATTTCTTGTTCTCACTTGTGCTGCACTGTCTCAAGTGTGAGGTCATTCAGTTCAATCTCTCTGGGTGTTAGATGCTCAGCGTCCTCCAGAAGGCTACAGTCAAACTCTGCACAAGCAGGAATCTCCCCCACAGACCTCACAAACACACACACACACAAAATCCGTGGCACCATTCCTCTGCAGCATGGATTTCCATCACTGAATAGTGCACAGCTGGTGGGAAATATTTGTCTCAGTCTACCTGTTTTGGTGGATGAAGCTCTCGTACTCTCTGTGGGGATCGATGGCCGTTACAGCAGAAGATATCTCCCTGTGGATCCGTACCACTTCATGATGTAGGAGAGTGGAGATATCGAAATACTCCTGCAGTATCTCCTTTCTGGTTCAGAATTCAGGAAGGGCACATGAAAACAGAGTCACACATGATGGACAGATGTTGTCCTGATCAGTGATTTCAAAGACATGTTGCAAGTTTTAGCCAATTTCAAACCACATATACATTACTGCTCTTTTCCAAAACATAAGAATTTCCAGATTGATTCATATCAGTTCTATGAGAATCTGCCTGCCTGAGACAAGAAATCCATCACAGCAAACATGTATAAGCTTGTTACAGTTGTAATGGAGTTTCAATCAGACACTGTTTTGCGAACCCTGTGGCTCAAACAAGCTGTGACATCTGAGATCTGACAGCTGGCTGTCAAATATCTAATGCACGAAGATTGAAAATTCAGAATATCCATATCACCATTGTGCTTCATGTTTCTCTGCCTTAACATGATTTGATTTTCTTACGATATAACTTTTAAAATGAATGTTTACAGTAGGCAGTCAATCTGTGACAAAACAGGAAAAGCTGTCGCTGATGTCACAGTCATTGATGTCAAAGGCATATTACAAAAAAACAACAAGGAAGTTGATGGGAAATAAACTAAATGTTGCATTACCTGCATCAGCGCAGGGAGATTTCAAGTTTATGCAAGATTATTTTGTTATATTTAAAATAAGTGACTGTTAGAAAATGTTTGATGTAGTTTATAGGAAAATGTTTGGAAAAAAGGGTAATAATGGAGAATTATTTAGACTTCTAATTAATGGACTAACATTCATGATGTGGTATGATAAAATAAAATCTCCTCTGTAGGAACTAATGGAAATCTGGTGTGATGTCAATGAACAGTGGACAACGGTATGTATGAAAAGTTTTTGTCAGTTTGAACGCATCTCTTATTTTCTCTCTGTCATTCAGATACCCACACACAAGCAGACACAAACACAGTCTTCTCTCCACTCTGTAGTGATCTTACAGTATGAACACCATCTCCTGCTGCAGAGTCTGCAGTGCACTGAGTAGAGTGGGCTGGATCTGACTGTAGTGGTGCTGATGGTAAACCTGAGCAGCTCGCACAGACAAGACATACTCATTATGCAACTCATGAAGTTTCACTGAAGCCTTTATGTAACGCTCCTTCGCCTTGTCTCTGTCTTTATCTGCACACACACACAGGAAGGAAGGGGGGTGACATTTTACAACGCGATGATGGAAATACACCGTTTTACACTGTACTAAAATAATAGAAAGACCCACTCTGTCCTCAAACCCTCAAATGAAATAAAGTAAAACTCTGCACAGTTAAAAAAAAACTGTGCCATCACATTGAAACCAATTATTTTCAAAGAAGTAGGTGATAATTGGAATCCACCTTTATTGGCCTCTTGGTACTTCCTCTTAGCCTGAGCTACATCCCTCACAGCTTGTCTGTAGCTGGTCTTCAGCCTCTCCAGCTCTGTTTGGGTCACCTAAGGCAGCACACAGATACAACAGCATGTTTTATGGTACACAAACAGATGGAAACAATATAGTGGAAGGACAAGTGTGATTCACCAGAGCAACTTTAGTGGTTAACAGCTACTTCACTAAATGTTGAGAACTAAATGACACAGGAAGTGCACAGAAGCCATGGTATGTTTTACTGCAGAGGAACACGAAACATGAGAGAAGACAAATGAGGAAATGGTCTGGCCTTTGTTATGCTGCTGGTGGCAATACTTCAAAACTCCACCTGATGTTGTTTAGTTACAAGAATCTATTCTATAACCACACAGTGATACACACAAAACTTAAAGCTGCCACAACTGCCCCTGTACAGCACTAAACATGAACACATCATCTGCCTGATGTAATTGGGTAATAAAACAGTGTAGAGTATTAAAAAAAAAAAAGAAATTAAAATGCATTTCCACATACTCTTTCCAGTCTATTGAACCTCATCCCATTTGACACCTGTCTGTTTATTAAGCCGTAGTGCTCATCTGCATGTGAAGATGATCTACTATACAAATTTCTACAAGTAGGTTTTGACCGCAACAGCTTCTGCTTTCTCTGATCAAATGGATACAGTACAACAAGTAAATACGCTATCTCTACCAAATATAACTTTACACTTCCGACCACAGAACACAGTAAATACTTAGTCACATATATTTGTACAAACATGATCTTCCTTTAAGAAGTAAATCCAAATCTTGTTTACTTTAGCTTTTAGTTTGAGTTTTTGTATGTATGTGTTGTTTGCCTGTGCTAATTTAGAGGCAGAAAAGTGGCTAAAAGGTGTCAGCAACTAGGACCTCAAAAGAGCAACAGTCATCTATACAAACTATACCTGAAAAATAACAGCTTAATTTCAGCAGTGAGCGGTTTCATCACAGTCAAAGGTCTGACTGTACAAAGGGGGTTCGTCTGGCTTTTATCATGATAGCTGCTTGTTTGTAGGGGTGCATTTGAGTTTGTGTGTGTTACATACCTTCATGAGTTCCTGTCTCAAAAGGTTCCAATGCTCTGCGTAGGTTTTGCGGAGCTGCTGTTTGTCCCTGATGAGCAGCGTCAGTTTGCTGATGGGACCATCAAGCAGATCCTCAGAGCGTTTCTTCATCAACTGACTGAGAGATTCTGTCTGAGAGACTAGTACTCCCCACGACTGACAGACAGAGCCAGTGCCAGAGAGACAGGTCATTTAAACAACAGAAAATTAGTTGATTAAATGGAACAGGGGACACACACACACACACACACACACACACACACACCTCTGCCAAGGCCACACAGTCACACACACGCACATGAACGTTTCATTTCATTTCATTGTGATCTGGATTTGTCCGTTTCTTAGCCAGCAATGTATCTCAAAATCAGATCAATAGATTTAATTAGTCAAGTAAGATTTGAAGTCAAATGAAAGTCAGAACATAAACTACTATTTAAAAACATTTCTATCTTTTAACCTCTGAATTTTGAGGTGCAGAAAAGACTGAAAATTTTGTATAATGCTTCCCCATCAGGTAAAAAAAACACCTGATGAAACTCTGTAGGAATGAGACCAGGCCAAAAACCAATACTGAAGGGCCGTGATCTTCAGGCTCTGAGGCAGTGCTGCATTACAAACAGATATAATCCTGTAGTGGAAATCACTGCATGGGCTCAGAAAATGAATGTCAGTGTACATGGTTCATCGCTACAAAAAAAGTCTACCATGCATAAAAAACTCAAATGGATCAACAAACACCACCAACTTTTCAGGGGCCAAGCTCATTTAAGACTGAGGTGAAGTGGAAAGACGTGAAGACGACTCTGAAATCTGACGAGGCAGAATCTGAAATTCTTTTTGAAAATCATAGACACTGTTTCCATCCAGGCTAAAGAGAAGAGGAAATATTTGGCTTGTTATGCACAGTTCAAATGCCAGCATACATGATGGTGTGGGGGTGTATTAGCACACACATCATGGATATACATATCTGTGTCACCATGCTGCCATTCAGACGACGTCTTTTTCGGGGAAGGCCTTGCTTATTTCAGTGCGACAATGCCAACAGAGCGCGATCCATGTTAACAGTCTGGGTGCTAAACTGTCCTGACTGCAGTCCAGACCTAACAGTCATTTAAACATTTGGTGCTTTATGGAGGGGACAATATATCAAAGGAGACCCAAACTGTTAAGCAGCTGAAATCCTATATCAAACAGTAATGGGGAAAAATTCCTTTCAGCTGGTTTCTTCAGTTCCCAAATGTTTACAAGAAAAGGTGATCCAACACAGTGGTAAACATGTCCCTGTCCTCTCATTCAGAATTTGAATTTATCTTTCAAAAAAATAATTTCTCATTCAACATTTGATATGTTGTCTTTGTACTATTTCCAATCAAATACAGATTTTAAGTTATTAACCTATCATTGCATTCAGTTCCCATTCAGAAACACACAGTGTTTCAACATTTCTGGAAACAGATGTGTTTTTATTTTATTACATTTTTGTATCTTAATATTTTTTTTCAGCTTCTTTTCATTATTTTCTGTAAATTGCACTGGATTTCAAGTATATGGATATATATGTTTTTATCTTTCTTTTTCAATTTGTTTTTATTTGTTATTAAAATTATATTTGCAAAGCTGCATCACATTATGAAGCTAACCTGTGATTAGGGAAGTGTTTTCTTTCATGATGACTATATTCTACCAGATATTTGAAAAAAAAATCTTCACTTTCTGTTGCACAAATAATCAAATGGAAAGAAATCTTTTGGGGTGCTGGCAAAACCATTTTCACTTCACTTAAAAAAACCTTCTTAATGGCTGATGATGATTGATGATCAGCTCCTGATTCAGGTGTAGAGTGAGACCTCACCTTGTTGAGTTGACTGATGTAGTCCAGTCCTGCACCAAGCTGAGGTCGGTCCAGCTTATCAGCCATTGCAGCCATGTGGTGCAGCTGCACTGAAAACTCCCGCTCACTCTTAGCTCGCTGACCCATCCACTTCTTCATGACCTCCATCAGATGAAGCTCTGAGTCCAGCAGCCGCATGACAGCTGCATGTGCCTGTGGACACCTCAGGTCCTCCCCGAAACCCATCTCTGAATATTTAAACATCCAAGGATTTGTTGTCCAGAGTAAATCCTACAGCACCTGTGTGTTCTCACGAGTGGAACAGAAACAGAGTGGTGAGCTGAAGCAGCTGTGAATGACCAGAAGCAGACAGTTGTCTGTGGTCATGGAAGGGTTTCACTTCCCTATTAGCAAATTAAAAAAAGTACAGGCACTCATACAAGGCAGAACTTCCTTGTGTCTGTTTGAATGTGATTATGCTTGTAATTGTCCAATAACACAAAAGCAAGGCACAATATATTAAAATTATTATGATATGACACAGTCACCCAAACCTATTAATCCTGTACATGTACAAGGAAATAAAAGGTAGAAATGAAACAGAAACAGATGCAGGCTGAACGCTGCCTGAGAAAGACCACTAATGCTATCTATGTCTATCTCTTGCTCTGCATGTGTCAGACACATCACATATTCTTTGAAGTAGAAAGTAAATAAAGACATTATATCTACAGTGTTACTGCAAGTACAATTTGAGATGCATTTGCAATTTCATTTTTATATGTCTTATACGTTTGCTTTCACTACATTTTAGAAGCAAATATTATAATATCAATCAATCATTTTACTACACTAATTTTATTTCACAGCTGTAGTTACAAGTTACTGCACTGTTACCTATAAAATATGATTCTAAAAAGATTCAACTACCAACACTTTCTATACTGTGAAATAATTAAAATATGGCTTAACCTCAACCAACTTATACATCAGTGCAACAGCATTAATAATGAAGTTACATAATTCCTGACAATCCTCCACTCACGGGGGGCATTTTGTCTCAATAATCAGTGCTTTAACTTTTGATGTTTCACAATAATTACTTTATGTTTCTGTAGTGCACTGTACAGTATGTGGGATGAAGGACTTTTATATTGCTGTACTGCTACTTTTACTTAGATAAAAGAATACTTCATCCACTAAAATGTAACACTAAAACAAGCAAGTGTAAGTGTTTATAATGCCTTGATGCCTTGACTGTTCAGTAGAAATGAACATTTAGCGTTGGAGCACTGTGGCTTTAAGGCTTTGCCACAGTGACCTAAAAGTGTAACACAGGCAGTTTACCATTGAGCCTAATATATGCAGCTGTATATTAAAACTGTGACCTGTGACACCTTTTAGCAGTGTGCCCAAGCCTTTTTAGACCAAAGTCTAAACTGCTGATGGAGTTTGTTACTTAAATTATTTGTATCTGTTTTCACACTTTTTACATCATCGTGAACACAGTCTCACTTCATTATTTGTGTTCAGTCTCACGGACTTGATTACACCACATCAAAAGCACTTCTTATATAAGCTGCAAAGAACAAGGGACACAAATACTAAAGACAACACAGCACTGCTAAGACTACTTTTACAGACCGCAGAGGAAACGTTTGCTTTTAAGTTTAGGTACAGTAGGTACAACTGAGTTGCAGGTCATGTTAAAGCAAAACTATTGCTAAAGGCAGCAGATGTTGTATCATGTGTTTAATGTTCAAATATCATTGTTACAGTCGACTACAGTAAATGTTTTATGTGCTGTTCTTTCAGTGTCATTTTGATTAAAACTAGTTTAAAAAAAGTTAATATTTTATTACAAATCAAACACAGTAGACCTTTTTTTATTGTAAAATGCCAAGGTGAATACTTGATGTCTGTGTGACTAAAATCCATTGCTTCAAGCAGCTAGTGCATGAATGTAGATTCATGCACATGAAGCCCATTCGTCACCCACAATCACAGTAGACCAAAATAATTAGCAATCTGTATAAAAATACATTAAAACCTAAGATTAACACCCTTAAATAACTATTGATGTTGCACATTTAATGCACTTAAATGCATATTTCTTTAATTTTAGATTGTCCCACATTTGAAACCAGCAGAACAAAAGAAAACACTATGATATAATTACCATATTATACTAATGCATGAATATAACATCAAAATCTGATTAAAACTGGCAACATCGCTTCAGTCATGATCACAATTTAAATGTTATTGTTGCCATGTTAGCATCACATGTCATTATATACAGTTAGGCCCAGATATATTTGGACAGTGACACAATTTTCATGATTTGGGCTCTGCATGCCACCACATTGGATTTGAAATGAAATAACTGAGATGCAATTAAAGTCCAGACTTTCAGGTTTAATTCAAAGGGTTGACAAAAAATATCAGATGAAACATTTAGGAATTGCAACCATTTTTCTACAAAATGTCCTCATTTCAGGGGCTCAAAAGTAATTGGACAAATTAACATTACCATAAATAAAATGTTCGCTTTTAAAACTTTGTTGAAAATCCTTTGCAGGCAATGACTGCCTGAAGTCTGGAGCCCATGGACATCACCAAACGTCAGGTTTCCGCCTTTATGATGCTTTGCCAGACCTTTACTGCAGCCGTCTTCAGTTGTTGCTTGTTTGTGGGTCTTTCTGCCCTACGCTTTAAGTTAAATGCATGCTCGATCGGGTTGAGATCTGGTAATTGACTCCACTATTCAGCTACTATGCCTTAAAAACTCCTGGGTTGCTTTCACAGTCCAATCAACTTTGCTGCATTTGGCTGATTCTGAGCAGAAAGTATATCCCTATACACTTCAGAATTCATCCGGCTGCTTCTGTCACATCAATAAACACTAGTGACCTAAGGCCATTGGAAGCCATGCATGCCCATGCCATCACATTGCCTCCACCATGCTTAACAGAAGATGTAGTGTGCTTTGGATCATGAGCCATTCCAAGCCTTCTCCATATTTTCCTCTTCTCCTCATTATGGTACAGGTTGATATTAGTTTCATCTGTGCATAGAACTGGACTGGCTTCTTTAAATGTTTATTGTCAAAGTCTAATCTGGCCTTTCTATTTTTGAGGCTGATTAATGATTTGCACCTTGTTGTCAATCCTCTGTATCACACCTGTATGTTGTGATGGAGTTTCACCATAGAAGATCCTCCACTACTGCCATCTTCCATGGACGACCAGGCCTTTTTGAGTTCCCGAGCTCTCAGAATGTACCAAACTGTTGATTTGGCCAATCATAACAATTTCTGCTCTCTCTCTGATGGATGATTTTTTTTTCAGCCGAAGGATGGTCTGTTTCACTTCCATTGAGAGCTCCTTTGACCGCATGTGGGTTCACAGCAACAGCTTCTAAATGCCACACCTGGAATGAACTCCAGACATTTAACCTGCTTGATTGATGGATTAACAAGGGAATAGTTAATGCAGCCCATGAAATAGCTTTTGAGTTAATTGTCCAATTACCTTTGGTCCCTTGAAAAAGAGGCAACTACATTTTAAAGAGCTGTAATTCCTAAACCTTTCCACCAATTTGGATGTGAATACCCTCGCTTTAAGCCAATATTGACTATATAACATATAGCTTATATAACATATAGTTTTGATAAACAGCTAAAATAACAAAACTTGTATGTCCAAATATTTCTGGGCCTAACTGTATTTACTGTACTTGAAGTGCATTTAATTGAATCCAAGAACACGCATTCAAATTTGCATAGATCTTTATTTTAGTAGAATCTATAATTGACATCAATTAAATAAAAAGGAGAAAAACAAGAGCAAAACAATCTTTAAATTACAAGAAAATTACACTGCACCGATCAAATAGTACAAAAATAGGCCTTATTTTAGAGTTATGTCCCATGTAAGATAGTCATTCTTGTATATTATTCATAGGTCACAAATCTGTAAGCCACAGGCCAAGAACCGCATGTATAGGCAGGAAAAGGCCAACAGAGGCTGCTCCACTAACCCCTCCCACATCACAAAGTGTTTCATTTATACTTAATCAAGCATGTGCACATACGGACGCATGTAGATCTGATACAGCCCTTAAGTTAATGGAGATGGGATACATTCTACCTCCTCCCTCCACAGCTGCTGAACATACACTGCAGATCTTTAAAAAGGCAGAGATGACAAAATGATATCAACAAAACACTTTGAACACAAGCGAAAGGGTCGATGGACAGTGACAACCTGAAAGCAACACGTCTTAACGCTAAACAGACAGCATTAAAATGATTGTCTTTGGTTATGCCAAAGATATTGCTCCCATTAGCTCCATCGGACTTCATATTTATCACTTCAGACAACATCCTAAGGTAGAACTGAAGCAGCATCAAGCTCGACATGAAATTAATCGGCGGTATAAACAACAAACCTACATCATGCCCTTGGGTGAGTCTTTTCTTTGTAATCAAAGACAATTTGCAACAAGCAGAATTTTTGTAACTTTTCTGTTGAAAACTGTTGAGACTAGAATCCGGAGCTACGTTCTGGCACAATTAGAGTTTTTTAGTGTGTACTTTCCATCACGTTCTTGCAATGAAAGGAGTGAGCTGGCTGCTAATGGTTTTCGGCAGCTCCCTGTGCTTTGGAAGCAGCTACTTAATGCTGCCTGCATTCATGATTTTCTTAAATGCTGAACACTTGAATGCACAGAGCTTCGAGTTCCTCAGTTTAAAGTTTTTTGACTTTACCAGGGTGTAGTGAATACAACATCAAGCTAAAATGAATAAATCATATTGTGTGTGCACTCGAAGGGCCAGAGAGACTAAAACTGAAAACCCCAAAATGCTGCACATCAGGAGAAACTAATCTTTCTGGAAGCAGCATAAATCCTTTGTAAGGGAACATATCATCAGAATATATTTTGTTGACTGAGTGTTCATAGCAAATGAAACAAACTGGTCAGAATTTCACATTATAGTTAATTATAGCAACTCAGAGCATCCAGAGTTAAAAGAAAAAAGTTTATGGAAGTAATTCTGGTGCTGCATTAGCCCATTATCTCTTGTTTACACACTTCACGCCAAGCTGGGAAGTCAATGAGATTTTGTGGCTCAAGACTGAAGCTGTAGTTATTACATTTTTAAATTAGCACCCTCCTTAAAGTAGGGCTAATCAAAGCCTAAATGGCAGTAGGCACTAATGCAAAAGCCATGCAGCACTCACTCGTTATTCTGCCACATTAGCTTTGTTCCTTTTGAGGGCGTTTTGCTCGAAATTCACATCCTCAGGTTGGTTTTCAATCCAGTTTAGTGCTTCCTGGCTAAATCTATTGCAATGAGCCAAATGTGCTACACCTGCCCCAACCATCTGAGATGAATCAGGCATCCTGGCGCAGCGCACAGTTTGGAAGGACACATACCAATCTTCCTCCAACCTTCCGAAAATGATTTGTGTTGGTTTGAAACACTTTATCTTCTGTAGTTTTTATATTTTTTCTCTACACAATTTAAATCACATTTAACTTATTTCATATTTGTGAATAAAACACGAGAAGGCTTTGCAACACAAGTGGTTCAATTAATAGACTTGTTTTGTGTGCTTGTGCACATTCCCACCCTTATAACAAGTAATAATAGTAAGTAAGTAAATAATTTGATTGTCAGTGACAGAATTTAACAAAAGGTCTTAACCCCAGTTGGAGCCACTCAGGCAGAAACACACAATTTTACTTTGACATAGATTTAGAAGATGTATGGACATTCCATGGCCTTTCCATTTTCAATAACAGGTTTTAAAGCCAAGGTATAACTGCCCGTGAATGCTGATCCTAAAGCCAATATATTTCAGGAGATATAGGAATTTCAGGGGACTAAAAGTTACACAGTTGCTTTACAGTTTCTGAATTGCAATTGCAGTTTCTCCTCTAAAACATAAATTTGACTTACATGCCTTTCCCTCCTAAACCTTTCCCAAGAAGCAATTTCATATTTGACTTACATATAATTTGACCTCTATAATCATTTAACAGCCCCTCTAACAGCATATGAAGCCTTGCTGAATGATATGAGAGGTAGATAAAAAGGATGAGCAGCTGCGGTTTTGTATGCATGTCATCACCATGACAACCTCTCTCAGCAAGCGCCACTGTTTTTGTACTGGAAATGAAAAAATAATCATTTCAACATAGTGGAAAAAGAGATCAATTGATTCAAAATGGCTACACTGGATTAAATGATGAGGTGTATATTTTACATCATAACCATCCCAGGAGAAAAATCACTTTAATACTATTTTCCCTAAAGGTATCATTAAAATCTCTCAGAATAAATAGTTTGCTGCAGAATGTTTCAGAATATAATTAATTGGCAAGTATGCTGAAGAGATAATCTGAAATTCAGATTAGATGAAGACTGCAGGCTAAGTGCAGACGAGAGTCTCGAAACAATATTTAAGATTTGAAGAAGAGAGCAGAGACTGTGAGTCGGAGGAGGAAAGGAAACCCTCACTTCAGAGGGCAGATAAACATTTCTCAGAGTCATGTGCATTAAACGAACACACACACACACACCCGCACACACACGAACCAACATTCAGTCATTATGATATAAGGCGCATGTAATGTGTGTTTATAGTGCTAATGCGCTCTGACAAAAGGGGAAAGCTTCAATGGATTGTTGGTGCTCTGTCATGAAATCAATCAAAGGTAACTGAGCACCTGCCAGCAGCTTTGAGAAGCTCTTCTGCTCAGAAGTCACATATTGTTCTGGGTCCCATCAACACCTCTGCTGCTTCTCTCTGATCCTCGGGATGCGAGCACCACACACAAAGAAATTAAATACCTCCAGAAGGTACGGCACCTCGGGGTTGATCGAATAATATGTCTGTGTGTGTTTTTCCTTTTTTAATTTATCTTACTTTTAGATCCCCTTCCATGCGATGGTTGGGATGATGAGCACAGGAGAGAATTTATTGTTTTCAAACCGGAGTAGGTTCAGTCCATTGTGAATCCCAAAAGGCCAATGGAAGCTTTGCTAGTTGTGTGAGTCACAGTTTGTTCTGCCAGAGCTGAGAGAGATCTTTCCAGATTGTGTGTACAATATGAGAACTAAAGCTCCCATCACATCTAGAACAATAACAATACAGATAAAGGGAATGACTGTATGAATAATAGATTTGGTTTAAAGTAAATACAATTACGGTCTCATCGTCAAAATAAAAGAGAAAGCTCCCAGACACTTTGTCCTGCTTCTCTTACTAGTGACACACAATTATAAGCTATAAAAGTCTGGACATTTTCTTCACTTTAAATATGTAAATCTCTACAGACAAATGGTGCTTGTCTAAACAGATTTTGGACACTGATGTCACCAAACACTTTAGAATCTGTGTTTCCAAACCAGATTTCATGCCTCAGAATACAATTTGTTATCACCTTTCTGTACTAAATGTGACAGGAACAGCTTTAGCTTCTCTATAAAGGGCACTACATTATTAGATTAACATGCTCGCATTCACACAGACACATTCCTTCAGACATGTGCGCGCACACACACACCCCTCTAGTCCTCACATTCAACAATCTCGTCTGGCTACTGCACTCAGACTGATGGAAAGAGGAAAAAATAGGAACAAAGCAAATAATAATCATTTGTTTACTGTAACAAAAAGGAACTGGAGGGGAAAATGGACTCTGCACAGAGACACTGTTTGCAATTGAGGGCAAAAGGAGGGAGAGAGCCAGTTTAATAGAAATGCGCCCAAGTGTGAACAAAGCAGAGCTCGGGATGGCCCAAGCTCTGAGACAGAGCAGCTTCCCATCAGGTCGACCACAGCGAAGTGGAAGACAAGATCCTGAAGCAGGATGAAAACCCAGTAACAGAGAGAAAAAAGGATGAGAGATCAAACCAGAAAAAACTGAAAGGACAGTTACCACAGCCCTGAATTATCCGACAAATGGGGGTGAGAGGCTTTTAAGAGCGGGAGAGAAGAAGGATGTTTGGGAGGCATTAAAGAGCACTTTGTGTTTTAACAAAGGCAGTCCTCTCATTTTGGACGTCAAACTCTTCGTTGTCGGAGTCTGTATTTACCCCGTCATCCCCCCACACTGTCGGGATGCCACGGTACGACACCACCCTACTACCCCTGAGGCCAAAGCTGCCCCCAAGACTGCCACCAGCCTCTAGAGAAGGCAGCTTGATGAGCGCGCCTGAGCGCAGCTGCAGCAGCAGGAAGATGCCACCGAAGGTTGCGATGATGGCCATGCAGCTGAGCACGGCGATAGTAATGGGCAGCTGGGAGCTGTGCTGGAGCTGCAATCCTGGGTTCCCCTGGCCCCTCATGAAGCTACCAGGGGACTCACGCATATACTGGTTGAGGTGCAGGCAGGTGCCAGAGATGGGGTCCAGGGAGCTGTGAGGGGGGCAGGAGAGGCAAGCCCGAGGGCTGAGGCTGCTGCAGGTCAGGCAGGGCTCTGGGCAGGGCAGGCAGGCTGGGACGGAAGATGGTGTTATAGAGTTCCCCACTGTGTAGTTGAGGGGCTGAGAACCCACTGAGAAGCCTGCAGGACATTCTTTCACACAACCCTGCTGAAAGAGGTAGTAGCCGGCATTGCACTCTGTAACACAGAAATACACAGAGATAAACAGCTGCACACACCTTTTACCTTTTCATATGACTCATCATGACTCCGATGATCCAAAAACAGAGAACTAGAACTGTCAAGACATTCCAAGGCTCCAACATGGTAAACAATGTTGTGGCTAACATTTCTGTATTTATTCATCCAAGAGTTGTTGTAAGACAAAGTTTGAGGCAATTTCCATTTTTTTAGTGTTACTTTTGCTTACTAAAAATCTGATAACAAAATGTAAATGCTGAGTGCAGCATGTTTAAGTCAACAGACCAATTTCCATATGCAGCAGGTCCAGATGCACATCACTGCCTATAATGGCAATTAGCAGACAATGGGTGCTCGGGAGTACCAGAGCCGAAAACAGGAATGGGAGCTAACAGAAGGAAAACATTTTCTGCTACAGGGTTTTGTCAAGTTGTTTTGTCAAGTACTAAACTATAGTTGTTTGTCAGAGAGCACAGTGCACTATGTAAATCATGATAATCATACAAAAGGCTTGAATATCAAGTTTACAATAAACTCAGTTAATGATCCAATTCTATATATGATCTGTCAGTATGTAAGTACCTCTGACAGCCTGTAGGGGTCAGACGTTCACTGTCAGACAAGATGCAGATGGACTGGTGCTCAGTCAGTGGTATCTTTACACCTTGCCTTTAGCAGTATTTGGATTATGTAGGGGATGGCTGTATGGACAGCATTAAATTAAATGGGATTATTAAAAAAGGACCTGGAGTAAAATTTAATTTGTTCTCAACAGAATGTAGGTCTCCATTTAAAAATAAAACCGATACTAAGGCTACTTATTGTGTAAAGTTTGCAGGACAATTTTAATAAGACAACTGTGTGACTTTACTTTACGAACATACATGGAATAATATTCCATCTCATTCACTTCACACTATCCAGGCTACTTCACGTGTGACATCGCAGCATGACTCAATGATTTCACTACATCAGCTGTTGTGACAGTAACTTCCACAACTAAACTGGAGACAAGAGATACCAGTCTTACCAATGCAGATCTGCCTCAGGTCCAGCGTCTTACAGCTGATGTTGGCAGGCTGAGGCTTGTCAGAGGAACTGGAAGATGATGAGCCAGTGCCGTACAGCACCAGGATGAACTGGGTCAGGGTGCCTGAGTGGAGAGACGGAGATAAGAGACTGAAATTAACCAGGGAAAAAGTAGGCCTGCCAAAACAGTACAACTCGGGCACTCCCTAGGGTGAATTTTATAAATGTATCCTTATTTCATTGTAGATTTTCAGCATTCACTGGCACAAAATGACTCATTCAAACAAGCTGCAATTTCAAGATGACATGATTTCACTCTGTGCTTAATAGGGGTGTTACAAAGTGCACTTCTGTCAAGAATCATTTCAAGTGTGAGGCCTTGTTCAGAGATTCCACTTTGGTAAATCACTTCTTACTGAGGAGGGAGGTGTGAGGCTTTTATCTAGATCTGTACACTGACATTTTATTAGTCTATGGCTATTGCGTTGTGGATAGGCCTGCTATGTCCAGATGGAGGACTGGCAGATAATCCAAGGCAAACATCCATCCATCCATTATCTTAACCACTTTTCCTCTTAAGGGTTGCAGGGATGCTGGAGCCAATCCCAGCTGTCACTGGGTGAGAGGCAGGATACACACTGGACAGGTCGCCACTCTATCACAGGGCCAAAACTGAGAGACAACCATTCATAATCACATTCACACCTATGGGCAATTTAGAGTTGCAAGTTAACCTAACTGCATGTCTTTGGATGGTGGCACAGGGAGAACATGCAAACTCAACACAGAAAGGAACCCAGCCGGTGGATTCAAACCCAGGTTCTGCTACTTGTGAGGTGACCGTACTAACCACCACATCTTTAGCATGCACCCTGCTACAAGAAAACAGAGTGCTACAGAACCACACAGAGTCAGCTTCACAGCTCCTATAAAAAGAACAAAGGCGCAGACACTGGGATACAAAAGCCATTTGATCTCTAATCTCCTGTCTCTGAACTCTTAACCCCAGAGTTGAACTCTAGACAGATTAATATACGTGTAGCACTCAAGAAAGGTCATTTTATGCCGTCTTTAGTAGCCTGGTGGTTAAGACACATACTGTCCTATGCGACTACAACCTGAATTACATCGACCTCTCAACTTTTGTTGCATGTTATATTTAAATTTTTTGAAAGTAGCTGATTTACACATTAGTCAATTTAATCAATTTACAATAATTATTAATATAATATTGCCACTCCTTTGTATGTAAATTGAGATTTCAGTTTTCATATTTGGTATTTTAAGCATCTGGCCTTATTTCAAATGTAGCCAAAAGACAGATAAACCTGTGCACGTCAAAACTCAATATATACAGTAAACACTCAAAAAAAAAAAAAAAAAAAAGCTAATGTAAATGCACCCAAATGTTCCTTTGCAGCATCTATTTTATAGATACTTTACCATAGTCACTGGCACCAGCCACGTTCTCAATCTCTAGAGTCCACTGCCCGGTGGGGATCTCATCCCAGGAGTGGGTGGTCATGAAAGCCCAGTCATTAAAACCCTCTGATGAGTAGTCATGGGGCCTGCAGGAAAACAGTGTAAACTATTTGTGAATACCAATATGTACTGTATGCCTGTGTGTTTGTGTAGTTGTGTGCTTGTACCTGGGATGGAGCAATGTGGAGCGTGTTCCTGCAGGACTAATGAGATGGATAGCTAGGTTTCCCCTCCGGTTGTAGGACAGGGTGAGCCTGGCCTGGACGTGCTCTAATGAGGTGACATAACTGTCTGTCCCAAAGCAGCCGTCCACGCTCTTGTTAATCAATAAATGGCTGCCGATGTTCCTGTCCATACATGAGAAATGACAGATGAAAAAGACACATTAAGACAGTGGTGTGCATTTGTCGTAGGTTGTGCGTTGCTGAAATCATTACTGGCTTAGTCTGAGCTTTGGATAAGCTAGTGTATGCTCCAGATAACGATTTCTTCTTGTTTCTGGACAGTGAGAAAGTCTGCAAAGGTTATAGAGTTTGTGGCCTTGAACAGGATTAGTGTCTCACCACCTGTAGCACCAGTGTCCTCTGTGCAAGTAAAGCACCAACCTCTTTTTACTCTTCCCTAAATCCGCTTAGGAGATTACACGCATCCACAACAATTCTGAGGAGGAGGAAGGCAAGGTTTTAGTGACACTGAGGTGCCCAAATTATAGATAAGACGTGGTGTGATAACTAAACTGTCACTGTTTTTTAAAACACAGTCCCTCCAGGTCTAATTCTAATTTTTCATGATGCATTAAAAGCCTACAATACATAAACATCTTCGACCTTTGAAGCAGCTTCACATGAAAACAGTCTAAAAGGTTCATTTACAGCATTTTTCTAGACACCAACAGGCTCTTTAAGGGCTGCCCACATTATTATGATGCAAACTGACAGCAACACTTCATAGCACTTTGCATGTTTACTTGCAGTAAGTAGTTTGTGGTGTTCCTAGGTAGAGTCAGAACACGTAGGGGGAAGAAGCGGAAATTTATACAAATGGCTGCTGAAGATGATTTATCACATTGCCAGTTGAGAACTGCAGCACAAGCGTCTGTGATTTAAGATCTGGTGGAAGCAAAAATTTGTGGCACTGTTGCAGGCATAGCATCTGTTTACACAAACGGAGACTGAGGGAGGGGTATTCTAAAAACATTTAGCATAACCAGCAACCTGCCATTCAGACACGATGGGAAATCAACAAGTAAATGAGGGCAGATGATCAGAAAAGATGAGAACTTCAGCTTTTATTATGAATATTATCAACAGCAATTGTAGGTATGAAAATGGTCTTTGATTATTGCCATTTCTCTGCTCTGCAATACAATACCAACCAAGAGTTGCATTCTGCTTGAATTTGTTTTTTCACTGGCATTTAGCAGCTGTCAACAGATTTGGCCCAATGCATCATAAATCTCTACTTAAATAGTCATTACATATTTGTCATTTATTAAATAATTTTTACATAAAATCCGTTTACACCAGTAGGGAGATGCAAAAATTTACTTTATGTGCATAAAGATTTTCAGAACAACCAGAAACTATTGTGGCAACCAGCCAAACTTTAACAATTGTTGTCGATTTGATAAAGTACATTGGTCAAATGAAAGGTTGATTGCAAATCACATACTGTTTTTTAGAAACAGCATAAAGCTCATACCAGTTAGCTGCATTTTCTATAAAACAGTCGTGCAATAGTACTACTGAAAGTTGTAAACGTTAAGTTTAATAAATTTGAAATCAAACAATAAATGTGCACACCCACGTACTGTACATGCCTACTGCATTAAACGTTCATAAAAATATTTCTCCAGCACCCAAAACTGTATGCCCACTTATTCAGTTAGACACATATAAAGAAGCTTTTCTGCTAAAATGCCAGGCTTTGAGGCATAATCCATTTTTTATATGTAAACAAATCATGAAACTGCAAGCTTCTTTCACTCCAAAAGTCTTCAATGAAGAGAATTTAAATTAAAACAAGCCCAAGTAAAGGGCCAAATGTGGTAATCATGGTCTTAATCCTGATGATGCAGTACAGCATCTACGTAGCAGTTCATGTAATGTGTTCTTCCTTAAAATGTCTCCCCTTCAAGAATATCGTCCTGACTGTGTTTTAGGTAATCACTAGACGTAATTGCTGGTAAGAAAGACACTGAACCCCTACCTGCTCACTTATTTCGAGTCACTCCAGATAAGTGAGCCAGCTAAACACCTAAAATGTAAATTGAATAACTGACTGCTGCTCCCAGACGCTCGAACCATCTGCTCTGAATATCTCATAGCTGCAGTAAAAGAGAGAGAAACCTCAAACCCAGCTAGAGAAGTGACAGGGAGTGCATAATGAAGAGAAGACGTCAGACTGTGTTTAGACTGTGACACCAGGAAAAGAAGGAATTAAATGGCTGAGGAGAAATATTGAGTCTTAACGTTGAAAGGAACACATACATTGACAAATTATTATTTCTCTTTTAAATGCTCCCTCTCAAGCTGAGCACCCGCACCAATGTGTGCGTGCGCGCACGCGCACACAGAATGAGGCAGAGCATTTCAACATGCGCCCAGAGCTGAGATGAAGACACAACGAAGTCACTGCAGCAAAGCATGACAGCTCAGTCATACACAAGCATCTCCTCCACCTGCTCCCTGTTACGGACACGTTTAATGTCAATTTCTCTTACCACTCACTACGTCTAAAACATACAGGCTTATCTTGTGATGCTGCTTAATCACAGGCTAAGTTTATGTCAAACATTAATGTATTTGTTATCTCTCACTAATGATATATTTGACTGCCGTTATCATTTTCAGTTTATCTTCTTCATCACATTTACTTTGTTGAGCCCTTTTTACACTATTCATATTTTCTCTCTATTAGAACTTTGTGTTACTTGGTTTGAAACCCCTCTTGTTGAACATTTCTTTTATGTCACAAAGGCACATTTCTGGGTAAAGGAGATATTTTAGTAAAGCTCCAAAAATGCTGGAACTTCTGTTTTCTACAATGCAAAGCACCAACCTCTTTAATTTTTTTTCATTTTCTTTTCTTACAAGTTTAAAAAGTTTCATCCAGATCTGTGCTGAATCATACTGCTCATGTTGAGGAAATCATGTATCTGTTCAAATTCAAAGTTGACATATGCATCAATGCAACAGACTATTATTGACGCAGGCGGTGTTCCTATGATACACTGTTCACCTAAATCACTGAATACAGCTACAGTATTGTTCTCTTTGCTAATGTAAACTGAGGAAAACTAGCTAGCCATGTTGAACAGATAATCAAATAAAACCACCTGAGAGATCAAGTGAGGAAAGAGTTTGGACGTGATACATGAAAAACAAAATGTAGTTCTGCAGCAGAGGCACCTTTAAATGAACATTATTTCTACAGTGTATTTTAGGCTTCTGCTACATTAATTGCATTCAAATGAATTCAAACAAATCACCTGTTAGTTGTAATTAGTTTGAATTAGACTGTTTATAGTGTCAGCTATACATAATATTTGTAGACACTTGTAATCAGAGTTTTGAGATAAGTCCAGTGAGCTGCGTGTGTGTGTGCGTGTGCGCGTGCGTGTGTATGTGTGTAGTTAACTAACCTTGGCTCACTGACCATGGTGATCACACATTTCCGCTGTGTCTGCACAGTGGTCCACGTCTTTGCCAGCTCTACAATTGCACTGGCATCAAGTAGACCATACCCATATGAATGGCTAACTGCAGAGACCAAGACAGAAAAGAGGAAACAGACACATGAATGCTGGCCTGCTGTGAACAGCATCGTCACTCTCTCAACTCCAAATTTATAGACAGGCTACACAGTGGGCATCTCATTTTAACCCTTTCACATAACCTCTCTGTCCAATTCCAGTGCCTTCAATCTGTAATTAGATTGTTTAGCGGATGCACAACATATTAATAAGACTCAAAAGAATCTGCAAACTGCCAAGAGCAGAGAACTTGGAAGGAGTTGCTGTTACCTTTGCGCCCAACCCCATTGGTTCTCCAGTCGTTGGTGAGCAGGTGGGCAGGGTGAGACGTCTGTACAACCAGATGTTGCATGTCTCTCCAGGTCAGATTTTTACTGGAATGTGTATATGTAAGCACACACACAGGAGACACACACACACACACACAGAAGGACACAAACGGTAAGGCTGCAGTTGAGGCGCTCAAGCAGATCAAAGAGACGCCTCTGACAATACATTCCTACAGCTTAACCTGCAGGTGGACAGCTGATTAAATAGAGAATACAATGAAAGAACAGTCACTTTCTTTCCTGATTAACAGTAAATCTTCAGTGAACATGTCTGAACTCTGCCCTTTGTAAAAATGCCTTGTAAAGAGAACATCTGTAAAAATGCTAAGTGATAATACCGCATGCATCCATGTCATTTTGAATGGACCAGTCACAAAAAAGCTCTATAGGAGGTCACAGATTTGTTTCTGTGCCGTTATGAATAATATGAAAATGAATAATAAGTCTCATTGTGGATTTGTTAACATAAGATATTTTATTTATTAACTTTGCTAAAACACTTTCTCGTCAAATCAGTCTCCTCAGACTAGACTAATAACTAATTTTCAGGACTGTTCTGATGTTCTTGTTTGTCCCTCTATTAGTGCTGCATGACTGGATAAGAGTGATTAGTGCTCACAGTACATCAAATTGTGCCGTTTGTAAATGCACAGTTGAAATCTGTCAGGCAGAGGTTAAAAGTAGCTCATAAAATGGTATAATCAAGCAGAATTGATGCATGAACATGAAGCACAGGCAGTAAAAGCCTGATTTAGTACAAGAATGTTAAATTTATAATCCTGCTTCTAAAGGTCTGTGCAAAAATATATAGAAAAATATTTTTACCTGTTGAACCAAATGACTAATTTGCAGTTAATAAACTTCAAACCACATGCTAGAAAGTGATAACAGCACAGCATTAATTCAATCTGCTTAGGCAGTTTGAATATTTTGGTGTACTGCACATACAGCTTTTAAAAATTACCAACTTATCTCTAGAATAATTATTGCACGGTTTAATCAGAAGTTTGTTCTGTAGACAGTATATTTTCAACACTCTTCTTCTCTATAGGATTAACTGATTTAAAATGAATGTCAGGGAAACATGCAGATAGAGAAGGTAAGAATGAGGCAGTACAGCTGAGGAAAATTGCAAGGTTTGATAAGACTCACAGAAAAATGGTGATAAGCACTTACTTGGCCTCAAGAGCAAGAGCGATGATCCCAGCAGCCAGCGGGGCAGAGGCAGAGGTGCCTGTGTGGGAGTCGGTGCATTTTGATTTGAGGTCTGTAGTCACCTAAGGAAGATCAAAACAGTAGGTTTAAATAGAAAGCTCTGACAAACTGAAAAATATGACCTAAATATTATCTTAAGTTTTTCGTCTATTATTCAAAAGAATGTTTTAGTTTGTTTTTGTGGAAAACAACAATAAATGTACCTAATTCAGTTTTAAAACATTGGTACATCCTTACAAAATACCACAAATCCCACTTTCACTGGAGCTGATACAGTATATTAAGATATTTAAACCTCATAACCTGGAATTTGCCTCCTTTAAGTTAGCAAAATCTTTTTTTTATCTATCACTTCTGCGCTCATTATCTCATATGCATTTGCTGGATGTAGAAATCACCTAATGGTTAAAGAAGTGGGAAATTAAGAGGAAACAGTCCTCAGCATGACTCCCTAAACAAGATGAAAAAATCAAAGCAGGGAAATCGCATAACTTGTGCCCTCCCTGGCTCACCAACTATCAGTGAGGCGGCTTTTTAGACTGAACTGCTCGGTGACCCACAGCAGAGGGTTGTGGTTGTACTGGGTAGCTCCCAGGTGTGAACTTCTGCAGCTGCATGAATACAAAGCAAGGTAGTGCAGAACCAGTGTTTGTACTCAGCAAAAGCCATCTCAGGAAGGATAAATGTTACAAAACAGAGCATCATAAAAATCCCCCAGACACCTGCTGTATAATCCTAAAGGAGAGGTCAATCTATGTAACTGTATAAAAGTATTACAAAAGTAGTTGAATCAAAACTCTGCTAAATGTGCTGACCGATGCAGAAGATCCAGAAACCGACCTTTTAAGAGACTAAACCAAATAATGAATGCACTGGCAGAACAGACTTTAATGATCTAATTATGCATTCAGGACCTTCCCCCTTATTTTAAACTGAAAGACAAGTATAACTTAACAAAACTTAAACAGACATTAAGATATTCGCTCCTGCATAACCCCAGAGGTCCAACCCTCTCTTCAACCTCATCTCTTCTTTCTCGGGTTCATGAGTGACAGCACAATTAAATGTGTACAGCACTGAACCACAGAGTGACCACCCACATGTCATGGATATGTCATAAGCTGTCCATCCAGCTGGTTTGACTGCTTGACTGTGTGCTCGAGAAAGAAAGAAAATGTGTGTAGTGTGTGTGTGTGTGTGTGTGTGTGTGTGTGTGTGTGTGTGTGTGTGTGTGAAGTGTGTGTGTGTGTGTGTGTGTCTGTGTGTGTGTGTGTGACAGGAATGTTAAGCAGCAACAGACTGCCAGATGGAGTTTCAGCCATTCGCTATTCATAATAATTTTAATGGCCCAAGACTCAATGAATGGAGAAGCAGAAGAGAGTAGAAAAGGAGGAAAGAATGACAAAGTCACGCAAGTACAGAATAAAGCTGCAGATCTAAATACTTCATATGTGCCATGTTTTGTATGTACAGAGTTAGAATGATCAGTTACTGGCTCGTGAGTCAACAACCAATGAAGCTACTGTAGAACAAATAATGAATTTATCAAGAAAACAGTAAACTAATCAATAATGAAGATAATCGTTACTTGCAGTGTCTACACTGACAATGCAGCTAAAATGATCCTATTCTATTTATTGCCAACAACTACACTAAATCAGCCACATTAAAACCACAGAGATGAAGTGAATAACACTGATTATCTTGTTAAAATGGCGAAAATAAAGGGGTGGGATGTACTAGACAGCAAGTGAACAGTTAGTTCTTGAAGTTGACAAGTTGGAATAAAAAAAAAAACAAAAAAAAACAGGCAAGTGTAGGGACCTGAGGGACTTTCACAAGGACCAAACTGTGATGACTAGATGACTCCGAAATGGCACGTTTTGTGGGATGTTCCCAGTATGCAGTGTCCAACCAAAAGCCATGGGCTCCCGAGGCTCATTGATCCACGTAGGGAGAACCACGCGGCCCGATTCCAAAGAACTGCTACTGCAGCAGAATTTGTTGAAAAGCTGGTAATGCTGACCATGATTTACAGGAGTCAGAACACAGTCCATCACAGCTTGCTGCATATGTGGCTGTTAAGCTGCAGATGGTCAGAGTCTTCAACTAGTTTCAATGTTGCAGATTGTGTGTGTGTGTGTGAGAATACACCTCATTAACTGAGCCAGTTGTTCACTTACTAGTTAATATTAATATTATCCTACTTTAATTAGGGTGGAAATTTGTGAAAGTCTTAAAAATATCTACCACAACTTCCATTGTGACATGTTTAAAGTGGCTGTTTTTCCCAGGATACTGTCCAAATCCAAAAACCTTCAATTTATAATTAGATTAATATCTAAGAAGCTGAAACCAGCAAATGTCATGGCATTTAGCTTTGATAAATTACTAAAGACTCATCTATCATTTTCTCTGGATCATTCATTTTATCACCTTTTCAGCTGTATATTAGAAAATTACATGGTTCTAAATCTAATGTTTTGTTATTGAACATTTCAGACTGGATTGGTTTTCTTGACCCACAGTATTTATATAATTATACTGTGCTGTGGAAAAGTACAGTATTTGTCCCTTGATATTTTTTTTACATTTGCACTCAAATGATTCAGATCACTGCATTATGTATTATATCTTTGTGTAATGTCAAATCTAGCTCGATAATCTGAATCATTAAGTGTGACAAATATGCAAAAAATAAAAACTCAGGTAGGGGGCAAACCATTTTTCACAGCACTGTATAAACACTGTGGGTCAAGTAAATCTCATCAGAAACTTTGCATGATGAAAACAGTTGTGTGACGTGAAACAAAGCAAGAGAGAAAGCACTAGATGCCACAAGAACTCACTATCTGTTTCTCGTTGAGGTTCCCTGAGCTGTAGGTGGTGGCAAGGGTGGAGGAGCAAGCCTCGCTGTACCAGGGAACATTTCCGTTCTGGGTGGAGCTGCTGATGGACAGGGTGTAGATGCTGTTTGTGTAGCCGTCACAGTTACAGCTGTCCTTATCCCTCCCACCGTTGCCAGAAGCCCACACAAAGATTGAGCCCAAACCACGGCGACCCTGGAGAACATACAGTGCATTCAGACAAACAGGGGAAAAAAAATTACCACAGACCCTTTTGTTCATTCATGCTTCAGACCACCACTGTCCAGAAAATCCCATTCATTCTCAATGGGAATCCCAATTATAGAAGGGCAAATTCATTCCAGGGCTCATTTCAGAAAGAGCCCATTAAAACACGGCATACATCACAGAGGCCAGGGTGGTCTTCAGTAAATTAAAAAGAGTTAAATATCACATGACAACGATGCAATACAAGAAGGTGCTATATGACAACAGCTAATTGTAATAAATCATCCAACCTCTCAGCCTCTGAAGTGCAATAATTTTCATCTGAGAGCCACTTTATTGTATTGAGTGGCACCATTTCTTTCTGCATTGATCAAACCCAGCTATGCACCACCCACACCACCATCTGACAGCACTGTCACTGTGGCAATTATCTTAGTAGTCAGTGTCAGCAGTTCCAATCAGCTTTATGCTACATGCTTTGAATCCTTCTGCTGCATAACCAGAGTCAGTGTTGGCTCAATGGATGCGTTTATTCATGTAGTGCAGATGTGGGAGCCTGGAGTGTGATCCGTATGCTTATTAATCTGTTTACTGTTAACAAGTGCCGCTACAACAGGACTGATCACATAGCAGTGTGCTTCCTCTTTTGTTGATACTCAGATTGCCATGTTATTAAATGCTGATAAAAAGTTTTGAAAATTACCCCCCTACATTCTCTATGCTTATACACTACTCACAAAAAGTTAGGGATATTTGGCTTTCAGGTGAAATTTATGGAAA
>JAUMHL010000018.1:6890373-6919007 GCA_032362345.1 Sandelia bainsii
TCACATTAAGTTCACCTGTAAAGGTTATAGTGCATTTTAGGTTCATCCTGAAATTTCACCCGAAAGCTGAATATCCCCAACTTTTTGTGAGTAGTGTATATGCACATACTTAGGTGTGTTTGGAAAACTTTAAATTGCTTGACAATCATAATCAAAGCCTCAGTAACTGTTTGGAATTCTTTAAAACAACCTCGAGTAAAAAAAATCAAAAATCAAATTCACACTTGAAGGGACCACATACTGACTAAAAGAGCTGAGAGATAAAAGATGAGCTGACAGTTTAAAAAAGGCCCTTCAGCTAACAATGAATATAAAAAAAACAACTTTTCATACTTAATTTCTGTCAATTCATTTTCCAAGACTTTCCTCCCAAGTGGCTTTTAGAGGACATTCTTTCCCATTTATAATTGTCAGGGTCAAAAACTGTTTGCATCTTCTCATGCTTGAACAGTTCAGTCACTGACGGCCTAAATAAAGTCCAGCATAAGCAGTAAATAATTTTCACTCAATCAAAAACACACATACACACCTCTGTAACTCCACGCAGAAAAGCTTCTCTGGCAAGTTTGGCAGGTCCATCGACAGTTTTGCCGTCATCCTCTGGGCCCCAGCTGGCGCTGTAAATGTCGATGTGCTGGGGATTCAGACTGAGAGACTGGGCCTCCACCATGTCAGTCACCTCGCCGTCCAGCATACGCACACCTGCAGCCAATTTCCCATATGGGGAAAACACACACAGCAGATGACAAAAAAGATTTGTTAATGCTTACATTCTGTTGTTTATGATTAGTAAGAGTCAGAAAATACCTCATAAACATAGAACGAAAGTGAAAGTCTGACAGCATCGACCAATAACAGGAACAGGACAGTCAGCGCAGGGAGAACAAAAAGCATATTTTTATTTAAATATTTTAAGTGAAATGCTAATCTGAGACGACTTGACTGAGACAAGCAATTTTATCTGCTGTTGTTGGCAGTTGACAGTGTCAATGTAAATCTAGCTTAAGTTACACTTTTGTCTATTTAGATTGCAATGATGTTACAAGTAAGTGATGTTACGCCGGTGCAGTACCACAGCACTGAAACGTTTAGAACATGCTGCAGATGATGACAATGTTGCAGGTTTTTCCGCTGCAACCCAGTGCTGCAGTTCACGGTGTTGTAGCTCTGTAGTTTTATCTGACTGTGTGCCCATGTTCTGCAACATTTGACATGTGTAGGGACAAAGCAGTGTTGCTGTGATGTGGTTAGGTTTGCATATTTACATTCATCTGCATTGCTGTGCTTATACAGCTTATGCAGTGATGCAGCACATGCTGCTGGTGTTCATTATTTGTGCCTGTGTCGTGATGTTGCCATGAACCCCTCCATGTAAATCAAACGCCATCTCTATTGATTTGCTTTGGCGCTTGAGCTGCTTTGAAAAAAACAGAAATGGAACAAGATCAATTGCATTGTGGGTGAGCTGACTCCTTAAGTGTGAAGTAGACTTCTGAGGGTGAAAATTCAGATTAAAAGATGAAAGGAAGCATTAGCTGTCTTCCTCTACATGTCTGAATAAAATTGGTGCAACTGCCTGAGTGTAAATTCAATTAGACCAGCTATTTTAAAAGAAATGAAGTAGTCAGCCAGTGTTTAATGGCAGGCTTTAACTGAGGCTCATTTATAAAGGTACATTTAAAATTATCACAGATAAAGCACCAGTGCCAGAGATAAAACAAACACAAATAACAATGCAGAATAGATATAAAGAGAGTGAGATGCCTTTCCTAAACAGTTATTTGTGCTTCAAGCTCAGGTTTTCTTGCAACAGAACTCTATTTCAGCCAAGTTCCTCCCCAGAGAGAGATAAGAAATCAAAGTCACCTTAAAAACAAACTAATTTCCCACTTTGATGCATTGCAGATCACGTTACTCCATGTTGCTCTATATGGGTCAAATCAACCAACGACTGAGTCTTTGAAGTTCTCCAAAAGCATCAAACCAGCTTTGAGCTTCTAGTGTTTCCATGGTAGCCTACACTATGAGAGGGCCGTGTTATTTGTTAAGGGCACCAAAGTATCTTCAGTCTCTATCCAACATATTCACCTAAGCCAAAAACAAGAGACAAAGGCTCTCAATACAGTTTTGTGTAGACATTAGGAAGCTGCGTTATGAGTTACTCATTAACTTCACAATTAAAGTGCAACTAAAAACCAGTAACTTCAGTATCTTTAAACAAATGTGCTGGTTGAAAATATACTTGCTACAGTAGTGCCTTTCTACCTCAAATCACTTCACACTGCTTCTCATTCACTCGTTCGCATATGTAACACAGCGGTGGCAGAGATGCCATGCAGCTGGCCTAACACACTGGGGGTGACTTGGGTTTGGTGTCTCTCCCAAGTCCACTTTGATATATGACATATGAAGAGGAACCAGGAATTCAACTACCAACCCCACGATTGGTGATTGACTGCTCTACTGCTGCCCAAATATTCGGTTTAAAAATGTTGCCTGTGTAAGACAAAGACTTAGGTTTCTTTGTGCCATTTATTTAAGAAAACCAATAAACATAGTTTTCCCAATACTGACCTTTTCTAAATAAGAGCAGCAAGTTGGTGGAAACAAACAGCAGCAGCAGAAGTAAAGTACGCAAGACAAGATTTAGAAAGTTTGAGGTAGTAACGTACACTGTTGTTACCTCTTGCTTAATTCACTGTTCTGTTGTTGGGACAGAGATTTGTTTTGGTTTAATAGAAGGATTCCTTTTACCCCACAAATACATGAATATTTAAAAATGGAAACCAGCCCATCTGTGCTTGGAAATACCGTGGAGATCCTTCCTACTGGCTGAATAGAAAGCTACAGTTCTGCAAGTGGCAAGTGGCACAGGGGCAGGTGATCTTGTGTAGAGGAGTCACAGAAGCTTTTTCACTGCTCCCTCTGCACTGTGCTGTTCCAATATATACTCCCCAGACAGCAAAATGAATAAACTTGCTCTGCTGCTTTAGATTTAAAATAATTTGTTTCTGCCCGTTGAGCTTCCAGCTGTTAAAAGCTATTGTACAATTTGCACAATCTGGACACTCTTGTGTTTCTGTGCTGTGCATGTGTCAGTTTAATGTTCAGTGAATGTGTCATTTTGCTGCATCTTGTGTTAGTTAAAACTGCACAACTGAACCTTACCCCTGGAAACAAAATGTCAGGTTCTAAATGAACAGTTTATTTTAAAATATTTGTGAGAGTTAGAGTGACATGTGCATGAGAATTTTAGACCACAGAACCTCTTTCTCAGTCTTACTCCACAGGTCTTGTAGTGTAGTAGTACTGCAAACACAAATGCACAAAGAAAGTTTTGTGTTTTCTGAAATTTCTTCTAGCTCTAGCTTCAGATTCGACAGCAGGTAAAAGCATGCATAAAAGAAACGCTGTGCTGCCTTCTGCTCCACCTACATGACCAAAGAGCACGCTCATTATGTTAGAAAATCTGAATGCCATGTGGTATATTCCCACTTGCCATCTGGAATGACAATAAACACTACAGGTATGGCACTATTCTGATGGTTCACAATTTATGACAGCTGCAAGTAAGCAGGAGACTATTGAGATAAGCAGAGTTGTGCATGCACTTGGATAAAGGAGCTGCTACAGTTAAAAGGACAACACATCATTATGCTACAACCTCGAGTCTCCAGAACCCACCTCAGGCGGAAGGAACAAGACAATCCTCAGCACAGAAACAAGAAATAAACACCAGTGCAAAACACATGCACATGTCCTAGCAATGTGATCGTAAACAATTTAATCCTAAACCCTCATTTAATGTGGCTTTGATTTTAGAATCACACTGGGAGAAAGACTAAAACAAAACATCATGAAATAATAAAATAAGCTGTTTACAATGAAAAATTCATACAAATCAACATTGTTGTTTTTTAATATGAGAAAGTCACTGAAGCTACTTCTGAAGAATGGGAACAGAAACTACAAAAACTGTTCCTCCCTGCAGACAGAACCAAGCTACTCATCAGGGTGCAAATTCTTTTTAGAACAAACAAATTAATATTTCACAATATTTTCCCACTCTCACATCTTTTGTGTCTTCCCATAAATGAGCCGATTGTACTGTGTGTCTGTGTAGTTTGGTCTCTACACACAACCAACTTTAAAACTTTAACTGCTAATTGTATCATTAGATTCATATGTTTGCAATTACTACTGCCAGTAATTGTGGCACAGCAGTCAAACTCCTAATGCTCTAATGCTAATGCCCATTGAGTTCTCATAAGAAACCATGTCACATCTCGAGAATTCACTGAAAAGGCATCAACTAACAAGGTAGCACATTGGAAATACACATGCTTGTTAAAAAAAGATCAATACTTCCTTCTCTGACACTTGTTTTCTCAATTAATCAATCATTTAAGTACAAAAACTATGGTAGAAAATAATAAAAATGCTCATTATAATTTTCCATTTTGCTAGGTGACGTCTTCAAAGTGCTTATCTTTTTGTACACGTCGACATTATTCAGTTTACAATGATTAAAAACAGAGGAAAGCAGCAAATCCGCATATTTGAGAGGCTGTAAAAGGATAATGTTTTTTGCTTGAAAAATGGCAACAATTAATCCATTTTGAAGAAAGGCGGCGTTTAATTTTCTGTCAACTGACTAAGTGTGTCATCTCTACTTAGCACATCAATTCAGCATTTGGTCAATTGCTTTTTACATTAAAATGAGGTTGGAACATATGCTTAAAAAGAGAGTAAGGGCATATCAGAAACTGACTTCATTTGAGTTATTTTTTAAAATAAAAATAAGAGGATGAAACTGTAACACTGGCACACAATGGCGATGACAGACACCGGGTGATGAAATTTTATTGGGCTGAGTGACACAATCAAGCATGCATCACTCAAGAGCAGCAGGGGCCAACATCACCGGAGGGTGGCAAGAAACTCTGCCAAATGTGGATTCTGACTATTTGACTTCAGCCCCTCTGTGACACAGCTTCCAAAAAAGAAAAAAGAAATCTGTGTAGACGTTTCGCCTTACAAAAACTATAAAAAGGCTTTTTGCAGTACCGCAGGTAAACCCTCCCACCTCTGTCTCTCACTCAAGCACAACCAGATGTCTCTAAATACACCGAGTTAGCAGTTCATTAGATACATCTGCACACTCTAATGCAATCAAGCAGAACAGCTCTGCACAAATTTAGCTTATTGTGACGCTTGTAATGTTGAGTTTTGTGTTGACACAGGGTCAGAAGGGTTTTAATTTTTCTTTAGTATTTTTTGTGGATGTTGGTTGTGCTGGTTTGCTTGTTTTGTGTTCACCAATTTACAGCAGACGCACGAGGGAGCAGAATATTAGAAGTGAATTATTGCAGCCATTTGTTGAATTTAATTTGCAAGATGAAAACAATTGTTTGACATCAAGTTAAAATAGATTCCATACAATCTAAAACACTGTACCATATCAGACACAGCAGATCAGTGTGCTTTTTCAATATTGTTACTTCATGCAAGACCAATAGAATTACAGTGTAATGACAATCCACAGCACAACTGTCGTGATATTCAGGAAGATTCAGTGTCATGCTGTGACTGGGAAATGGACTGAAAATAACACTGGTGCTGTAAAACCAGTATTTCAGCTATTCTTGCAATCAAAAGGATTGCCCCATTGACATTATATCAATCATCCCTTTGATTTATTTTATTTGACTGTACCTCCAATCTTGGCATTGTAGGCCACACCAACTCCACAGATCCCATTGTTGGCTACTGCTGCCACTTCTCCTGCACATCGTGTTCCATGCCTGGAGAGGAGGAAGAATAAGAAAGTGAGAAACATGTTTAAGAAACCTACTTATTCTCATAAAAGTCATTCACCTAATGACACAGCATTTACTGTATATAAGCCCACAGGTAAGGTTCTTGTCCAACAATGGCTACTTATAAAAGCCTTTTTCAAAATCTCCCAGTACCATGGTCGAGCTGTAGACTGTGACAAAATAAACTAGTGGAGACAGGTTTTTGGCTTTGACTCCTTTAAACCAATCTGAAATCCTAATTGTGCAAAAGAAAACATTCAGTCAATGAGCAGAAACCACCGTGCATTATCTTTGGCTTTGTAGCATTAGTAACTCTGGAATGCCTATGGGGCCTGAATCAAGTCCAGTAAAAAAAAAAAAAAAGGAACATATGACATACTACCATTACACATGGGAGGAAATTGTGAATTAGATTTGCCATTTTCACAATGGGTCTTTCATTAAACCTGAGCCTCTGTAGTAAGCTCTAGCTCCAGGCACTGCTGTGTAGAGATCCAAGAAGACGCAAGTGAGGCTGATCATCACATTCCAGTCAGGTGCATTCCCCTGCATTGCCAGATGGATATGCACTCAAAGCATGCTGCAATCCCTACTGGATTGCAGCCATTCCAAGGCAGGAATACTGGAGCCTGGTGAGCACTGTGCCACATCAGGTAACACGCTTCCATTGAGGCACCTCCTGAAAATCCAGCCAAAGTAAAAACACAACAAACCACTACATGACCACATCCTCCTCCATACAGAGTACGACTGTTTTCAAGATACAGTCATTATGTCTGAGGGTAGCCTACCAAAAGTGCCCTTATCCTGGCATTAATGAGCGTTAAAGTCTTAATCCCACCATTATGCTACATTAGGTGTATTTAAAACGGCTCACAATAGAGCAGTCAGAGATCACAGAAGCCATAACCCATTTTTATTTTACTAATTCTAATAATCCTAAAGACTTCTGCTTTCATTAGACACAGTGATAAGGATAGGTCAGGGTATTGTAATTCATCTGCTGGTCCCTGGAGATCTCTTTAAAAGTGGTGATGAGCTGAGAGGGTGGAGGTTAACATTGGCTCTGTCTCTAATGAGTCACAGGACGTCAGTTGGCAGGAGTCAGAGGGCCAGCTTCAGCATGCTCCACTGGTGAGGACTGTTGGACTCACAGACACACATCTTACCAGGAAAACTGCACCATACTTCTGCATTCCTGGAAGTGTTACTGTGTTGACTTCGGAGTCTAATGTCCTGCAGCCTCTGTGTTTGTGATGCACCTGATAAGAAGCAGCTCAGGTGTCAATGGGATTCCAGGCATGCACAGACCTACAACTCCAGTGTTCAGCTGAGTGTTTTTCCAAATATTCTTTTGACACATTCATTACATTCACTTACGCGTTAGACTGATTCATGGCTTACAAATGCTGTCACAGAGGTGAAGACCCCTGTTTCTGAACCTGATTATGCAAGAACCACTTGCATAATCACGTTTTTGAGAATGATACAATTGATTTTACTGTTCCTACTCACTATTCAGGTCAATAAAGTATGTGAAGAGTGCATCTGTGGGTCAGTCACTTTCATGAATTCTGCTTGTGAAAGCAACTTGCTCCATGCTGTTTATTCAAGATGACTTACAGCAGTCTCTCATACAAGGGACATTTTCATGCAGCTACCAATTTGCAGGTTGTGAGCACAACATTTGTCTGAATAAACAACGTTAAGTCCAGCAAATCACAATTTAGGTAAAATGTTATTTTGTTTGGTGGTTTAAATCATTTGAATCATAAGATAAGATTTTCATAGTGCGGGTGGGAATACAGAGCTGTATTTTTGGTATGGATTACAATGACAGTACAAAACCAAATGATATGTATATACTTTATATAACAAGACAGGAGTTATACATAATGTACCCTATAATTAGGTTCCCAATAAAAGGCCTTCATTATTGTCAATTATCTGTCTATTTTCCAAGTAACTTACTAATCCAATAAAATAAAATGTATTAAAAACAGGAGGGAACAGAATAAGCTGGCATAATGAGAGAAAAAAACAAGACATGGGCACATATTAACATTTTTACTTAACAGTGAAATAAACTACTATCAAAATAGTTTTATGCCAATTAATCAACAGATTGATTCATCACATCTTTCACATAAACGATGCAAAGACACACAATAATTTAGATTTAATACGCAAATAGATACATCAACAACAATAAAACAATACTAAAACAAGGTCAGTCCAGCAGCAGTGCAACATGTGAAATTACAATTAGTTTAGTGCTTTTTAGAAATTAAAATAAACCTGAGTCTGCTCTGACCTTTGTAAGACATTATTCATACCACAGTGCCACTCTAATGCTTCATTAACGTGATTACTGTTAATTTATAATATTACAAATGAAACCCACTGTAAAAATTTCAATAGTTTATGACCCAAATCTCCACATGCAGAATTATTCCAGATCTAATTAGAAACCTTGCCCCTGTGAGTTCTTCAGTCAACAAGATGATCAGTCATGATGAGATGCCTGAGGGAGCTACCAGTCATTTGACAATGAGAGCAAAGTGTGACTGAAAGTCCTCATTTTGTCTGTTTGCTACTGAGCTGATGTATTAAATAAGATTGACATCACATGAGACCAAACCTGGACATGAGTTACAGGCCTGGGGTTTAGAAAAAAGGCAAAAGACATGACAGCACAGTGCACAAGATCATCACATGAAGTGCTCCAGTGAAATCTCTCCCAGACACTGTCTGCAGGAACAAAGAGCTATCTGTCACTACAAGTACAGCATTGTTCAATCAGTTGTTAACAAGTCACACAGATTAATTATCAGAGCCGTAGCGTCGGCCTGATACATTTCCTGACAAACTCTCTCACGTCAGTTACTAGATAACAGGGAAGTCTTAACTCTCAACTGCACGCACTTCTTAATGCACAACTATAAATAAACCTGAAAACTGTAAACGAATGCTATCTGAACCATACTGTAATATTACAGATTACAGGGCTCAGATATCACAGCAGGAGATGTTGATTTCAAGAGTTTTACTTGCTCTGATCCCATACATCACCCTGTACTTCTCTTAAATCAAAACCAACATGCTGACATAAAACTTGATGTTTTGTTAGCTTGTCCCCCCCCCACACACACAGCAATATATTGTTCTTGTTAGATGTAGTTTGTCTACTGAAAAAGCTTTTCATTTATCCCATGCATCAAGATGTTGACCTTTCAGTTCATAAAATCCCATTCATGTCTAGATGTGCTGAAGATGAATACTTCAGTCAAACTTAAGAGGAGCTTCCAGCAAACTAAAACAAAGGTCAGTGAAACAACGATCAATAAGTGTGTCCTCCCACACTCTTGACATTACGCACACTGTCCATATTAAGACTATAGTAAAATGTAAATGCTGTTAACATCATCAGTTTTCATCTCAACACATGACAGCAGTTACATCATGTCTTTTTATTTAAAACACTTTCTTCATTAACCTTTGTTACCACCATCTTGATGGAAAAATAAATGGGGTAAAAAACAAGAAACTGAGAAACTCCGCAATAACTCTGTAACTCTGGTTGTAATAGAAGATTATGGTGAACAAAGAGCAATTTCAGCAAAGTCTCGTTCCGATTACAGCAAGAACAAGACACATGGCAGATTCTAGGCACAGCAACTACAGTTGGCTTCAGACCTGAGGCCAACAACATGATCAGTATTCATATCCACAGCTGGCACAAGCACTGTATGAACCATTGTTATCACTGTGTAAAACCTAAACTGCCTCTTTCTGGGCACTTGCTAAACATGCCACTGTCATATAGATGTACCCAAACTGGATATGTGGGTACAGTGCAAAGGGTAAACTATTCACTCAAACCTGAACTAGCCAATTATGCATTAAGAAAAAAGCATAAAAACAATTTCTTTATAAAGAATGCAACTGATGATGTAGGTTTCTTTAGCTGCATAAACATTTAGGTGCCACAAAGGCAACACCTGACAAGTTCTACATTTGTCCTACAGTTTGTCATAAGTACAAATTAGTAACTTAAGATGAAATGTGATCGACAAGAAAAACACGAAAAACAAGAAGGCTGTACAAGTATCAAGTTACTTTGGCTTCTGGTAACAGACTTTGAAATCCAATTAAACGTTTCATTAACATTTATATCAAATGAATTTCAGCAAGACATTGAAGTTGTACATAAACTCCATTGAGAGCTCTGCTTCTGAACATAAGGCTTGGCACTGAAATGATATACTGTGAAATTCTGTATGCGCATTCAGAGTCTGGCACACAACATCTTTCATTCAGTTGGTTTTCTATCTTGCATTAGCTTAATTACTTTTAAAAAATGATTGAGGCTCTTGGGGCCGTGGATAGTGGAGTTTGCCATTCATTAGTCTCTGAGCTGCACTGAACCTCCAAGGTACATCTGAACAACTGTTCTGCTCTGGTCGTTCTTAAGTCTGTTAATGGTTCTGCCAGTTTACTAATGAGCTGGCCGATAGGACAAAAGGTCTGGTGATGTTTATGGAGCACTGTAAAGACAGGAATATGAAGTAAATGTCTAGAGAGATTAATGTATGGCATGGTGGGGAAAAAAAACATCAGCCTATCATTTGCAGTAGTAAATAGGACCTTTCATCCATCACTGTGCATTGAAATTCTGAATTTATGTGTGTAGTCATTCTGCCCTGTCCATTATATCCTTAGTAGGTTTATCTTCTTTGTTTCTTTCTCACTGTGTATTATCATCATCATCAAGAAGAATTCAGAATGTTTATTTCTTATGCTGAATAGAGCCATGATTCAAATTTTGTTAGCTACTCCCTGCACTAAATCAGAGGTCAATAAGGGAAGTATTTATGCCAAAAAGTTTGGCCAGGATTAATCCAGAAATGCACATTTGGAAACTGCCCTGATACGGGCCAGGGGGAAACCCTGGAAAGAGAAACATCTAGATCACATGCTGTCTTAGATAAACATGAGGGTGAATGGTCATATTGCTACTCAGCCATCTTCACTGCTGCTGTATGTTGGGGGAAATAAAGACAGCTTTATGGAGGTGAACAGATTTGGGCCTTCTGCAAGGCACAGACACTTACAGTCGTGCAGAAGCCTTCATGCCCCCCCACAGGTTGTTTACACAAGTAACTGCACTAAGCTAGTATAAAGTAAAGGAAAGACGCACATGCGCGCGCGCGCACACACACACGTACAAATATGCTTGCTCTCAATTGGTCCTGGCATAAGGAAGACAAAAAGAGCTGGGTGGCAAGAGATAAAGGCTGAGGTGAGAGAGGGTTGGAAAGTGCTACAGCCAAAATGAAGGAAACATCAATAGTAAGTGTCTTCGCTGGGCTCTGGGCCACTATGAGCAGCCAGAAGAGCTTAAGCGTGCCTTGGCATAGATTGTGCATCTGTGGAGTTGCACCAGAGGGATGTTCTCCCACATTCTTCCACAAGAAATTCCATCATTTAGGGGCTTGTTGTTGGTGGTGGTGAAAACAGTTTCAGGCACCAGAACAGAATCGTAAAAACACTCAGCTGAGCTGAATAAAAAGAGTGGCGGCATATGGTTTGCACTGAATCTGTATTTGTCAAAACATGTACTGTTAACTGCGTGGTTCTGCCTCAAACAAACTAAAAACTCAAATTTCAAGTATGAATGCAGTTGGACACCTTCTATAATCAGCCTCTACCTCCTGTATGTTAGACAAAGCCTTTATGTTGTTGATACAGTATTAGCATAGTACAGTATGTTTGGGCCATTCAGTAGTATCCCTCTGAACTCCATTAGGGGTGTAACGAATCACAAAAGTCACGGTTTGGATTATTAAGCCATACAATTACACATAATGCATAATAGTCTGTTTCTCTGTAGATTTGCAGATTTGACTGCTGTGTGCAAGTTAAGTGCAATATGTTTCTGTTTAGATGTTTTTTCTGTATTATTATCTGTATTCTCTATCAATTAGAGGTATCACAGAGTGACATCTCTCACCTCATATAGACAATCTTTTGCTACATATACATAGTGCTGCTGAAGCCAGTCTCTCCACCAGCAAGCTGAAAGTATACACACTGGCAGCCGCACGTATGTTCAGTCATTATTTTCAATTGAGGAATCAACGTTAGTTAGCAACAGCTGATATGAGCTGCTTCTGACATTTAAAGCAGCAAACAAGTAACCTATAGCGGTAGAGCGCAGGGAAAGAGCCATCTAGTTAACTGATCAAAAAATGTGTGGCTAAGTATACTTCAGTCATTAAAATACTTGTGCGGACCATCCAAATAAAGTCTAAGTGTGGATTTTGTAATTTGTATCTTTTCACTTAACCTATACAGTGGCAGTGAAACTGTATGACACATTATGATTGTTAAACAATTAATCCACAGTTCACATGCGTGCCGAACAGTGGAGGGTGATCTGAACGGATCGTGGATCAATTGCAGTCCGTTACACAACTAACCTCCATATTATAATAATAATAATAATAATGAATACTTTATATTCACGGTGCCTGGTCCCGTCTCAGCTGGTGCTGACATTTGATTTCCATCCGTGCTTTACTATAATCTTCTCTGCCCATCACCAGTAATCATGATCAGCCAGAGATAAAAAAAAAAAAAAGCCAGGCCAGTGGCCCACAAACAGAAGATTACAGCAAACCAGAAATTATAGTCAGAAGAGAGACAGGCAGTAGGAATGAAGGGAGATGAGCAGGGACCCTCCAGAGCCAAAAGATTTTCTCAGTTTCATTAACGCTGATGAACTTAATTCAATCAATTCTCTGCAAGACATCACTGAGGTGGTAAACAACTCCTAATGCCATCAGCGGAGGCCACTGCAATAAAGGTGCTTTCTTCACACACCATCTTAATCCTAGTGTAGATTTACTCTGCTCTGCCAGGCTATAGATGGTGGAACCTGCAGGATTTAAGAGGCCAAAACAAATCCACAAACTCTGAGTTGGAGGCAGGATTCATATTAGGCAGTAACTCTCCATGTTTGGAAACTAGAAGTCATTAAATGGCAGAAAATTAAAATCTCTTGGACAAAATAAATCCCATGGGTTATAGCCTTTTATTGGATTTGTCAACGTAGCTGCAGTCCTTGGAGTCAACAGTGGATGGGAAACAGCCATCAGCCTGTTGGCATGTCAGCTGCCAGCCACCAGACAGTGAGGGGGGCACATTAATGAACAAGTGCAATTTCATCTGACATGTCTCCCACGCAGCTGGCATTTAGAGAAACACAAGTGGGTGTTTCCAGGACAGGACAAAAAGGACAAAAAGAAGAGTGCAAATTAAATATTTATTTGTGTGGATTTCTACCTGTTGTCATTAACCTGCGTGTATCTGGGCTGAGGATCTGGGTCGCCATCATTCACATCATAGCTGGCATCTGGGTCCTTTTAAAGAGAGAGACAGACTGTTAGAGTAAGAGGCTGAACCAGCGTTTTGTGAGCTTGGAGAGTCAAATCAGTTTGGTCAATTTTTTTGGTATTTTTTTAAATCTGCAAAACCTGAAAATCTCCAAGTCTCTACACACAGAAATACTTCTTGAAATCCATCAGGTGCTATGTTTCAGCAGAAGAAAGGTACTATCTTTAATACAAAATCTGCTCCGTTTTTATTCTGTTTGCAACTGCAGCAACATAGTGTCTCCATGTAGAACATAATGTATCAGGTATTTATATCAGGAGATTTACTCACGTAGTTCTGCATCAGGTCAGGATGGTTCTTCTCTATTCCATCATCCAGGATGGACACCACCACCCCTTTACCTGTGTAGCCCATCTGCCAGGCAGCTCTGGCATTCAAGTCACGGTGGTTGCTGTTGTACTGAGGATGGAGAAAGCAAATAACTTAGATGGAATCTAATTATCTGGCAGACACCTGAAACCTGACAAGAATGTGCTTTTAACTAATTCTCGAAGGGCTCACGATTAAAAAAAGGCAAACACTTGAGACATTTAGATGAAGACTGAGGTTTTGACCGTAGCATCCAGAAAAAAGGTGCAGTCTATTGAGTTTTAGTCACTCAATAGTTTCTCAGTAAAGTGACTGGAGTTTTGTAAAGTAAAGGCAGTGCACTACCACTACCACTACCAAGCAAAGCACAGATAAACTGGATGATTGCTCACAGACATCATTCTTAATGCACTTTGATATGCTTTTAACATTCAACTTGACCTTTGGTCAAAAGCCATGTCTAGTTCAAAGCTCCTCATTTTAAAGTGTACGGCAGTTTAACATAATGTGTCTGACCAATCCACCACCATTTCCTCTTAGATCTCGGACCTTTATCAGCGTAGTCTATCAGACAAGATGAAGTGTGTTCCTCAACCTTGTAACGTCATTGACATTTAGACCAAAAAGTAGAAAATCAATTAAAGCTGAACGTTGTGATCTGCAGTGGTGATTTAGGTTGAAAAAGAGCTTTTGTGGTCGACACGCTGAGTGAATAATAAATCTGACAGAGGCTATACAAGCTTTCTTTCTGAATATTGCTCATTATGGGAATTTCTTTCCCTCTTCCTTAATGTCAACGTTCCTTTGGCACACTGAAATCATGAGCATAATTACAGTTTGAGAGTCCTGCTTTAGGGCTTGCCTTTAATTCATTGATGGGAAGAAAGAAAAAAAAAAACTCATGATTTAGATAAATATCAAATGTTCATTGTAACAGCAGATACTGACCATTGGCATCTGCCAACTGACCCACCCACACCCTCCTCTGGAAAGCCAGGTTCAGTTTTAATGAGGCACAGGCGTATTTACTGCCAGGAGACACAAGCAGCACAGTCCCACAACCTGAACTATGTTTTTCCACCTTCAGACGTCTATTACCACAATTACTTATTATACAAAACACACAGTATGTGTGTATTTTAATAATGAGGGGAAACAGTGCTTTTTCTGGAACTCAACAGGGTAAGGCAAATTAGAGGCTAGTAAAAGTATGATAGAAACCACCACCATAAAGGAAGTTCAGAGCAAACAAGGCAAATTAGCATTTTCTTTAGCACTGACATGCATTTTTTCTCCACAATTAAGAGAATTGTTACCACCATTCAACTTATACAGAGTTGCCGGTGGCCACCAAAAATCTTTTAAGCTCTGCTGACAGCATTGCACCAGTGATGTTAGTCAGTCGGCCCAGAATGAAACAAAGTGAAATATCTAAAGATATGTGAGGTGATTTAACATTCATGACACACACACAGGATGAATCCAGATGACTTTGGTGATCCCCTGACTTTTCATCCCGCACCACTGTTACTGTGTAACCCAATATCTCTAAATTGATGCTCAGCAAAAGCTATAATCCTGCTAAGGTTGTTGATTACCAACTAACATGTTAATCAACGTATTTGTGCCCATGTTGACATTTATTTTCTGCTCAAAACTCAGTTGATGCCATTAGCGGGAAGGAGCTGAGAATTTACAAAGGTGTTGTTCCATTTCTCATGTCTTGTGGAGTTTAATGACCTTTAACAACCTCATAGGGGGGCCAACACAGTTAGAAATAGAAATCAATCTTTATTTTATGTTTCTACTCATACACGTTCAGCACCACTTTAAAAGACCACAACACCAATCACATTCAGTAGCTTTAGTAAAAACGTTTACGTTTTTTGGAAATCATAATAAAAAGTTATCATTAGCTACAACTAATGCAGTCTAGTACAACCAAATATTCCAAGTACAATAAAGGTGATAATGTTCACTTCACTGAAAGTGTTTTTCATATGTATTTATTCAGCTGTACAATTATTTTGGAATATGTAGTTCTATGTAGTAGAATATGTGGTGATGCTAAATAGTTTTGCGGTTAGCATGGTAAAGTAGTGGCTAGCACTGCCCGCCCAGAAGAACCAGGGCTCAAATATACTGGCCTGGTGCCTTTCTGTGTGTAGTTTGCGTGTTCTTCTTGTGCCTCTGTGGGTTTCTTCCAAGTACCCCGGCTTCCTCCCACAATGCAAAGACATGCATGTGTTAGGTCAGGGGTGGTCAACCCTAATCCTTGAGGGTCACTGTCCTGCTTGTTTTCCCCACTATCCCTTCTCTACCCACTGCTGGATCAGGTGTGTTTAGCCAATCAGAAGCTGTAAGTGCAGGGATCAACAGCAGAGTTGACCACCCCTGTGTTAGGTTAATTGGCAACTCTAAATTGCCCATAGGTGTGAGTGTCTATATGATACAGTTTGTCAGTCAGATAGACTGGCAACCTGTCCAAAGTGTACCTCTCACCTATTCACAGCTGGGATTTGCTCTTGCAACTCTTAACAGGAAGAGCAGTTAAAATGATGGATAAATTGTATTGTAAAACATCCCTAAATTTACCTTTGCCACAAAAAACCTTTTTAACAAAAACTGAACACTATAACCTTTATGAGGGAGATTTTTTTGCAGGAACTTTGTGAACTAAATTAGTTTTTAACTTGATCTTACAACCACCAACTGATTTTTGTCATATATGACTTTGAATTTTTGATGTTTAAAAAAATTCACATTATGCTCTGTGAAACTGCAGCTACTACAATTTTCTAAAATTTATTCATAAATTTTCATTTATTCAATTTATTCATATTTATTAATTAATAATAATAATAATAATAATATTCATTTATTCAGATTTGTTTAATTAACTGAGAGAATAATTAATAAATACAGTCATTTCTTGCAGCTCTAAGATATTAAAAGTGCTTTCAACTTTTGCATAAAACTCATATATATACACCAAACAAGTTTCACTATGAGTTTTCAACATTTGGCAGAATCTATTATGCCTAGTAACACATATACATGCAGAGAGTAAGCTTTCATCTACTGTCAAGGTGCCACCAACTAGTCCAACACAGCAGGGAACAGAGTCTGTTGAAGCACAGACTTTTTGAACAACTGGTGATGTAGGTCTTTTGCATCACCATGAATCTTCTTCTGCCTGGAGCATCCTCACAGTAATTGAGGGAAGAATTGAGCTGAACAGAAAATCTCAGGGGTTGTTACTGCTGCTTTTAACAGGCCACTGTATCAGTGACATCCTTCAAGTCAAATGTAAAAATCAATCAACTGAAAACTAGAGCACTTCAAGATGAACCACCTCTCTCTTTCTCTCTCTCTCTGCTTTCTCTTTGTTGCAGTGCTGTCTATGGTTTAAAGTAAACCATCAATGTCTAACATCGTGCAATCCAGATTTCAAAGGTGCACTGTGTGTATATGCCACTGTTAAAGAAAAATCCTTTAGGTGAAGTCCCTCAGACTTGTGTTTTTTGTTCCGCAAACAACTCACCCAACAGCATCTCACACAAAGGCAGTATACTGGATTCATACAGGCTTGTCTTTTGACTCCAGGGAAACGTCACAACCTCAAATTTAATTACCTGTATTGACTTTAGGCAGATAAAAAACTCAAGCAGTGTGCTGCAGTGCTGAATTACATCCCACAGACAAACACAAATACTTCTGTACAGTGAGGTATCTCTTCTACTCACCAGATACCACTGATCCTTGAACTTGGGATCTAACGGTTCCATGAAGACATCCCTCTTTTTTCTCCGTTTTGACACTTGCTGCTCTGCCCAAGTCACCTAAACAAAAACAGCACAAACATACATAGAGATTAGGAATACACACAAAAAAAGCTAAAGGTGAGGTTTAGCAAAGAAAAAACTCCAGCCACAAAGGGTGCCACTCATAGTAAAAAAAATAAAATAAAAAAAATAAGCAGCACAAGAAATAATTATGTGCTGGCCACAAGGGTCAGCATGTCAAATGAATTAATAGAGATCCCAATTCTCAGCGGGATGACAGCAGACACAGTGAGATTAGAGGCACAGAGGTATCGTGAACTCCTCATTAATGAGACTTGCTGATGAATTCCAGAGCAGCCTGAGACTAATTAAAATTTCTGGATTGGTGTAAAATGGGATGCAACAGGATTTATTATGCTTATGGGTACACCTAAACATGTATGCATACTAACAATATGCACACACACACAGACATCTACAAATTCAGTACAGGTCTGACAAAACAGCAGTAACCCAGTCTGCAGCAGGCTGTCATAATGTGCAAGATCCTGCAGAAAATGTTTACAGAAGCAGAATGCATACAGTGAAAATAAGCCTGCATCTTACTCCCTCTGCAGAAAACTGCTTGTTGTACAGCTAAAGGCTTGGGCAGACAAGAACAGAAAAAAAGAGAAAAAAACACGTTAGAAGGAAGACAGAGAACTGCCTGCCGCAAGGACAGAGCACCTGATGTGAAGGACAACCAAATCACAGCGCACCTCTCCCTCCACCTCTGCAGATCACTGGAGACACAAGAGGAAAAGAGGAAAAAAGTAATGAAGGTCGCATTATCTGCAACACTGAAGCGATGCCAATTCAACACTATATAACAATATAATGGAATAACTTCAACAAGCAGAGCGGTTTATGCGAGTTTAGTGAGAAATTCAGTCAGTATAAGTGAAGGAGACGTTTCCATCAGGTCTCATATGAATCTTAGTGGGAAGATGGGAAGATTAGGTCAGCACAGTGAGGTGCAGCTGTGGCAGTTTATATTAACACAACACTGGGTGATATGTCACTGAATTTGACACATTAAGTAAAAAAAAAAAACTACTGCAAACAAATGAATTTGTCATGAAAACATTTCTGTTAAAAGTCACAGACACTGAATCAATTTTCGACTGGCTGCCAGTATTCATGTGTGTTCTGAGCTTGGATGAGAGGAAATAATTATTAAGCTACTTCAAAAGATCATCACAGAGAGGTGAACAAAAGATTGCAAACCACTTTCACACCACTGTGAATCTGACAGTTTCCTTATATGCTTGGAATATAAATTAACAGTATATCTAAAATAGTGCAAACCGGCAAAATAAACTTTTTCTTTGTGCTGGTGTTGTCAGCCTGTGGATTTTTACTTTTGGAAGAAGAAAGGAAATCTTATCTACCACTCAAAACAAATGTTCCTGTGTCCTACTATGCCTCTGAATTTTATTATGGTAAACTGTCTTGCAGACCACAATGAAAGAGTGGAGCAGCAACAAATTGCCAATTTTGTATATAAAATATCTGCCATGGTAACAATTTTTAATTTTTTTTTTTTAACCATGCCACATGCAATACAAGTCGTCTTATGCAGGAACAAGATAAAAATGAAATGTTGGTTATCGTACCAGCAAATTAACTGATATCAAATCTAAGCTGAATGTAATCATATCAGCTACTCAAATTTGTCTGCACTAACTAAGTGTTTATCTTGATCATATCAATTTTTTTAAAGACTCATATCCCTAGAGACCCACAAACCTAGGATTAGATGACATTAATACTATATCTAATTAGTTTGAAACAGGGTAAGGAATTGATAGGACAGTTTAGAGACAGAGAGGCAGTCTCACAGTCAGGCTTTATTATTGGCTTTTTGTTTTAAAGAAAATGGCTGTATTGAATAAACTGAATCCCTACAGTCACAGAGACAAAGACGCAATTGTATGCAAGGATCACATTCAACTGCATTACACTAGCCCATGTGATTTTCTGTTAAATAGAAATTTTTCTCTTTTTTCACTTGCGTCATATGGTGGTGTATGTGATTTCCCCTCTGATTTCCTTTCCTCTGCTTTTCAATCACACATTCAATCTCGTTTTCACACATACGTAGAGCAGGTCTCTGTTTGTGAAACATTTCCAAGCTGATGTTGTTCAAACATGACAGGATTCTTCAAAAAAATATATAGATGCAATGTTTGCGCAATATTTGTTAACTGGGGCAACACAGGAAGTTCTGTATAATGTACAAGGCAGCAGACTCTTTACTGCACTGTGTAGCTTGTACTGCATCAAATCATCTTAAACTCTCATGCAGAGCAAGGTGTAATTATTAATGCCCTTGGTTCTTTAGCATGCTATACATAGAGCCATGATGTGCAAGAACGTAATCTTAGGCAGGCTGTTCCTGACAATATGACAGCTTCAACTCACACTAGAAATTTTTGTGCGAAAACTCACAAAAATTAAACCAACACATGAATATACTATATGTTTACAATTAAATCTGGAACAATTGATTTGTGCACTTAAGGGTTTTATTATCATGGTAAGGCCATAAAGAAATTATTTGGTGATAAAAACAGTTGCAAGGGCCCCATTACGGTTGGAACATACACCTAGGGGCCTTAAAAGCCTATTCAATGTACAGGGTAATAATATGACTGTTCAATCATAGCTCTCAATCATAACTGTAATCTGCAAACATGCAGATTAGTGTCAGTACAGAAGCTACATTTTCTGCTCCTTTCAGCTGCTGACACCACAGAGACACCAGTTATTTCCAGCTCATTTCGGCAGCCAGTCATCTTAGTGTCATACATAGCTCTTGGAAACGTCCATCAAAGTAACAGTAAAGACATGAATTTCTATCAATTAATGTATTAGAGAAGACTCATTTGGTCCTAATCGTTTAGACAGGACTCTGGCTATAATCTTTGTTTAAATCTGTGCAGTATTAAGTACAAATATGTAATATTCATCTTCCTGTACTACTTGCCAATCATTTTAATACAGTACCTCAGTATCTATCCTGTAAAATGAACTATAGTACCTTTATAATTGAACTGACCTCGAGCTCAAAGTCCTCATTTCCAACAAAATGTTGTTTTCCATCTTTATATTCAGATGAAACACTGCCAAACTCATAAATTATATTGAACAGATTTTTTTACTTTTGGCAGGAGTATAACAAATATTTCTATTTTGCAATTTTCATGTGAAGAGTCTTCTGAAAGTCTTTAATAGTCCGTGACAGAACACAGAGCCACAGAAGTTGACAAACAGCACTTTCATTATAAATGGCCTTTGAAAATGAAAAACTGTGTCTATCTCACACTTCCAGACCAATCGAATGCAGAACTAATGTTCACAAACAGACCGCTTTGTTCACGTTTAGGTGGAGTGTCCAACAAAAAGCTTCCCCACCCTGCTCATTTTGCCACCCATTGCTTTGTCCTTGTTCGTTATGCAAACAGCATTGAAACCCTCTGAGGCCAAATGGAAGCCTCAAGTAAAAAAACATAAAGGAACATAATACAAATTATAGTAGAGATCAGTAGCTATGTCATTTATATTTATACTAAAGAATATTTTACAGCTGCTACTATTCTTGCCACGGTAATGAAACTCGCAATGAAAGCTTTGACCACAAACAAATTATAGTTAAGTGGCCGAGCTCAGTGTTTCTGGAACTACTCGTTGTTCTGCTGTGTGCGTCCTGTTACTTTGCATTTTAACAAACCAAACAAAAACGCAGGAGCAAACTGCATACAGAAACGAACAAGGCAGCGACACAATGAACACAGCAGAAGTCATGGAGGTAGCAGATAGACTGTTCGCTTTAAATCTGCAGTAGACCCTATTAACAAATGTTAGATCTGGCAGAGGTCCAGGTGCTTTTGTCAGTAATTAGACTCCTCAAAAAGAGTTTACAGGGCCTTTTACATTCAGGCTTCATCTCAACCAGCTAGGATTCAGAATTCCTACTCTCAGACATATTATTGCTATGTTTTTTGTTTTTTTTTTATAAGAGTCTTGCAGCTGATGCAAATAAGAATCTCTTTTGCAGTCATCTGCTGATTTAAAAAAAAAAAAGGGTTTAATCAGGCTGTTACGTACAGCGCAGTTACAGACAAGTTATTGCAGCATTTGCAATCTCCCTTGATTAAATGAACAAATAAATAACTAACACAAAATCAAAATTTTAACAAGTGGACCTGGGACTGTAACGCTCCATTTTCTCTGAGGTGCGGTGGGGGCAAAAGGAATTCAACAACAGGAAATGGAGCTGCAGTGCTTAAGGAAATCCCAAGGAGGGAGGTGCACCATTTGCAACATGGATGCAAACAACCCAGCAGAAGCTGTTCTATTCCCTGTGTGTACCTGTACTGTGCATGTACGGCATCATGGCCAGTGATACCTTAAGGCAAGTTTCATCTGAGTGTTGTCACCCAGTCAACAATGGAGGTGCACAAACAAATAAATAGCAGCCGGCAGTTCCAATTAATACTTTTCACACTGACGGCGAGCACCAGTTTTGTCTTTATTTCAGCAACATTTATCAGCTTCACAGCTGCTCTGAAGTTCTGCCGTGAACTGAAACTTTACTCTTGGGACTGAATTCAGTCCAAACTCTTTTCACACAACAACAGCTATGACTTTTAAATGGATTTTATACATTATAGTAGACCACTGAAGTAAAGCTTTGATATGAAAAACTGTCAATGTTAGTCATTTTTTATAATTGTACTTTTAAAGGTTCAATGCTATTGTGATCAATTTGATGAAAATATTATTTTAAAAGTGTTTGAACTTCTTTCTCTGCTGCACGCTTCTTTGTATTCCCATAGCGATAAATGTTAATTTCACACTCTTCCCTTTGTCCTTCCCAATAGGACAGAACGTAGACTCATTTTCATACTAACCTCCAACTCTCTTGTAAAACAGTAAGACAATACGGTAAATGTGAAATTTCAATTTAGATCAGTCAAGGAGGAGGAACTAGCTTCACCAGAGTGTACTATATGTATCTGGGGAGTGTCCACAGGGAAGGACCAGCTCACCTTCAAGTACTCAGCTAAAAGGAAAAACAGCAGGTGAGGATGCTGTGGCTCGTCTGAGACAGCTGTTACAGAAGAGAGACTAATGAGGCCTGAGAGTTCGAATCTTTGCTCTGTGGCTGTTGGCTTACCATACACCCCTTTGTTTCTCGTCTGCTTCTCCACTGTGCTACATACAACAACAGGTTGTAGTGAGTATGACTTATCGTGAAATCACAATCAGTTTAAAGAGTGATAACAATTTGTTTGATGCAACATTTCATTGTAGTAAATTAACAAGTTTCTAATAATAAAATGTCAACTAGAAAAACTCAAAGCACTATCATCAGCAAGAAAGACACCGCTTGTCACTGCAGTTTAGTGGTAAAAATTATGGATCGACATTTTTAAATATCACTAACCACTCACACACCAGTATCCATTTGTAAGTTCAGTAGGTTCCAAACAGTTGTACTTTCTCAAAAACATGGTAAAATAACTACTGCTCTGGTTGAGTTAGATCCTAACACACTTTCCTCCCACAGCTTTCTCTGAATCATCAGTAAACATCATGCATATATATGAACACACAGCCATTAGTCACAGCCCCCCTTCTTACCTTGGGATCTTCTAGTAGACGGACTTGCGTCCCCCTGTGATCTGACAGCGATCTCTTCACCACTGTACGATGCCGGAAGTGATAATAGTCACCAAATACCTAAAAAGACAAAAAGATAATATCAGGTATCAGGCCATTTAAATTCCTCTCTGTGTAATCTGATAATACTTCTACATGTGATAATAGCTTCAATGAAGTGTGAACCATCTTATCAAAATGGTGTGTTCAGTATGGATAATCAGCAGCTGCAGTAAAAATCCTAACACATATCAAATTCAGCTGACCTGAAACAGGCGCTATTATTTATTCACTTATGTTATTGAACCCAAAGCAGCATTAACCACATTGTCCTCTTTCACTGAGCAAAAGCAGCAACAATTTATATTAGAAGCACTTTTTGAAATCTTCGTAACGTTTCACAAATAGCTGACAAGAAATCCTTTTTGATAAATACAAATTAATGGGTTATCTATTACAAAGAACAGTTGCTGGCAACAATATATATATATATATATATATATAGATAGATATATATAGATATTTAGATATATAGATAGAGATAGAGATATAGAGGCAGACTGCAGATTCATTATTCAACTAAAACAGAGATTAACTGATCACAGATATCAAAGAGAACATACTGTACAGTATTGCATGTGCAGCTCTCAGAAGTCCACAGGAATGTTTTTACATTCAGAGTTAAATACTGTGTGCAGCCGCCAACCAATCAAACACCTATGAAGGTACTCAGGAGTTGTTAACAGCTCCATATGCTCTGAATTGTTAATTAATGATTTCACTAAAGAGAAAATGGGGAAATGCAGTTAAGACTGAGAGTCATCAACAAAATTACACTGCACACAGAGTTGAGATGTGCAGAGTTAAACATAATTATAAGCAGCACAAACATATGAAGGCATGGTGTGAAAAAAATGAGGGATAAAAGCTACACATCTTGGTCATCAGATAAGAATGCACTGTGCCCTGAAGGTTGATGTAGAACTAAGGCGCTGCAGCGTGTACTGCAACATGCATTCACTCCAAAAGAGGCAGGGATCAGTGGACCAACCTCCTCTGCTCCCATTTAATCACGGTAAACAGACCGATTCCAGCAAGGCTGACACAAAAGGCTCCTGCACACAAAGCTAGTGGACAATAGGGAGGCAACAACCAAGAGGGAAGACACACTTCACTGTGACATTCAGCTCAGAGGTGGAACCACAACTGAGTGTGTGTGCGCGTGCGTGTGTGTGTGTGTGTGTGTGTGCGCGCGTTATAGAGACAATGTAAAACAAATCCAGTGGGGTAAATGCAGGTTAAAAAAGGGGATAAAGCACTGACATTAGCTGAGCAGGTAGTGGGTCCCTTGTGTTAGTCCAGATAAGAGACTGGGAGGTGGGACACTGATCAAAGACATGGGTGGCAGGTGGCAGGGTCCATTAAGCAAGTTTAAAATCACACCAACGACAACATACTGAATACTTAAAGCACTGATGGTCAATCCCCCCATTCAACCAATGCTTCCACTGGTAACCTAACACAGTTTTAAGCGTCTGATGATGCATTATGTATTTCTGGGTTCATTTTGTTGACTTGAGGTATTTTCTTTTAGACAAAATCCCATGCCCACCATTGTGTCAATCAAGGATTTTCCTAAGGATGCAAGAAAACTGTCCGATTTATTTTTTTAGAATCAAATAAAGTCAGCTTTTTTCTAAACTCATTATAACAGGAGAAATTGCATTATGAAATTCACAGTAGAAGATACAGACCCTAACAGGTCAAACAGCACTAACATAAATAGACTGTGATACAGCCACAACACTATTAAATAGAGACACTTTAATGTTTTGTCACTAGAAAACTACTTTCTCTTTCTGCTACTGCTAATTGCTGACTTTGCCTTGCAGTATAAGCCACCTGATAAGCATGGAAAGTTCACGAATAAGTGGAAGTTGATAAAAGTAATACTGGATAATGTAGCAGATTGTTATCTGATGGGGAACTTGGGTATAAAACTTTGTTAGAAAATAACACCTCATTATTGTACATCATCACAAACTGATGATGTGCAACAATGCAAAACTACTCAATAGGTCCCTAAAATTCAGCATCAACTAATTTCTTCACTTCTTTGAGAAAATATATTCACTAGGGTTTACAATAGGTAAAAAAAAAGGTTTTATTCCAAGACAAACAAAAAAATACACATACATGGACAAATGTTCAGCCTACATTACAAACAGGTCAAGCATTTCAAATGTATGCAAACACACAGTCTTCTCACTCAGTGAAACCAAGCCCATTCCAGCCCTGCTAAATGTGTACCCTGCAGCTCAATCATCGTTTGGCAATCAGCAACAACACTTACAAGCTTGTTTTCAACCATTTAATCTCAAGACCACAGTGCTTCGGTGGCGGTTCACCGCTTTCCACTGGAAAAAAAAAGCAGCCATTTAGATGTTAAAATCATGTGGAAACAAACGGATCAGGACTCGAGAGTTCCCATTACTGATGTGATAAGCTTGGCACTGATAAAGCAGAACAGGCTTAACTGGTGCTCTCCGAGTGGCCTATTACTAAAGTGAGGCATTAATCCATCAACCTCATTAAAATGCACGGTAACAGACAGTGGAAAATTACTGTCTGCTGGTTTGTTTGCATGTTTGCTCCCTCTCCGCCTGCCAAATTTACCTTGTGGGAAAGCACTTATCAAAAGGTCTGGTGTCTCATCTCCTGTGACTGTTGACACAATTACGTTTTACGAAGAGCCAAACAATGTCTGGAGACAAATTGGGAAAGAGGTTTGAGGGCTGCAATAAAATGATACGAAACTGTTTTCCATACAGAGCTGTTAATGTCAAGAACAAAGCCTGTGGATTTTGAAAATTCCACTGTAAGATGAGGCCGTTATTGCAGTTGAACTACAGACACATAAATCATGACATATTTCCTTTCTGTTTTGACATTTAACTGCTTTTGATTTAGGGACCGGGACGTATTACCATATTTCGTTTGTGCATCAGCAAGTAGATATAAATTGAGAAAATTAGACATAGGGAGGCACAAGCCATACACCCTGTTAAAATAGTTCAGCAACTTGTTTATATAATGAGGCTACAGTCCAATTACTGAGTGCAGAGAATGGGTAGGACAGAAGCACAGTCCGCCACAGTGGCAGCTGGACATAACCAGCAGTTTCTTTTAAAGCAGAGCAGAACAGACTGAGCTTCCCCCACACACCTGAAAATTAGCTTGCACAGCTGGTCTTCCTTTCTGCCAAGCTTCAATTAGTCATTACATGTTTTCTTCTCAGTGTCCCCTTTTCATTATTTGTCCTAAAGCAGTCAGTCATTCCGTTTCTCCTCACTCATTAACTTTGAGCATTATTTGGCGTCCATGTTATGCATGTGCTTTATTCAAATATAACATTTTTATAAGCCTTTCCTCTGCAGAGAGAAACACAGATGTACTGTACGTGAAGTGGTGGGTAGTATACAGAAAGTGACTCCAAATGCATTTCAAGCATGTAGGAATAAACTATTAAGTTTATTAAACCTTATAAGGCAAACTGTCTACTCTATTTATCAACATGAAGTCCACTCCCAACAAGATATTTACTGTGTAAATAAAACATTATGTTCATCATTTGAACAGAAGTCAGATTAGTATTAATGGTACTGACTAAAATGAGTGGATTAATAAAATGGTGAATTATGGGACATTTAAGCATAAAGGACAACAGAGTTTAATATCTATAAAAGGTCAGAAGCGTGACGTCATGAGTAGAGTGAGCAGTGTTCATCCTCCGTTCTTTGTGCTTTGAACTCTTATTCCATTGAGTTGACCTGCACAGGAAAAACAATTTTCCTCACCTTACATCTGATAACTTTGTGCCAGGTGCACTGCTGTCAGCAGATGATTAGCGCTCCCACTTGTGCAACTTTGCCATCAGTCATCCAGCCACGATTTCTGCAACACCATGGCTCCACAAGTGAAATAATCCACCCCATCAGGTCAAGAATGTAGAGTTGCAAAACCTGAGGCCCTTTATCGTGAAGCAAAACTCTTTACTTCTACTTCTCCCTCTTCTGCTTGCACCTGTCAGTTTTTGTCTGCTTGGCTGCTGTTTCTTCACTGTTACATTAATAGGGAACAAATCAACTTAATTTCCCTCATTGTGCCTCGACTGTTTTGAAGTTTTAAACGCTTGAAGATGAAAGCCTTTTTCAATACAAGAACCTAATGACTCATAATGTGAGGTGTAGCCATTGTCATGGGTTCTGCTTTTGTTTCCAGTGGTCTCGCTTTCCAGTTTTGTGAGCAAATTTCTCAAACTAAATTTCAGCACTGCTTAAGAGGTGATATCAGAAACCAGAAACTATCGGGGGAAATCAATGCAACCACTCGTTTGAAACACAGAAAAGACCACAATTAATAATGCAGGACATGTATATAGATAAGCAAGGGAGTGAGAGAGTTTGTTGCAAAACACAGGCAATATTTGCCACAGCACCATCATCGCATGGATGATGGTGGTTTTGAGATGATGGAAAGTGTGTTGAGAGGTGAAGGATCGTGACAAGTCTTTGCAGTACTGCTGCATTAGTCATGTTTGATGAAACAGATTGTTTGTTAATTGCAGGTGAAAGACTGCCTGTACAGTGTCAAAGAAGCATAATGTTTACTTGGTGGTGACACTGGCACGGCTTTAATGTTCACAGATTTCTGATGTGATGCAATGCTGGCAAACCCTGGGACACATTTAGTATTTATTAACTTGTACTAGTACACAGATAATGCCAATGTTGCACCAAGCCCAAGATAAATACTAAATACAAATAAAACACAGGTTCTTGCTGCTTATATTTATAAGCACTGAAATCACAATGTAACAAGTAATATAAAATGCTCATTTTATTAGAGATGCTCATTTCTAGTTACTGATACACACAACTACGCAAACAAACATACGTACATGAGCTTATTATACAGTACATTCCATCCTTCGTGAGTCTCTTGCATTAGTAACTGAGGGGCAAACCAACACTTCAACCTCGTGGAGTGTATGAAAAAGCATGTAAAAAGTTTATGGTTCCATGGCAGAGATGCTGCAGGGCTGTTACCCCATGGGTCGATAAGAGCTGCATAGGCATCAGACCAAATACCAAAGGCCCAGTTGTAGAAAGGCTGTACAGATTATCATAATCAATTATAGGACAGTCAGTACATTTGAGACGGAGATGCACGATCAATCCATATTTGACAAAAGTACTGATGTGGTAAAAGAAAAGAACAGCCATACACCTCTATCCTATTACTAAATACTCTCACTCGTCCACAAAGTCAGAAACGATTGTGTGAACTTCCACCTCAGAGCGGAGTCAGATGTCACCTCAAAGAATCAGTCCATCCCGAGCACGGCAGTGAAAGGGGTTTGTTCATTCTGACCCCAGTCTGAGAAGCATTTTCTAAAACAACCAGTGCAGACATGTTCCTTTAATGAATACTTTATTGATCCCCTTGGGGAAATTGTTGTTTGGACAGCTGCTAGACCTGTGTCAGCGCTACTACG
>JAUMHL010000018.1:6920485-6935266 GCA_032362345.1 Sandelia bainsii
ACGTAGTCAAGGAACTAAAACAAGTCCAGTTGCCATTGAAAACCGTTTTTTGAGATAACCATGACCTGGATGACAGAATCTTCACAGATACAAAGACTCTTCTCTTTCTCACAGTGCTAAATTCCCACATCTTTACATAGAGTTAAGAGCAGTGGAGATCTTTCTGCAAATCTGTTGAAAGCAGAAATAGAATTACTAATTTATGGAGTTTCAAGGACAATCCATCATTAATGAGGGTAAAATCAAGAGGCTCTGCTCCAGCAATCTGTCAGTGACACTGAACTTCCAACATGATGAACCTCTAATCACACTTGTCTGGTAAATCTGTTAGAGGCAGAAACAAACAACAATTCATAATCAGTCTGCTGGAAATCAAAGGTCGCCCCATTAGAGTCATATTAAGATTTGAGATATAAAATCTTTCCAAACACGTCATCGACTCTCATGCCTTGATGAGCTCATCCTCATTAGTGGAGGAATTCGACTGCATCCACTGCTGGTCTGAAAGGGAGAGACAACAAAACTGAGATGGAAGAAATTGGTGAGGGACAGGGAGCGAGGTGTTTTTATCATGAGGGAGGCAGTACTGTCACTGGCGGTGCAACCTGTAAGATTGCTTTTGACGCCAGGTGGGAATACCAAATCTAATCTGAGCACTGCGTCTGTATCGAACATTACAGTACAACACAGCAACATATAGCTTAACAAAAAAAAAAGCTCTTTAAAACAGGAAGGCCTTTTGCACACAAATGTGTTTTTATTCTGTGCACTGATTTAATTATTAGTCACTTTTAGTAGCTTTTGTTTGTTGTATTTGCCTGTGCAACATGATAGTACAGTGCATGCTACCGCTTATCAATAACTGAACCAAGGACGCAGAATATACACACAGCACACACAGTCCAGTTCACTTGTCTGGTACACACAGACAGACAGTGCTTGCAGACATTTTGTGATGACCGTGATGAAATTGACATAACGCTGATCCATGCAGACATGGGAAACACTTTTCACACTATTCAGTCTGTTGCTGAAAGTAGGTTGAAAGACTCGATGCCAATAATTTGTCTGTTTGTAATAAGCTAACTGCTAAAAGCTAAGACTTCCATTTGTGAACTTCAAACAATCAAACTAAAATAAAATGGTACAACAATGCAACGTTTTCTTTCTTAAACTAGTTTATGTGTTCTTAAGAAACTGTAGAAAATCACTTTTAGAGAAGTGAATGATGATGTTTACATGAAAAAAATAACTCCTGGAAAGCACTGAACATCACATTTATGTGATCCATGTGCATGAAAGGATTGGGTTTGCCTGGGAGTTATTTTCATCACATGTAGGACAAAGTTAAAAAAGTGTACAGTGATGGGAAATGCTTTCAGATTTACCATGAGCTCAAACACATTTTAAACAGTGGTAGATCGCTTCTCAGCCCCAAGGCCCTCCTGCCAGGAGTGCTGGAATAAACGCCATTATATAAGTAGACATGAAAGCATGCTGCATAAAGTCCCGGGTTGGCGAGAATTAATGTGCACTGATGAATAAGCATGAGCAGTGATATTAATACAACAGCGAGTCACAAAATTTAAAAACAGATACAGATTAAAGGACTAAATTTAATGATTAGACTCAGACTTTAAGTCACCTGTCAGGCCTCATTAGGCCTGAATAAATGGCCTTAATAAATGAAATGCATTTTGTATTTACTTGGGTAATCTTTGTAATATTAAAATTTGTTTGATCTGAATCATTTAAGTGTGACAAATATGCCAAAAAAAGGATGAATGCTTCTTCACAGTACTGTATAAATAATATCTTATTAATAACTTATTGCAGTTTTACCACTTTCCCTTTCTATCACGCACATACAAATGAAGACAGTGTAAAAAGTGCTCGTCAGGGAGAAAGGAGCTAATAAGATTTAACTCTGGCATCTAATTTTATCTCACCTCTTTACTCTTGGAGCACTGATAGGGCACTGCCGCTCGACAGAAATACCAAACAGGTTCTTATGTCCCCAATGAAGGACCGATGGGACCATCTGAGGAAGCTGCACTCCTGTAATTTCCTAACAACTCTCCATCTAAAGCATTTCCATCACTGTCGTCTCCCTCCACAGAGGACTGGCTACTTTTGTCCCTGTACCCACCACAGGTATCCAACCCCTCTGCACTTCAATTTAATGGACTGTCTTGAAGATCTCCCGAAGGTGCACCGCAGCAGCGACTTTGAGAAAAATGTGAAGAGCATATAATGCTTCTCTTGGTAGACGAAAGACTCCTCGATCTAATAAAAAGTGCCTTGAATAAACAAAAAGTTTTACAACTATTTTAATTTTCACTTGACATATGTTGCTGGGCTGAATAAGAAGCAAAAATGTTAATTTGATTTATATGCATCTGTCAAGTTTACACTTTTGCACACAAATTGAATTTCAATTTTTTCCACATTATTCCTGTGTGTCTTTCTGCATCACTCACATGAAATTAAGCCATAACCTTGTTCTACTACTGCCAACACCCGAGGCTACAGGCATTAGTGTGATCCTCTTCACGCCCAAAAAAACAAAAGAAGCCTACCATTCATTGTACTCCTCCTCTCTACAACGTAGGTGAAGTGGGGTGAAGAAAGAGAGATCACAAAACAAGATCCACTGCACAGATGGAGGAGCAGAATCCTGTTTGTTAACGTTGTTTCCATGGAGATCATTCAAGGTTCAGTATTGACAATGTAGTGTCTTTAAGAGGTTGACGAGGGCAGGAGATGATGCTAAAATATTTGGTTTAGTCAGGAAAAAAAAATTATAATTTTTTTGGAAACTAGCAACAACAAAATGTGCGATTCCTGCAAGAGATTATCTATAAGAATGTAAAGCATGTTTTCTATTCCAGTGCCACAATCGTTCCCAAAATATGACACAAACAGACATAACTAATGTAGACTGATTTATGCATTGCACACCTCAACTTTCTGATTATGGAAAAATTGTTGAGCATGGCTGAATGACTGGTCTCATCAGTCATTACTTATCTGTGCAGCCATTATCTTGCTTGAGGGGAGACTACAGCCTGAGTTTTTCTGCTTCCATAATATTATCGCAAAGCTGTTAATTTGGACAAAGTCCTCTTGCTGCTTCCTCCCCAGACTTAATGGTGAATTTGATCCAATAATGGGTACCTGCTGCCTTATGGGCCACTAAACACGCACACACACACACGCACCTTCTCCTGCTGCTCAAATCTGTTTCAACATCAATTTCACAGATAAATGTGCAGCAACAGGCGAGAAATTGATGTTGACCAAAACCGATCCCGTGACTGCTCACACACAGAAGTGTTTAAATAAAATACCACAAAAATGTTTGGAAATGAATAGATTTTTCTACAATACTGCTTCCTAATAACTGGCTACGCCTTATTGAGGGTATTGTTGTATGCGACGGTCACAGAGCCAGTGCTGCATAAACATAAATTACAGGCACACCCATTTTCCAGCTACCTGGTAGTGATTAGATTTTTGAAGTGCTGCACTGGCATCAAAGTTTCCCACAAATGAACCGCATCAAAACTGAACAGTACAGGAAACAGCCACGGACCATTTCTGAAAGCGCTTTCGATATTTATCTGTTGAAAGAAACCAAAGGACATCCTGTAAGCAAAGGATAATTTCCCAGAATATCAGTCATCTTTAAAAAAAAAAGAAAAAAAAAAAAAGTCTTACAGTCAAAGGGTGTTACACCCAGGCCTTAAGTAGTATGTAATCGCAGGCTGGATCTGATAAGGAATTTTGTAAAATCTCTGTTTAAACACCTGAACATTCAAAGGAAGGTTAAAACCTACAGCTGAATACAGTGAGAAAAACTATGAAAACAAGTTGCTGAGTGGTTTACACTCCCACAGAAGTGTCAGCCAGAAGAGTCAGCTCAGTAGAGAGAAAAAACACTGACATTAGATTTTTTAGTTTAGTGAAGGAGGAGCGTAGGTGTTCTTGCATCACTGTGGAGCAGTGTTTTTTACATGCGGGTCCCTGTTTTGGTTTCCTTCCAACTGTTTCACACTATCCCACTGATCGATAGGTGGTAACATGCCAACAAAGGCAGCAATGAGCCAGCAAAGACGGGAAAGAAGACTGCCAGCAAGTAAACAGTGAAAGACTAATTTTTTAAAGAAAAATTTAAATGGTTTATTAGGAAGATGTAGTCAAGTTTTTGCAAGACCTCAAGGACACACACAACATATTTTGGAGTAAAATTGAATGCATAACAGAAACATTTGATTACAAGAAAATTCCACAAGGTGCCTTTAAGTTACTATGTGCAATGGTTTGAGTGGCGAAACAGATTAGTTAATAAAACATAAGTTGCAGTTTGTCCTTGCAGCTCAAATCAAGGCTGTGTGGTGTCCTGTGCCGGTAATGCCCTGAGAGTAATGTGCGAACGTTAATTTGCGTGGCACTATTTACAATGAAGCTCAGTAAAACACTGTCAACAGCAATAAAGTAGAGCTCAAATTAGCTGAAAGCAGTGAGCCTATTTTCTGAAAAATTAAATCAGGCTTTCAATAGGTTATTGCTTTTTTTAAAACCCTATCACTTGCTAATCTGAAATCAAATTAAGTCCAGCTGTATCCGCCCATACATTCTGTAACGCACTGCATGTGATCTGAAACTGATGTGTCCATTTATGTGGGTAAATGTCGATCAACAAAATTATTCATAATTTCCATTTCCCTAGGCAGTGTGAACAAATGAGCTCTTCCAACCAAATAATTCAGCAATCGCGGGAAGATATGTGGAATGCAGTTACAACACAGAATTATTCATAGTAGACAGGAGCGCAGAGTAAAACAACTCGAGTGCCATCTACATTATGAGAATGAAAAGTCACTGCCTTGTCAAGGAACATTAAGCTCATATGACATGGCTGTCTTTATTTCAGCTCCCTGTCAAATAACGCTGCACTGGGTCTGGCATAAAAATAATATCAATCAGACACTTGTTCCAGAGAGTGGACAGTGTATGGACACTAAGATATGTATTGCCTTGCATTTTATATGTGATCCCAACACAGAAAATTACAATCAAGTCCTGGATCACTGCAGTTTAAGTGAGTGGAGAGGGCTGTGCGTCCAAGATGAATTACCAAAAGCGATGAGTGCAGTATACATCTCACTCGACTAACTAACTTCAATGTCAGACAACAGGCCGTCTCAAAAGGTTTATACCTGTGAACTGAGCTGATTACATAGCATTTATGGCTTGAGGGTGTGCATTTCAGTCAACCTTCAGAACCAGATGTTTTATTTTTCCTCGTGGATGTGAGCACAGATAATGGATTTTTACAGCTTGGGAGAGGTTCTGTGTTTTCATGCGATCAATTAAAATGCACAGATGTTCATTTTTCTCAGCTGTTTGGACTGTTTCATGCAGAATGTTGTCACAGTGAGCCTTCCCCACCATCAACATCCCAACTGGCAAGTAAAGCTGCGCCAATATTATCCATCCACTGTGCTCGTGTTTTTGTCCTCATTAACCATAGTCTGGCTGTCGAACAAACCTTGAGGGACAAAAGAACTCACAGTAACAAAATGAGAAAAGTCCCAAGCGTCTTGGCACTGGTCTAAATGGGACACTGGTAAAGACGGCCATAAAACAGCATGGCATGGCAGACACTACTGTACTGTAAGGTGGGTTCTCAAAGAAACAGGATGTGGTCCACGCCATCTGAGATCACAGACGCCAAGCCACTCTCTATCCTCACCTCCTCCTCAATCTCAATCACAGCAGGCAAGATTGCAAACATGGCAACATGTAACACAATGGCTGGGTATGGATAGTGACCTGACAAATCCATCAGTCAAATCAAATCCAGCCTCTGGTTACTTTATTTTTCCTAGAGGAAGTTTTTTTATTGTTGCAGCATCAACACAAGATCCAGAAAGAGAAATATAATTTATTTAAAAAACTAATTTGAAAAGCCGATTCGATTGAAAAGCCGATCTCTTTTGTGGTGATTAAAACGCTGGTGGGTTAAACAGAGATCGTGTCAAACTTACTTTTAAGGCCACCGTAATTTGTTATCTCAAGCAATTGACCCTCTTGCCGCACAGACATGCTCAATGCACCAGGAATGTTTACAAATGAAGCGCATGGAGCGGCATGATAGCTCAGTGGGTAGAGCAGTCGTCTCCCAACCCAAGGGTTAGCGGTTCGATTCTCAGTCCCAGCAAGCTACATGTTGAGGTGTCCTTTGACAAGACACCGAAACCCCGTAGTAGCGCTGACACAGGTCTAGCAGCTGTCCAAACAACAACTTCCCCAAGGGGATCAATAAAGTATTCATTATTATTATTATTATTATTATTATTAAGAGGAGCTGACGGCAGAGAATCTGGTTTTTCAAAATAAAAGACTCTCTTGTGTGAAAACGGAAATAAAATGTTTTTTTTCTTTCTCAGCGGCCCGGTTCCAAATGACCCATGAACCGGTACCGGTCCGCGGCCCGGTGGTTGGGGACCTCTGCTCTAGACGATGACAATAAAGTCGAATCTTATCTAATTATTTGAGTACACAAATGAAACAGATGCCTGATGCAGTCATCAGTTTCCATAGTCACAAAACAGGTGCAACCTCAGTGCAGGTTTGGTACATGATCACTACACTGACACCTACAGAAATGCATCCACCATAAAAAAGAAGGAAAATAAAGTGCGTCAGCTTTGATCGTTAGCTCCAAATACAAAAATAATTTGTAGACAAGCGATTCTGAGTTCTCTATCAGTCACTAACTACCCGAAACATGACACGAGTCATTTGAACTTACTCGATGTTGACACAACCTTGTGCCCCGTTCTTTGTACCTCATATGTGCCCCGTTTCTTGACAACTGTGTGTGTGTACTCTGTGGTGGCATTTCAGGTCACACTAGAGGAACATTCCTTTCTCTTAAACAGTCCAGTCCAGTCTGAAGCTTTGAACACACAGACTGTGTCCAGCTGACAGCCACAGCTGCTGGATTCTGCTTTCTGGTTGCCTCAACCACACTTCTGCTGGACCAATAACAGGAAGTCAAACCACAACCATTTCCTAGAGTCACAGTAACAACACTATCAACATTTTTTTGGTACTACTGGAGATCCTTCTGCTCAGCATATTATTGTGACTGGCTCCCTCTGCTTTCAATCCACATTTGGCTCACTTCCCCTCAGCATATAAGGAGATACTGATGAAATATAGTTAAATATATTACTTTTAGGGATAAATGTAATGTTTTCTGCATAAAATTGCTTTAGTGGAATGAAGAACTGTGCTGCACACATCAGTCCACAGTCCCCTGTAATTTTCTTCTCAGTATGCAATTGTGACTGCAAAAAAACAATGAATGTTTCCTGTAACCTGAAGAGAAAAGTCACACCAGACTGAGATTTTTGTAGATTGTGACAACAAAGAAAATGGAAAACAGTCCGAAAATAGATGAACACACCAAACTGGTGCCAAAATAAGGATAATAACAGGTTCCAGGCTGTTTTGTGAGACAGAAAGCGGGGGAGCCAGGTTCTTTCAACAGCTAGTATTATAGGTCTGCAGAGCAGTGGGAGGCTGACTGTTTTCTGTGGACTAAACACTGAACCCACTTCTTGGGAAAGCTCCCTAAGAGTTAAGTTTGGAGCAGGAATCCACCATTTCCAATGCACCATAATTGCAGCTCTCCTGGTTTACTTTGTGTATTGGAAGGACAAGGAATGGCAGCACTAGACTCTCAGATAAATCTGGGACCTCGAGTGTCTGCTTTGCTACACCAGTGTGCGCCTGAGCCGACTGAGGGGAACAAGGGCCGAATCTGTCTGGACTGCTGCCCTGAGAATGAAAGCAAGTCACTGAGGCTCACCAACTATAGCCACCACAGTATCCTGTCCAAAACATTGGTAACATTCCCTGAGCTAAAGCAGTTTCCAGAGAAACGGAGCCAAACAGATGGACACTTCTCACAAAATAACCTCTTCACTGTTTCCTATGCAGTTGGTTTCCTGTATATTTCTGGTGAATAATGCAGGAAACTGGACACTTTGGGAGTGTGAGAGCTCACGTCATCTGACGCTGGTTCTAGTGGATGGTTACACAAGTATAGATAATAACCAGATTTACAATTGGATATACAGACAGATTATAACTGCGCTGTAGTTATAATGCAGAGCTGAAGTTATAGTGAAGAGCAATTTTTCCAACGATGGTGACGAATCTCCGAATTAATGTAACAGAAAAAAAGGTTCTCTGTTGTAAACAAACAAGAATGTTCAATAGGAACATCTTCCATACAGGCATTAAGAGGAAACCGATTAGAAAACTATTTTATGAATTATGGCTGGGCAATAATTCTATATTATCATTTATCAGCATAAATTAGCTTTCTAGAACTAGTTCATTCCCAGCTTCTTTTTTCCACTTGACCAATGAGCAGTCAGACCCAATAAGCAAATATTAAATACAAAAAACGAAATTAACTTCCAGCTTTTGTGGTGGTATAATCACATGGTGATATTTAAATAATTCAAAAAAAAGTTTTGTTTCACATGTGTAGTTGTTTGTGTGATAAACTGGTTTAAAAGTTTTATTTTGAATTAATCCATCAACAAAATTAATTACTTCATGATAATTAGCGAAAGTTACTTGTTATTCAAGATTCAAAAACAAATTATTAATCCCAGAAAGAAACCGTTTAATTATGGACTTGAGACACCAAGCAAACGGCCAGCCGCCTGGCCAACACAGAGCACTTGTCTGCCTAGTTTTTGTGGTCCGTCCCACACCGTTGCACTAGTCAGACCCTTGTCAGTGGCTTTTCAGCCGATTCAATGTGTTGAATAGACCCATCAGTTAGAGAGGCCGTTTTGAATGGCTGTTCAGCTGCAGTCCTAGGTCTTCTTTGGCTATTCCCTATTAGAATTATAGATACAGATTACCGCCCCCTGCGGGTATGGAGAGTTATTTTGGTGACATAAGGCAACAGACGGTCGGGTCAGCTTTAGTTCATTGATATTGATATAATTTTGGGTTCAGAGAAACCAGTGTGATGAACATTTTTCTACCAGTGTGTGGCATTTTATAGATTCTTCCAGAAAATAATCAACTGATAGACAATAAAACAATCAGTTTCAGTATCTGAAAAAAAATATTATTTCTGATGGCAGGGTTTATTACATGACCTATTCCAAATGCAAATGACATAAGATTGACTCATCTTTCTTTTTTCTCCAGCCGGCAAAGACCAGTTATGTAGACTGAATTATTCCCAATCCAATAACTTAGTGGCAGCAAACTCCCACAGTTAAAAACCAACTATATAAGGCATCCAATTCAGTCAGCAAAATCATCACATACAATGAAGCAGTCTTCAATAGAAGGCATCCAGGGATTCAATTTCACAAACATTTGATGAGGTGGGAGCAGGGGAGATGAGCTGTAACCCACTGATGCATAGCCTACATCAGCAACAAAATATTCATTAACACTAACACACACCAACAACAGATACTGTCTGTGAAGATTCTCAGTCATCCAGGTGAAGTTGTCTGAAAGTTGACTGGACTTCTTTCTTGTAAGGTAGAGACGTTTCGCTCTGCATCCACAGAGCTTTGTCGATCGGATACTGTTCACAGATGTGATAAATTCCACTCTCTTTGCAATTTGGCTAAATGACCCAAAAAGAAACCCTGTGTTTTAGAGCTTGTGTCACTCGACTGTCAAGCTCAAACAACTCAGCTTTAAAGGACTTCAGCAGAAAGTGAAGAACACAGAGACCTGACGAGGCTGTCGCATCAATAAAACAGATGATATAACACCTTCAAAGAGCGCTCACTTTTCTGAAGGATAGCAGAAAAAAAAAAATACACTCTACATCTTGTGCATTTAGCAAACACTTCTGCCAAGTTGGCAGGTTACCAAAACATTACTGAAAACATTCAAAAACAAATAAGCATCTACTCAGAGAGCAGTGTAGCGAGGAGGGAACAGCCTGGTGCATGACTGGAAGTGTTGTGAAGCTCTGAAAAATGAATTTAAGAGCAAAACAAAAAGGAAGAGAGCGAGAAAGAGGTGTTTGTTTGCTTGATATTTTTTTAATCAGCCACTTTGTGCCCAACCGTATTTTGACTAGAATTTTTAAAAGACAAAGAATGTGGTTACAGAAACTGGATCGACACCTTGAGCTCATTCAGGCTAAATAAAAAACAAGACGTTTTGTTTATCTTAGAACTGCCAGGTACACAAGACATGATGTACTGTTTGTCCACTGTACACCCTGTACATCATGACAAGGAAGCAGTATCATTATCACATATTTAGTCCTCATTGTAACCAGCAACACAAAACCAGAATCTTTTCAAACTGAAACCTGTTTTTCCATCCCTGCAATCCTGTGCAGCTAAAATATCTCTGCAGGTGATAACGAAACCTGGTCTGAAATCTAAATCCAGCATCTCTGTTACACTGCAGCACAACCAACCAGCTCAAACTGCAGATGAATTACAACTTAGCATGACTCCTGTTACAAAGAAAAATAAAAATTAGTTGCAGCTATCATTAAAAAAAAAAAGTGCTCCACCTAAATGCTGCATTCCTCCCACACCACAACCACCATTAGGCTAGTTACAGCGTTTTAGACATTCATCTCATTGTTTTCATTGTAAAAAGGCTTATCTGATCTAAACCTTAACCCTTTTCAAATTACACCACTAAACGACTGCTCCACCTCCCAGGCTAGTTTGTGTGTGTATGTCTGTGTGTGCAAGTGACATCATGGGGACGGAGGCTGGGTCATACGAGCCTCGTTAGAAAGGAGCGTCCTGTCCTCGTGATGTGCCCATGACAAGAGACACAAGACCAAACCAGCTACACACACACACACACACACACACACACACACCTTTAACACACTGCTGAACAATATGGTTGTTTGGCTGCCAGCAACTTAATTTAGCTGAACCGAGGAGGACAGGACTAGCCGTTCCTATTTTTAAACTAAATCATCTAATGAAAAACCACAAAGGATACTAATACTAAGGATACTAATACTAATACATTTTACCCTTATTTAACCTGCATAACCCTTACTTTAGCAAAGATGTGTCTTCTTCAGCAGTAACAACACATTAACACCTGGAAGTTGCCCAGTACAACCACAGACTTATCTTATGGCCACTGGGGCAGATGGGTAAGTCCATTGTTTAACGGCCCAGTGAATTGGCTTCCTTCCTTAAAGTGATGTGTTCATTTCCCACCAAGATTTACACTGCTAGTCCAGAAATCCAATTCATGACCTTAAAAGACTGTGCCTTAGTTTGTGTAGCATGCTTTAAAGCATCCTGGCTACAGACAAACAGTCAACAGCTTTTATTTTAGTCAAACCATTATCAACTTTAGTTTAACACGCAGGCAATTTAATAGGAATTATGTTATGTGGATTTCAGTATTTTTTGTCTTTGTACAAGAGTTGAATAAAGGCAAAATGGCAGAAACAAGGGAGAAAGTTTAGAAGACTGACAACAGAATTAAAGAGGTAGGTAGGATTTATGTTGTGTGCACCTTTAGATCACCAGGACGCAAAAATGACTTGAATAGCTCTTGGTGTAAAAATATTGCTGACAAACTTCAATCAATTAAATTATTTTCTTAAGTAGATCCAGGTCGACAATCCCACTCGCCCACTGCGCTCTGCCAATGGACAGCGTCTAGTCGTCCCACAGTACACAGCGAAGCTCCTCAGTTCAGTGGTCAAATAAACTATGTAACTCTGCAAACTCAGCAGCTTCCCTCTCAATATAAAAAAAACCGATGGAGACAGAGCTGTTTCACGATATCCTATGCACTTTACATTCCGATCTTATGTCTCGCAAAACTGAAACATTTCTTAGCCTTAGCTTTTTTGCTTGCTTTGTACTTCATTTGGAAATTACAGATGATAGATCATCCTCGGGTAACAAATAAATATAGTAGCTTTGCTCTGAAAATCTCTCCAGCTGCTGATGAAACTGAAATAATAGATCATGGCCTACACTACTCACTTCTCTACTATAGAGACATAGTATATATTTATTCTTCATTAATTAATTAATCATTAGTACATGAAAATGCAAACGAAAACTGTTAAAAGTATCAATTAAACTTCCTGGAGCCTAAGGGAACAAATAAAATGAGATGTTTGAACCAAAGTCTGTGAACAGCTGGAGTTTGGTGATTATCTGATTATTTAAGTAGCAGCACGTCACATTTCTTTCTACTAATAAATGAATCAATTGATTGTTCCAGCTCTATAAATGTTTGCTACCTACATAGAACAGAAGTGTACATCTCCCCTGGAGGTTTACATGCATAAGCTACAAAAAAAATTTAATAATAGATGTTTAATGTTAAATTTGGAAATTGAAGCAAACAAGACCAAAAACAGCAGCCTAATGTTATTATTCTTTGTGCTCATGTGTGCTAATAATAATAATAATAATAATAATAAATGTATAATTTTCCATTTCAGTACTGACATTCTTTAAACACCCCAACTTTCTCATTGTGTGTGTGCGTTCATGTATATGTGAGCAATGCTCCCATTTAAAAGCTGGAGAGGGGTGTGTGTCTATGTATTTTCATGTCCCCTCAGCACATCTGGCTCTTGTTACAGCCCCTGTGACCTATGTGTGGTTCTGCTCCATCCCAGCCCCCATTGCAGAAGAATGACTGAGTGCTGCTGCAGCTCCCAGGACCCCTGGCAATATGGGTGCTCATTTCTTTGCTTTAGGCTGGAGATAGCCTCTTGAAAAACTTTGTAATTTTTTACATCTTTATCTTCAAAATTATGTTTTTAAGGAGGATGAGTGAAGCCAGTGGCGGCTTCATCCAGACACTTATGTCAGGATGTCTCCAGAAACACTGATTCATGTGCAGTTTTTGTTGGGCTCTATTGCCATTACTGTGGGTCACAACACTGGCAACTTTTTGACAAGACAGCAATTATTAGTTTGACCTAAAGCAGTGTCCTTTTGATGAATAACCTAATCTAAAAAACATACAGGGCTACAAAATGTTATCAGTGGTTGAGATATAATTTAAGTGCTGCCAAACAGAACCGAGACAGCAAATCTCATTGAGCGATCTCTTTGTTTCAGGCTGTTAGATTCTCCCAGACAAATCAGATATTGTTTCCTAGCGTTTGAGGGCGAAACAGAATAGTCAACAGACACATGCACATTCCGTATACTTAAACTTAACTTATATTGCAATTGTGATATTTTGCACAAACATGTATGAAGACAAAAGCCTGCTGCTTTAGCTTAAAATGTTGCTTAATAAAATAACTAAAGAACGGGATAGATCACTCCTCTAATGTCTGGAAGGTTCAGAGACTCCAGGGACAAAACAAGCATCCTACTTTGACATAATTATGATCAAACTGGTGTTTTTTTCCCCCCTCTCTCACACTGACAGAACACCTTTTATGCACAAAAATAACAAGGTTACAGATAGACCAAATGAACCAAAGGCAATTCTCTAGTTGCCCAGCTTGTTTTGCAGCTGAAAAAGTGCGTAGGTGTGATTTTATTTTGTTCCATGAAGCAGCTACAGATGGGTGATGACAGACAAAAGCTCAGTGCTCACAACTAGTTCCTCTCACTTTGTTTTGCTATGTTATTAAATGTATTTATTCACCTTTTTGTCTACTTAAATTATTCATAAAGATTTCCTCTCTATATATTCAAGATATAACAATGCAACATGTAGGTTTGTCAACAGATTTAACAGCAAGATACTCTTTTTTTGTATGTTCCAAAAACAACAGAAATATCAATTAAAGCTGCGTTTTATTTTCGGTGAAGTGAAGTTCAATAATTGACGTTTAGATGATCAATAAAATTGTTCCATTATACTGCATCACTGATGTTGGTGGTGGTGATGGTTAAGGATTTCATTTCAGGTATATTGGCTCCACATCTTTCCTCTCAACACAGAAGTCTCCAGCAGAGCAAACAGGATAAGTCAATCACTGCAGTTCATTAACTTTCAAAGAAGAGCGGCTGCACTGATATGAAGTGAGATCTGGGTCTGCTTAGAGAGAGAGAGGCCGCGGCGCAGAATAAAAGGGAGGCTTTCTCACTGACAATAACACGAGGACAAAAGGCAGTGGGACGAAAGACACTGCAGAGATGCACCACTCTGCTGCTGATCAACCACCCTGAAACGAGGAACGATACATTCCTCTCTGGATGAAAAGCCCGGCCTCTTAATGGGTCCCTTGCAAACAAGGGCCTAAATCCAACAGTTGTGAGTGAACTGTGTGTGCAGTGTTATCATTAGTGCACTTCAAAGCAGCACCATGCTATGCTGACTGTGTAGGGCTGCACACTCTGTTAGAGCCATCAGCTCTCATTGGCTAAAGTAGGCCAGAGCCACAGTGCAGAGTGGTGTGTTAAAGATTAATGAAGCTATCGCACAAGTAAACTGGCTTACCAAACATGCTTAAGACTAATAAAATATTTAGAGGTGACAATCTATATAGCTGGTGTGTTTGAGCCACATGTTTGACTCAAGGACCCTAGAATAGCCCCTTAGGGCCTAGTAACACATCATGGATGAATAGAAACAGTGATGCAATAGCTGGTTTCCATCCAAGTTTGCGTTAAATGTAGACAGTAGATCATAAACAATTAAAACTGTTAAGAGAGGGCAGAAACAGAAAATAATATTGCAAAAATAATCTCAGATTTACTCTGGAAGTTCTTTCTCAGTTAAAAAAGTGTT
>JAUMHL010000018.1:6935272-6982652 GCA_032362345.1 Sandelia bainsii
TATATATATATAAATAAATGAAAAGATCACACCAAATTATCTGTCCACCCCATCTTCCATACATATATTTAATGAATTGTGCTTCTCTAGTTTGTGACTCCTTTTCTTTTTACATTAGAATCTTGTAAAACAACTTTATTCTCACATTTAAAGGATAAAATATTATATAGTTATTTGCTGACACAAACCAGCAATAACTTCAATATCAATTTGTAAAAGACTCTTTGCATGTGAGCATGTTTACTGACAGAGGTGCATTTTTGTTGGGGAAACCTTATTAATCTCAATGCATCTGCTAGAAAAAAAAATCTAAATCTCTTGTGACATTTTAAAAGTTCATTTCACACTTTGCTACAGTCTCAGTAAGAGACGAGTGGACTGCATGATTTGTGTTTACTGGCGATGCAGCACAAAACAGAGGAAACACCTGTGTGGGACCGTACAAATCATCAGAACAGATCCTTCCAGCGCTCAGCAGACAGCTTCTTCTCCCATCATCTCTGGGTCTATCATATCCTGTCTGATGATGGTGCAGCTATTTTCTTCAACCCCTCTATTTCACCACAGTTAATTGCTTCAAAGTCCAATTATGGACTCCACACCTCCAGCCTCTCATTGCTGGTGTTTTCTGATTCACCGCGGTTTACCTTGCAATGAAGTTTCCGCTGAGAGATGGGTCCGAAATAATTTAGCCCTTATCAGGCAGCACAGAACCAACAGTTTAGCAGAGCCTCTAAATTGAACTGTTGCAGTTTACACATTTATATCACCACAGACTCCTGACTGAGGAAAAACTTCAACAATTACATATATTGCATATTGGAGTTCTTTCATTTATATGACACATCTATGATATATCCAGTGTTTGGTATATTGAGCAAATAACAGGATCTTCATACATGCTGCCGCTGCTAAAAGTAAAAGCTAGAATGAGGACCCATTTCTCTTTAACTTGTGCAGCAGCAAACGGCATTAAAATGTTTTTATGCTAACATTATCTATGTGAGGAGGCTCCCATGCTTTGAATTTTAACTCGTGCTATCAGTCATGTTTTTGGACACAGTACACAGTTTATTTCTATCTACTGTGGAGCTAACTGCGTGTTTACACTTCCTTATATTAAATATTATAACTTGTTGTCTCACTAGGATGAGCTGACAAAGATGTATCTCAATGCTGCAGTCCCTCTCAATGTTAATATTACTGTTGTAACAACTCTCAAGGGTTCAGTGAAAAACCAACCTTAAACTACACAAAACACAGGCATTAAGGGAGTGATATCAATGTAGTAAATCATTTTCTGCCCTCCTGTTGCAAATAGCACCATAGCAACACAGTGGCATGTGCAAATCGTCTATTAGTCAAATCCTGAAACTATCTAAAACACCAAGTTTCATTCAATGGGAGTTTAAGGAAGTGAAACATTTGGATATTTTCTTTACACAACTTTTATTTGACTGTGGGCAAACTCCCAATTACATTAAGCCACGCAACCCTCTGTATGCTAGAGACCAAATGGTTTTCCACGTGACTTCAGTGTCCCTCGAAGCCTCTGCTCCACTAAAGAGACTGAAAAAACTGCAACAGAAGAAAAGATCAGATCTGCTCTTCCTGAGGTTCTGAAGTGTTGAGTGTTTTTGGGGGAGTATTTACTCATCCGATTCAAGGATCGACAGACAGACGGTGTTGTGGAGCAGTTTGTAAAGTTCACTGTGGCAAAGTTCACATTTGACAGTTTGTGATGTTAATTTTGTTTTGATTGAACAGTCTTGATCAATTTGCTTTTATGTGGATGTGAAGCACTTTGAATTGCTTCCCACTTCTCCACATAACCGTACTGGATGAAAATACACATTAATTTGCATTCTTATGCCGATTTTCTCAAACTTTATTAGGGCTAAATATGGGTAGAAAATGGTTAATGGCAACCAAGCAAAATGAAAGGCAGCTCTGACAGGCTTCCTTCTCAAAAACTTCTTCAGTCCAAAAGCAACAAAGGTCACACGCAAATGATTTTTCATCATGGTGATATTAAGCCACTTGTGGAAGGAGTTTTAATTTAAAGTGGGCTGTGAAAAAAAGAGATTAGAAGTTCATCTCCCCTTCATATCTTTTAAACTAAGAAAACTATGGCCTAGATTAAAGTGAACTTGCAGTGCTGTGTCGTGAGTTACTGATAGGAGTGTCATTCCATGCACTTCATCAGAACTACAGATATTATCCATCTCCTTCTTTAATCTTCTGTTGAACAGAATATTAATAATCTCGATAAAAAGGTCCACTTCAGAAAGGAGAAAAAAATCAGCGCGTTGGAAAACAGAAACAGACCATGGCGTACAGTGAGGGAACAGTATGCCAAACACAATCCTCCCTCACATGCAAAGCCCTGAGGTGGACCAGAAGAACAAGCTCTGAAGGCATTCGCTCTCTAAACAGACCAGTCATATGAACACAGCAGTTTTTATCCACCACCAGTAACAGAAGTCACTGTTCACAAAAAGGGAAGTGACACACTTCTGACAAATGCTGCATTTCCACTTTAAAGTGTGTGAAGGATTGGAGGAGTTATGCTTTTTTCACATTTCCCCCCCCCCTTTCTCCCCTGGTTATGATTAATCAAAGGATGCTTCTACTGAAAAAAAAGAGTTTTATTTTGCATCTTCAAAATATAGTGTCCTGTAAATGTTGTATGTTCATGACTGAACACAGCAGCCTGTTTCATATTCCAGGAGGAGGAAACGCCAAACAAAAAAACCTTCTTGGAAATGGTGCTTATATAATATTTCCGGATAGCACAGGCTGTGAGCAGGTAATTCTGGCCTATATTGTGCTAAAAACTAACTAGTTAAAAGTTGTTATAATTATGGTGTTGCTGTATGATGATGGTAATTTAATAGCTTGTCTTTAAACAAGAAGATTAATGCAGTTAATCCAAAGGCTTTAAATTGCTCAACACAACGAGGTACAGCCAGAAAGCAGTCGTGCAACATTGCAAAAAGTAAGTTAAATATTGAGACTCAAAGCATCGTCACCACTACGGCAACTTTCATGAGCTGAATACAAGATGGAATAGATGGTGAAAGCCTCGGGCCACAGACAGAAAGGCACAAAGTTTCAAAACAGAGTGACCTAAAAAAAAAAAAAAAAGTATAAAAAGAAATCTACAGAAGCAGTCAAGCATAACGGATCAAATAAAAAAAGGTGCTTTTGTTGTAGCACTGACTGCAACTGATTCATGTTTAAATTAAGCCTTTGATCTTGTGACCATTTGATCCTAGTCACACTATAATTATTCTTAATATTTAACATGTACCAGTCGTTCTTATCAAATCACTTCTTACTACTAATAGCACTGCCTGTAATCCCACTTCACTATTAATTTAAATACCGGTGTAATGGAGGTGCAATTGGACCAGACGTAGCACAAAAATTTCAGCGCCCCTTGAAAAACTGCAGTGCAAGCCTGATGATGTGGGCAAGAAAAGGTCTTTAAAATGTAAAATAACCATTTGGAGATGCAAGTTGGCTGTTAATACCCATTTTCGACCGAGTGAGTCAGCCTTTTTTTAATTTTATTACTTCACCTTAGTTTTATTTATTCCCCTTGTTTTAAAATGGCCCCATAATCTAGAAGTGGAGTCAAAGTGAGAGGTGTAGTCCATTTGCACACCACTTGTTCATGACAATCTTTTACTTTTAAATCACATGTTCACTTCTGATGCATTAACATTCCTTAGTGGCACCAACTATAGTACAGCATTGAAAAATGAAAACAGGTTCTATGGCAACTAAATAAAGAATAATGCAAACAGAAGGTGTAACTCAGCTGAAACAGGTGGTGCTCGGGGTTTTATATGATTTGCGTCAGATAACGTTACCTTACGGTTTCCTCACTGACAAACGACCAGCCCCACTGTCACTGGCTAGCTCACCTTGACAGAATAATACTGACCGTAAAAAGAAATGGACTTCAAGTGACTTTCACCCCAACATACCAATATGCCTTAAGGAGCGGACACCAAAGAGCTCACACCAGCATCCAGGCAGACAGACAGACAGACACCAGCCAGTCGTCTGTATTTTTTAAAACATTATGGAACATTTTCAAATAAATGAGCCGTTCATGCCCCAACAAAATGAATATTAAGGGTGTAACAGTTCTGAAAGCAAGACCAAAGCCGCAACACAAACGTCCACAATCATGTGCTGTTGCAAGACTCCACCTCCCTAACCTAGAACCAGTCTGTCGGAGGCATCCCACATATTAATACTCCCCGATGCACCCAGATTCAATACAACATCCCAGAATTCTGATATTTCTTATTGTAAGAGAGTATATCACTCATTTGTGTGTGCAAAAAAAACTGTCAATACACACAAATATTAAGAATAAGGTGAAAGCACACTACGTAGATAAGTAGTTTCCTCAGATGAACAGCCAGTCTGAAAGCTGCCAGTGATTCAACAAGCTGAATTAAACAAAAGCATCTTGAGGCACAGAGTGAAAACTAAACAACAGGTGGCCATCAGGCAGCCCAACGTCTGTTGAACTAACATGGCAGAGCCCTCAGATCACTGAATAAGTAATAGATCATACCCAACAAGTTTTCTCTGTACGCGCCTTCAAGGTAAAATTCAAATAACAAAAATAAAAGGACAAAATGGAAATTTATTCAAGTAATAATCATTATTGTAAACAAGTTGATACCCTTGTAAATATTTGACAAAATAAAATAAATTAGCATTAATCAGCATCCATCTCAATAAGTGATACTACCTTAGGGCATTGTCAAGTTTGCCTTTCACTTAACATTACAGTAAAATGTTATTGTCATGAAACCATGTTAGTCAGATAAGAAAAATATATTTCAAAAATGTGATGTCATTTTTCACCAATAATAGTTTATCAACCAAATAATTAACCAAGAAAATAAATCTGCAGATTAATCCATAGTGAAAATAATCATTAGTGGATTAATGTGACTTAGGACAAAGCACATTTTGCATGGCAGCTTAAAACATTTAGTTTTCTTGTTGAGCAAAATAAAAAATAGCTGGTGCAATATACATGTGTGATGTAAGACAAGCAAGATTTTAGATTTGTTGTTCTCAATTACAGTGTTTACGAAAGTTTCCCTACACACGACACCTTCATAACAACACGCTTCATGACGGAGGAAGATAAAAATCTGTATTTAGGGCAGAGTGAGTATGGATGATATAGTGTGAGCAGAATGAGAGAAGGTAAAATAAAAACAACCATCATCAGAGCTGTAAAACCTGCCCAGACGCAGTCTTTGATCCTCCCCTCAAGCTCTCCTGCCTAATTCCAACACCTGCACACAACAGCAGAGTCTGTCACAGAGCGACATGCACAGCCCCGCAGCTCAGGCACGGCACGCACAGCCACACATAGCTCACAAAGCAACTCTCATTTCCCATCAGCTGTAGGCAAAAGAAGGCTTAGCAGATTTGTTCATTGCCAGCTTTAAAGTAATGGCTTCATTTTAATCAACGAACAGTGATGTTACTCCATCTGGGTGGTGCAGATCATGAGAGCGCGTTTATTTTAGTCACCACATGTGGTTACAGCTCACCTTTAAAAGTTAATCAACAGAGAGAATTCATCAATAACATGCTGAGGGCGACACAGATGTGACTGTTCCATATCATTTACCCCAAGGTTTATCATGAAGATGTCATATTGCCAGCTCAGAAAGCCAGAAAACCTCCTGAAGTCAGTGTCCAAAGCAGTCCACTCAACTAGGGCTGCAGCTATCTAATTTAGTGAGTATTTAAACAATCAATCATTTGGTCAAAAAAATGTCAGAAAACAGTCAAAAATGCCAAAGTAACATCTTATTTTGTTTGACCAGTAGTCCAAATTCAAAAAAATATTATTTTCAATTGTAGAAAACTAAGAAAATTCATTTGGCTTTTTTTATCCACCAAAAAGTTAAGTTTCTGTCCACTTATCTACTAATTGTAGCAGCTCTAAACTTAATCTAACCAAACTTCACCGTGCTCTTCCAAAGTTAGCTCGCCTCAAACTCTCTCTGCTGAGTTCACAATCTTTGTAGGCAACTTTTTAATCCACCATCGCACACAATTAATCACAAACTACAGTCACATCAGGCTGAATATTGATTTTCCCTGCAGCTTTTCTAACACGTTTTCTGACTAATCAAAGTAGTAAGATTTAGAATGATAAATATTTCTGGTCTAGTGTAAGTAAAAAATGTTAGTTTTATTATTTTAGAAGTTGGAACCAGAGAAGTTTGGCATTTTCAACCATCAATTATCCAGATTTTTGCCAATTAACTTTCTGTTCATCCACTGATCTACTAATTGTTGCAGCTATAAATTAATGTTATGTTATCCTGAGGCAAACAGGCCACAGCAGCACAAAAATTTACTGATAACTTATTCCTTTTCTGCTTTTTATTTCACGACTTCTGAAGTGGTTGTTTTCTTTGCCAGTGGATGACCACACAGAGGAGTTGGTCTCTAAAAAGAATTCCGTGTCAGAAATACGGAACTGGTTTGGACTTTCCAAAATCGACACACTGCATAAACCAGTTTGCACCTCTGATTGCAACACAACAAATCTTTGTAACCAGCTCAAACAAAAACACCCAGAAGAGTATGCTGAGTCGAACAGTGAGAGGACACCACACAAGTGCATCAGCTACACAGCCAGCGGCTACAAGGCCAAAACACACAACTCTAGTGACGGCATTTGAGAAAGGCACTCCCTATGACAGCACAGAGAGGTGCGGGAAAGAGGTAATAAATGCAGTGAAGTTTAGGATTCCTATAAAAATTGGAAGATGAAGGTTTCAAAATTCTGCTCAAAGTAGTTCGACCCGAAGTAAAAGACACCGCAAATATTTTTTCAGCACAAAATTCAAAACATCCAGTTTTTTTCTTCATCATTTAGATAATAAGCTGCACTTCTGAACCTTAACTGAGTCGCACCACTCATTTAATTCACAACTTACCTATTTTTACTTCTATTCTATTTTGGTACCTTGTAAGGCCATATTTTAGGGAAACTGGATCAATTGTGAAGTTCAGTAAATTGCAAAATAGTCTTAAAAAACAACATGAAAAAGAACTGTAATAAAATAGTGAATCATGATGCTACTTGAAAAAAAAGTCTATGTGAAACAGGGCAATCACATTTGCTTCCAGTTTGCAAACAGATTCACCTCATTCACTTCAGCTTCAGAGTTTAATCTGATTGAACCTCGTTGTTTGAGAGGGTGGGGGGTGGCACTGACCTTTCAATCAACCGAATATTTAGTTTGTTTATATTCTTGTATTATCGCTGAAAAGTGAAACAAAGCAAGCAGCAGAGGAGACAAAATGCTGTTTGGCTACAGTGAGCATGAGGCCAGTGGCTGATGAAACACTGTTTAATTTACACTGCTTAACATACAACTTTGTGAACAGTTCCTGCTTGTTTACAACCCTACCCACGTTAATTCATGTCCCCTCCTGCTTCTGTCCACACCATGAGTAAATGTCACCTGGCGGATATTAGTGTGACTCTACCTTAACAGGTGCACATTAAGACACAGGTAATGGGGGGGGGGGGATGCCGTAGCAGCACCACATGAGTGGAATAGTTATTTGCAGACAACACATAGTGGGCCAGATTGGCTATTTACTTATAACATTGTGGTGGATCATAACTGTCTTATTCTAGCTCACCTATTCTCTGACACAGAAACATACAGTTCAGTATCACATGAAGGTAGTTTAATCAGAGGGATCACTGCTTTGAGTAAAAACTTGGTACATCTGTTTTTAATTCAGTCCAAGTTTTAGGTTTGACAAAGCTAAAGGCTTTACTCAGCATTTATCCAGCTAATGTTATTAAGTCTGCTTCATTAGACATGCCCCCGCTCTGCATTTTTTCCATCTGAGATGCTGTGTCAGAAGTAGCTCGACAATCCTGCTCTGGTCAGACACAATAGTCTATTTTCTCTTGCTCAAAAAATCATAAAATGGTTTTAAGCAAGTTGCTGAGACAGGCCAAACCACACAACCAGTAGTCTCCAGGGTACAGTTTTGGGAGTACAAGGGTGTGATTACTTTATGTCTGAATTCCTTGTTGTCCACAGCCAATACATATTTAACGGATTTAAGTGTGTAGGATTACTCATTAATCCACATGCTGTGATTCACAGCAATAATAACATTCCTGGTCATGACCAGTAAAACCATTTGGTGCAAAACATAATGCTGTTCACTGGAAAAGGTTAAACCGTGGAATTAAACATCTGTACAAACAGCTGCTTGCCCTCTGTGTATTCGACTTTGTGTTGCAGCTTGTAAAACAAACAAAAAAACATATTTAGAAGAAAAAACATCCTCAGGCTCATATGTTATACTTTGTACATACCACACCCAGAGCAGCGTCACCCCTAATGTAACTGAGCCTAAATGTCTAAAGGTATGTTGTGGAATCAGCAAATTAAGATGGTGAAAATGTTGCTGAATGTCACTAAACACTGGAGCAACTGACACATCAGTGAGAATATCAACATTTGTGAGGGTTCCCGGATCTATCCACGTTAACTGAACATTTATTTAGATACTTTTCAAGACTTTCTGAACACACAGAAAGGTACATTATTAGGTATCCCAAAACACGGCCAGAAATTTGCTAGTATGCCTTATGGTAGAAATATGCCTTTACTGTTATTTTACTGTAATACATAAGTATGACACTTAAAAAAATAAACTCCATCTCCAAGACCAAATTAAATAAAGTCTTACGTAATTGGTCAGGGGACGATGATGTGAAAGGATAACTTGGTTGATTCGTTTCCACAGAGGTCAAACAGGAAGTCATAAAGAGGAATTCCTCACTGAGGCACGCAGGAAATGTTTATCCATAATACATCACCCACACCTACTGTGGCTGGAAAACTATGGGCATTTTTCTCTTTCCATCTACCCAAAATGGGAGAGGCAATTGTCAAAAAATGTGCTTTTCATACTTCATCACCTTAACTCCTACAAATCAACAGTACTTTTCTGTCCAGACTCCACACAAAAGTCTATTGTGGGAGTTTTGTATCCGCACAGAGACGCCACAATATACAGCCACAAATAAAGACTGGTACTCCACTCTGTAATGACTTGTCTTACTAAAAAATTATGTGCAGAAGTGATTAAACTAAGCACAGGCGACAGACAGTTTTTGGGCTGTTATAGTTGTGACTGAGTGTTGCAACTAACCACGCCATAAAGGAGGAAGTCGCAGCAAGTAGCTGTTGTCAGCCAGGAGATAAGTCATTGAGTGCCGTTTTTGTTTTCTTGATCGAGTCATTCTCAGGTTCACTAAGACGGTTTTAAATATGCTTGAACCGTATGATTTTATGAACTGCAGCTTGAATGAAGTTCAGCTAGCTCTTCTGAAGTTAACTCACCCCAAACTCTGCCAAATTCACAATCCTTATTTGCTGTAACACCATTACACACAATTACTCACATACTACAGTCACACATTAGGCTCAATATTGATTTTCCCTGCAAGTTTTCTAATGAATTTTCTAACAAGGTTTCTGACTAATCAAAGAAATATCATTTGGAATGAAAATACTTCTAGTGTAATAATAAATAATACAGAGTTTTAAAAATCAGATATTACACTCACAGCAAATGTATAACAGCAGGAAGTTCACTTCTTTATATATGTATGCAGCCCTTCAGAAGGCAAATGAGTCCTATATTTGCATATTCAAAGTGTTCATGGTTTTATTTGCATCACCTATGGTGTGTGTGTTCTTGTGTTCCAATCAGCACCTTCCTCATTATTTCTAAACATTAAACAAGAGCCAAAAATGCAGCTTTTTACTTACATGTCCGTGGTTGATGAACCCATATTTGCTGGCAATATGATCAGCTTCCTCCGGACCTCCAGGTATGTGGACAGCCCATGTGTTGGTGTAGACCTTCTGACCCAGAGCCGGTGCAAACCCAGAAATCAGCAAGGCCAGCAGAGGCCCAAGTAACAACTCCAGCAGTCCAAGCCTGCGGCTTACAGACGGAGATGGAGGGCCAGAAGCCATGGGTTCTCCTAGTGCAGCACAGTCTCTGAGCACAGCGCCTCTCCGACAGGTCGGGGCTGTCCACGGTACATACAGATGCACTGGGAGTCAAAGAAGGGGACAGTTGCAGCTCACCTGACAGAAAACAAAAGAAAGGAAGAAAAAGCAAAGTTCACATGTCTGCAAAGTTTCATAAATTTGTTTTGTCAATTTAGGTCTGTCACCACAGCAGCAGTTTTGTGCAGGTGTATTGAAGTTCAGCTAAGCGCAGGCATTTGATAATCCCAAAGGAATCAGTGAGCACGACGTCAAGGCCAGACGTGATGCTGTGGTCAGACACAACAGCAGATTTGGCACTTCTCCTATGGGAGGACACCGAAGAAGAAAGAAGCTTACGAAAGCAAAATGCTTAGGTAAAGTGGGTGAGTAGCAGAGGTGAAGAAGTGTGGTTGGAAAAACTTGACTACGCCCTGGATGCTGACGGATCACAGCAGAGTCAGTCTCACTATAAGGTGTGCCACTAAAGGGTGGAGTTAAAATGCTAAGGGCAGCAGGGGCAGCCAGGGACAGAAAACAGAGTGTCACAGACTGAAAAACGCTTGCCTACAGAATAAATTTTTACTAACGATATACTTGTATAAGTGGGAGTCGTAAGTAAGAAAACACAAATATCTAAAACACAATCTTATGAATAAGACCAAGCAATTTATCATACAGTATGATCATGTAGCTGCAGCAGCCTGGGGGGAGACACACAGACACATCACCTCATGGTGCAATTATTTCCTGGTATAAGTTTGCCTCTAAAGTGTTTTGACCCAGGAGGGTCTGCCGCTGTGTCTGTCGAGACCATTATCTAAAGTGTTAACTCTATAGTAAGTTGACTGCACTGAATAAAGTTCTCCTGCTCTGCATTTCTCGCTGTACACAGCCACATCTCTTCTCCCGATTCACGTCTACTGTGAGACAGGGTTTCTCCAATTAATTTGCAAGATTGAGAGTCCTCATATAATGTCTCCAGAGTTGAAAATCCTATGAACAAATACGCTTCACACTACACTCTAAATGTACAGACAAGCACCTTAAAATTCACCTGAGCAGTTTGTTGTCCAGGGGAATTTTAAGAATTGGTTAGGGCATTCTGCTGTGCCCTTAAAAAGCCATTTAGCATAGGAAAGGTAGTTAAGGTATTTCACATTGACATACAGTATAATCAATAAAAATGAGCAACGTAATTTCAGCATGTATTTTTTTATAACTGAATTCATAATACATTCAGTATATAAACCATTTTTATTACACTTTATTCATGTAGTCTTTATCATCAGTGAGAAAACAGTAGATACTCGTGCTGGTTTCCAGTTTGACGCCTACTCAGCTCTGTCCGACCAGCTACTTCTGCAACCAAACGTCTTAAACGTTAAGGAAATTGGGGAACTAGGTTTCATTGATTTCTGGCAAGATTTTTGGGTGCAGTTAATTTATGTCATTTGCTGCCAGCTGGCATCTGTCCATTAGTAAGTAACCCTCGCTGCTCGCTGTTGATGTATTCAATCTCTCAGTTTCATCATAACCAAAATTCATCTTTAGTCCAGTTTTCAATATCAACTTATACAGCTTATACACTCAGCAGCACCTTTATTAGAATGAATGACTATACTTTGTTTGTGTGTTACACAACTGAAGATGCTCAGCCTGCATGGGCTTACAGGACACACATCCAATATCAATCACTTCAGTAATAACAAGAAAATTAAAATGTTCCTGACAATAAGAGTTGTCAAACAAAAAGCATTTATAGCAGAACAGTTGTATGAGATTGCTTTATATTGTGCAGGTGTACCTAATAAAGTGGCCACTATGTGTAAGCTGGTCCTGTTTTAAGGCTTACAGAAAGCAAGACAAGGAGTTATTAGCAACACAAGTGATTTAATTGGTGTAATGCATCTCCAATGATTTCTTATTCTAATCAAAATCTGATTTCTAGTTCTTTTTTCATTTAACTAAAACGTTTGAGAATCTGTTTTGCATTGCATTTCATGCAATTATACTCTTACATGTGTTTGTTGAAGTATGGTTTCTCTTCTGCGCACACAACCTATATTTTTTTTTACACCAAGTTTTGGCAAAATGTTCATTAATTGCAGTATCTTATATCTATAAACAACATCACAGTTTTAGAGCTTCATCAGACATTTGTTAATTTTGTATAAATGGCGCCAGGAGAACAATTACTGTAAAAATTTTAAATGAATAAATAAAAGGACCTCCTTCAATAATATAACTTTTTTTCCATACACTGTTACAACACAATTCCAGCATGCTTATACATGCAGTGGAATGTCACAACAACTTATTTAGCCACATTAACACAAATAACAGATTAAGAAATTCAGCTACTGCATGTTTCACCATACAGCAGACATCTCTCAAATGCCTATTGTTAAAGAAGCTCTGTTCAGTCAGTCACCACTTAATTTAGTCTATGTAAATCAATATTTAAATCCCTAGCAGCCTCTGCAATTAGCAGTATGTTTGCAACTAAAAACAAGAAGCTTAAAACTGCTGAAAATATTTTCTCTCCAACTTCCTGAGAAGTTTTCTAATCAGAGAGAGAGAAATATATATGTCTCGCAGGTCGAGACAGACTTGGTTCAGCGCGGTGCGAAGCTGCGGCACAGGTAATTGCATTTCTAGCGATCAGTGAGCTTACAAGTCAGCCTGGAAGGACGATTCACGCTATGAATTTCAACAGTACATGGCGAAATTTTCGTAAATACCGACTGACTGCTAACTTCAAATGAGATAAAACTATTTAAAACAAGCGCCACATGAATTAAACCAAACAGAACAAATCAGGTGTCTGAGTGCCTCTCAAACTGTAACACACACATCCCTCCACCACTTCCTGCTCCGTCTGTGTATATTTCATAAAACAGCATTAAATAGCAAAAATCCGTTACCGTTAATAAGGTTTACTTTTGATTAAGTTTCTTCTAAAATTGACAAACAATTGCTTCCTGTCAGAAAACACCAGCAAATAATGACTCTAGTATTTAAACAAATACTTACAAATTTAACTTATCAAAAAAAAAGGAAAAGCTAAAGAAAAAACTGATGGTATCACTCACTCAGCTCTTTCTTCTGTCCTTTAACACAACAAGTAAACAGACAGAGCACTTCCAAAGCTGTGATTGATTCTGAGAAAACACTGACTTTAAATAAAGACGGCTGTGACCTCATCTGGATGCTCAACCACTCAGTTTTCCTAACGTCAGGGAGAAAACCACACACCACGGCCTAACAAATGCCCAATTATTTCACTGTTCACAAGAGACAAAGGAAAAGCCGACGGTCGCACTGCGAGTGGTCTTTAGTGTTACAACACTAAATGATACCATATGTCAAACCGTGATAACAGAGGTTAAAAAAAAGGAAAAAAAAGACCCTGAATTATAATTAGCCAAGTGTCATTAAACCCAAAGGATAATACCATTACCATCATTACCAAATTCATTGGGACATTTTAAAAAGTAAACACTTTACACCTCATCAGGTTATTTACATTTTAATGAGCTGAAAGGAAATTGAGATGCATTTAGCCCGCGTGACCCTTTGCTCACACTCAAATATGTTATTTCTGCTGCTTTCTGCTCTGGGGGGGGCTCTAAATTGTGACATAGACAAACATCACCACACAGCAAGTCAAACACCAGCAGCTACTTACTGTCAGTAAATGTCTTATTTCCTCTGGTTCACACTGAACAACAATGGAAAATAACAAATTGGATTTTTTTAGACCAATATGATTGAGTTTGTTTTTTCAAGTTCCCTTTTCCTGTATTATTCCTTACACATTCTGTGTGCTCGATACAGCTCCAGTGTTGGCTGAAGTACGTGCCTAAACTTATACCACTTGTTCCGCATCTCAAACTGGCCTTATTTACTTTGTTTAGGGCGTCATTAGAGCTGTGCAGTTTAACAACATTTATCGTGTGATGACAGAAAAACAGCTATTGTTTTATATAATACTCATTTATTTCCCTGTGTCAAAAATCGCGCTTTGTTTCAATATTTTTTGTTATTTGAACACGTTGTGTTCTTCCACACGGCACCGTAACACCACTAACGTCTTTTAACACCTACACAAAAATGATGTCAAACAGCTCAGAGAGTCTACGGACGAGAGTCACAAAAGAACAAAGTCAAAAGCTCAAAACAAACCAAAATAGCGGCAGCTGAACAGAATACTTGCACAAAGGTTCAAAATAAAAGAAGAAATATAGTCAAATGTGAGTGAGTAATTTTTGTTTGAGAACCGTAATCAAAAATTAACTATATAAAGTATTTATTCATTAAATTTACAAAAAATGTGCTCAGTCATGATCAGGACGACCTATACTGCGATATGAAGCTTTGGTCACATCGCACAGCTCCAGGCATCATGTATTTCCCTTTAAATCTGGATATCACCCAAGTAAAGTGTTTTGATTCGCGTTTGTATGTAATCTATGGAAACAAGGTTAAATATGTGCAGCTTTGCAATTTAAAAAACATGTCCTGTTAAACTGTGAAATCAATTTGAAAATAATTAATTGTTCTGCCTTAGTTCAGTAAATATCCAGGATCCTACGTAGTTACTCGTAAAAAAAAACATCAAGCATGAGCACAACAACTCACTGAAGTGTATAAGTCAGAGCAGTCATGCAACATTAAGACCATTATCATCATCACACAAACTAAACTTTAAACCTTCTGATTGTTGGGTTTTGTTGGTTTCCAGACAACGTTTTACATGTTTGTCTTGTTCATTGTCAAATTAATGCTTAAGATTTCACAGTTAACAAATTAATAACTATGCCAATAAATAACATCACACTAAGTGCACTTGCTCTCAACATACTGATTAGAGTCTTAAAGCAAATGGGTTGAATTTTGAACTTGTTCCCCAATATTGCTAATCAACATGTTCCAAACATGCTGCTTCAGATAGAAGCAAATGAGCCTAAAAGATATTTAAAAAATAAACAGAGTATGTGGTTACAGACCTGGACTCTGGCCTCCACGTTGCAGGGTGAATGTCAGACATTAAACTCTGGTGATTAATATGTTGCACAGCTAAAAGCTAAGCTAAAAAACACAACTAAAGACAGGAGCATAAGACAACAGTTTGAAGTGTAACCGCAACACCAGAACTTTTTCTGTCAAACGTTTCTTCTTACAGTAGGGATCTTGATTTATTCTGCTTATGAATTTAATGTATTATTAAATAAAAATATATATTTTTTAAAAACTGTGGTGCTGCAGGAGCGTTGGGAGTCCACAGGTATTCAAAGTAAGGAAACAAAAACCTCTGGAGAGTAAGGACTGTATAAACCCAGATCCTCACACAACTACGAGAGTCAAAGTTTCTGTTCAGGAAAAAACACATTCATGTTTCAACTACCACTTCATTTGTTAAACGGTTTACGCCGAATAATCATTTTCAGTAATGGGAGAGGATATTTACTTCTCTGCTTCTTTGATTGTACTTTTTATTTTGTCCAAATCACAAACTTAATACTTAATTACTTAATACATCACCTAAACACTTACATTTCAAAATATTTTCCATTACACATGCAACTCTAGAGCCCCCTCCCTTTCAGATTTACTTTTTAAGTTTAGTTTTAGATCAATAACAACAAGAAAATACATATATTCAAAGTCAATTAAGAAGCTTGTGTGGTGAGAAAATCCTTGCTCAGTGTAAAGACACCACTGCATGTTATCACTCTGTTATCAGAACTGTCTGACGTGTGCTGTTTCGTCTGGTGCATGTAACTGCATGCTGGGGGCTCAACTCCCTTGTTGCTGGCGTTTATCCTTAATAATCTGCAGCTCAAAATGGCCTCAGCAGAGGTACAATTACAGTATTAGGTGTGCTTGAGACAACAAAACAAAAACAAGCAGGTCAGTTCCCACAACATGTGAATGTAACATCTGCTGTGACGCTGAGTATCCACGGAGTCGAGTTACACTTGAGCTGAAATTAATCCTCACAACAAAATAGTGCTTTTCACAGAAAGTTAGTATTAGTATCAGCCCACATTGTGTTTCATTAGATAAAGAGTGTGCACTTCAATGCAGCAACAGTCATTAAACAACCTATATGTTCTCAGTGGCACATTTACATCAATAGTCAAACACTAGCTGCTTTTTGCAGACCTGCATTGATTCATTCTTGTGTTAAAGTGTCACAGCCTCCAAAATTACTGATCAATCAATACTACAAGATTGAAAATAATGCAAAGTTTCCTACACGTACACGCACTGTTTGCAGGGAGCGGACACAAACAATTTACAGCTCAGGAAGAAGGAAAACTTGTCTCGCTCAGGCCTGCGTCGACAAACAGTCGAGAGGCTAAAGTTAAGGAGTTTAAACGCATCAGCTGACGGTGGACTCACCTCACAGGTTAAGTCCGCGACAACAGCCCGTGGTGATCCTCTCTGACTCGGAGCAGCAGCTGGAGCTCATCCGATGATGACTCCACCGCTTGACAAATATGTCTGAAACTGAAGCGCGTCGTGATTAACGCAAACTTGACACGGCGGTAGGCTGACCTGCTCCGTCTCACAGGTGCCTCCCCTTTTCCTCCTCTGTCATAGACAGCCTGTCGAGCATTACCGACCCACTCCCGCTCACATTTTACTACTACTCGGTACGAACCACCACAATTTTTCACCACTACGCAGGACCAACGACAGAAACCGGACGCGGCGCAGTCGACGTCAGCTCGGGCACGAGTGTGTTGAGAAAGCCCCCTTTTACGCACACAAACTGACAACAACCGACATCAGTAAGACCACACGGGGCTCGTCCCGTCCTGTGGTGTGGTGTGGTACCGGAGCTGGAAACACGGTAAACTCGCCAGCCACGCATCCAAACAAGCGAAAAAACAAGCAGGAGCAGACGGGAAACTTGCGCACAGCTCAACTTACCAGCTTCCTTTTACATCCTGCTCGACCCGGGTTGTTGTTGTCTCACAGCGGGGTGCTAGAACCGACGACGACACGGTGAAGAGGCTGAAAAACTGATAACAGAGAACGGCTGGTTATAAATAGTCATGATACCCCTCCGGTGTACCGCTGCGTGGTCCGTACAAGCCCCAGGAAATACGTCACGACCGTGGACAAAGTGGAGACCGGAGAGCAACACCTACTTACCGAGCTGCAGCGCTGCTACACCCCCATCTACTGCTCACAGGCCGCGTAGCAGCCTTAAAGGACCGGTTCACCCTTTTTAAAGCGTGTTTTGCAAAGTGCCCGTATGAACAATGAAACTGTTTGGCGCCTGTTGTAATCATTCATGTTGTTCATGACATTTAAAATATCACTCATTAATTAATGCACCTTCAAAATGAGTGAAATCACATTTGTTGTTAAATCATGGAGCCTGTTCTCTGCAGAGTAATGAGGGTAGTAATAAAAATAATATATATGTTTTAAAACGCAAGGTACAACTATGCTGGAAGGCTCTCTGTTTATGTGAACCCTAGCTTCTACCTGAGAAATTAAATTAACCTAAATACTGTCTTATATGTTTAAGCTATGGTTGTTGGAATATTAAGGTAATGTTTTTCATCAAGGAACACAACGGAATATTGGACCTTTTATATTATGTTCATATCTTGCGTCATTTTGGAAAAGTGTGTTAATGATGTTAAATGGGCATTGTTTGCCAATCAATCTTCATGCAGTAACCTATAGTGAAAATATGTTTTTCCATATTGTGCAAATTTTTTAAAAAATCTAACCAATGATCTGTCATTTGTATGTCAAGTATTCAGACCCCTTGCTGTAGCATCCTGTTTGTTTTCATTTTTCTTCAGATGAGTCTAGAACATGACTGTGGCAAACCACTGATTTTCAAATATAACATCTCACAATTTCAAACCGAGGGTTTTCACAAATAGGGAATTTATCATAGTGAAAATTAGATTCTGAAGCCAACTGCATGTCAAGAAACATCATCCTGACTGAGGGAAAACGTTGCTAATACCCTGTAAATTACCTGCTTTCATAAAACCAGACCACCCAACTGGGGGTCACTGTGGGAGTCTCTCCAAAACTTCAGCTTGTGTTTACTGAAGTAGTCCATGGTGGGTTTTGAGGTTTGCTTTGGATCATTGTCCAGCCAGACACTCTTCAATTTCACATTCTTGACTGACTGTGTTCAGAATCTGTAGATTATTTCATCCTTCCTTCTACCAGTGCAGTGTTTCCTGAACTACTGGCTGTGACACAAGCCTAAAGCAGGATACTGTCACCCTGTTGGCAAACAAGCAGTTAATCAACACTGATTGAGCATGCCATAATTACTGTGAAACTAGAGTTTGATACAGGACTCTCCATATAAAACAGGAACACAAACTTAGCTATACTGCATGTCCTGACTTTATTGATATTGATATTATATTAAAAACCAAAGTACCTGGTTCCAACCAGAAAAAATCACCTTTCTAAAATAAACAATAATAATTGCACTGTTTCTTCTTATCGAGCTAACAAGATAATATTATACATACTGTAGTACAGCTACATACACTTATTTACATAATGCCAAGCTGATAACTTGCATAAAAGTAAAATATGTGCAGTGGAGCATGTTCAAGGGCAATGTAAGTTACAGGACCAACACACAGCAAGAATAGAGCAGTTTGAAATATTTATTTGGAGTACAAATATGATGACACCAAAGGAGGTCATGGGGGCAATTAAATTTGTTGCAGCATTTTATATGAGATGCCATAACAAGAGGGACAGAGCCAGTGAGCATATAGTGAGGCTGCCGGTGTTCAGTGCTGCTGGAGCCGAGTTTCTCCCTACAGAAGCAGAGCAGCAGAGTGTTTATCATCACGTTATAAAGTAAACATAAAAATCATACTGGTTGCCATAATACTGCCATAAAAAGTACAATATACAGTATGTGCTTTCTCAAATGGATAAAATAAAAGAGTTTATTAAAATGAACTTTTATCACTATCACACCTCTTAGCTCCTGCAGGACGTCTTCGTCATATCGAGCTAGTGCGATAGCATGTCTCTGGTCGGTGTCCAGCTCAGCCCTCTGCTCCTCAGTGACAGCCCATGCCTGCTCCGCACTCAGCCATGACAGCTGAACTGCACTGAACACCACCTGTAAAACAAACACACACAATACGAGTGCTGACCAACGTTACTTTTTGACAGACCTTTTGGCATCAAATGTGTGCATCTGTTTGTTGTCACAAGTGAAAATCATGACATGTACATTTGTAATATCAGAAATATAGAGTAGAGTGTAGGAGAGGTACAGTTCTTGACCTTCTTCTCAATTAACACAGGTTCTTCTCAATACTATGTATAAATGCCTTTTCTTATTATGTATGTGTCTCTGCAGTTCACTTTGTCTGCTATTAATGTGACTGGAAAAGCTGCTTGCTCCATTGCACATAAGTCCGTACATTCTTTTTGCCATTTATCCATAATGTAACACTCTATTTTCTCTATTTTGCAACTCATTATATTCTGTGTTTGCTTTGGCTTTACATTCTGAACCTGCTTCTAAGTCCTTCTCTGCTTAAAAACTTGTTTTGTTTATTGTTACTTCACTTGGACGTTTGAGCTTCACTGTGCAGAACTACATTTGTGCTGAGTTTGACGCTATAAAGTTGGTTTTACATTGATCTGCTGACAGGAAGAAAGTTTCTTTGTGTTTGCCAATTTTACGACGTGTTTGTACAAGCATGACAATGTGACCTCACAAGTGGTTTGGAGCCGGTCGTGGTCAAAAAATTTACTGTGTGAAGGAACAATATTTTAGTCCACTGTATGCCTGTGCATATTGTGGAATGACAATAAACCTTCTTGAATCTTGAATCATGAGCCGTACAATCTTGGATGAAACTCACTGCCATCTTCTTCGGTGGCATGAGGGCGATGGCTTTGGGGGTGATTCCCTCCACTTGTTCTTGTACCAGAGCTGACAGCACCATGTCCTCCAGACCCGCTGGACAAAGACACAAACACTGTAGTCAGATAATTAATGCTTCTCATATCAAATCACAGGAAAGGTTTTCCTAAAGTTTCCCCATTTCACTCTCAAATCTGTACCCTCAGGGATCTTATTAATTGTAGCTATCCATCCAGGAGCTGTCAGTTCTGTATCCCATCATCCTCATTCTTTGAAAAAATAATCAAATAAAGCTGATCAAAAAAGTTTATACCCCCAGGGATATTTTGTTCTACTGCACCTGCCAGTGTCCCAATTTCAGTAAAAACGTCTGGTCCCCAAGCGCTGACTGGACCAAAGGCCTCTGGTCTGGACAAACAGCTTGTCAAAGCCTCCATCTGCTGTTCTGTGCATGGCAGAGACATCTCCCGCAGGTACAGCACAGCCATGCTGCAGTTTGAGGAAAAGGATTCAGGATTTTATAATCTTCTGAGGGTATGCAAAATATTAGGTTTGTGCTGTTGCAAAATGTGCACCAGTCTGTTGTTAGTTAGCATCTGTTGGCAGGTATACGTTATATCAATTCATTTCTCTATAAAAGTGATTCTGTAATGCCGCAGGAAGGGATGTCATACTGTGTCTACAAATTAGCAGTATTTGTCACCTACTTTTTGCAATATAATGTACATCCATCTTTATTAACTAATTACATTTAGCCCTTTAAGCATTGCATTAATGCAGGAATGTGGATAATCACACAGTAAGTATTTGACTGACCTTAGATTATATGGACTCAGTTTTTTTATCTCTGAGGGATAAAGACCACAGATCAAATGGCCAAATGATGCCAGATCAATGAATGTGAACTGCTCCACTTTCAGTTTCCATTTCGACATCACACTTAAAATCACTGCTCTCATCTGAAAAGTCAAACAGCAATATTAAACTACACGTTCATGGACAATTGTTAATGTTGAGATTCTTTAGTTAAGTTTTAAATTTCACCTTCTTTGGGCTCCAGTCTGTGAGTGTTCCCATATGTGCCAGCACACCCAAGTCAGTGAGATTTGTGTCTTGCAGCTCTCTTTCTCCCATTTCAGTCACCATCGTGCCCAGAGCCAGCACCTGATCCAGTCTCAGCTCTCTCACTGGGCTGAAGGACTGTGTTAAACAAAGAACCAAGGGTATGGTTCAGTCTCAGATTATGTTTATATTAATACACTTCTCATGTTTAACTCAGCCGTCCTTGTCTCTCAGGAAACCACAAGTTTCATTTTTATTCATTTTTAGGATTCGTGAATTTTTATTAACAATCGTTTGATGGGATTTGTCAGATTTGTCTGATGGGACAAGGTCATTACTGTGAGGATGACAGAACTGCTGCAGCGGTTGCTAAGAGGATGGTGGCTACTCATTGGATGTGTCCACACTCCCTCACCAATAGATATTGGATTCTGTCTTTCAAGGACATTATATAATTGGAACTGTCCACCCCAAATGTGTGTGGAGCTGCACATACCATTAATGGTCAATGAGAAGCCTCTGCAGCTGTGTTCAGTTTCACCTAATATGGTGAACTCCTTCATACAGTATATTGTTTTTACACTATAGGCACTTTTTTGTTTTATTATGATCTATTTTTGTTTAAAATGTATAACCTTAATTAAAAAAAATCTTAAGCTAGTGTGCATTGCTGCATATTGTTGTTAGTTTAACATGGATACATCAAACAAATGCAAAAAAGAAACGAAACAAAGACACTGTAGTGTAGACAGTTTCACTAACCTGCCTCAGTTTTACCCACAGTGCCCGGCGTTGCTCAGAGGTTAATGAAGCGTCCTGACCAAAAACCTCAACACACTGTTTCAGATCCTCCTGCAGCATACGACTGAGCTGAGTGGATGTCCAAGCTGAAGGAAACGTCCCTCTTATATCTGCACAGCTTGGAACTGGCACTGCTCAATAAGACACCGGTAAGTTTAGAACGTTACCAATAAACAGATCAGAAATCACACTGGCAATTATACACTTTGTAGCTCACATGTGGTGCATTGATAACAGTTACTGGTGAATCACAGATCAATTTCACTGTATAAAACACATCATAAAATATTTGTTAACTTTTTGCCCTCTTGTTCCGTGCTCTGACAACCCCTCGAATGAGACTCTGAGTCTGCTGCCTCTGCCGGTGCTCGTCCATACACCGGGTAATACAGACTCCACCCACCAAGCTGTCCTCCCAGCGCCGTTGACCCACCAGGACCTGCTCTACTGTGTCTTTATTCAACACTGTCTGCACAGGGGTAACACATATCATATTGTCATGCTATAATCTTAGAGAACCAGTTAAAGTGCAATCAAATGATTTGCATGGGATTGTGCTTTTGGGTGCTTACCAGCGGGATGGTGTTTATCTGCTGTGCTGAGAGAGAAAACACCAGCCTGCCCAGATGTTCAAGATCCCCAACTTGCCATTTGGAAGGATCACTGGAAAACAAGTTTCAGGCATTTTTTGTACAGTATTCTAGGCTGCCTCCAAACTATTTCACAGTTGTTGTTTTGTTTTCAACAACTTATAAACCACTACTTCCTATAGGAATTGGATACCAAATTTGTTGCTGTAGTCATTTAAATGTGCATGTTTAAATATGACATGTCCGTCTGTCTGTGACTCAGTCGACCAATTTGGTCCAGACTCAAATATCTCAACAACTATTGGCTGGATTGTCATAAAATTTTGTACAGACATTCATGATCCTCTGAAAATCATAATCACCCTGGTATCTTTTAACTTTTCATCTAACGCTATCATTAGGCTGAAATTTCAATTTGTGCATTACTTTGGTTTATAATCAAATGTCAAGTTAAACTAATTGCATTCCTAATCAGCCTCAAGATATGCTATTTATTAGCAAAATAAATGCTAATTAAAGCAAATTTTAGCATGCCAAAATGCCAAATTTAGATTAACATTTTAACCCTTACGTCTACTAGGAATTGTCAGCACATTTGCTTTAGCGTTTAGCTCAAAGCACTACTGTTTATGAACCACCACCAATGTTTTCTGGTATTAAAGAGCTATGTTCAGCTTTCATTGGAACATTTGTTCAGTCATAATACATGTTGTTTTCGACAACATATTATAAAAGATTTTGAACTTAATCTTGACACATTACATTAGTAGCATTAACATGGTATGTCCACATTCCTGTTTTCTTTATATTTTGACATATTTCAAAATATTTTGTTCAAAGTAGAAATTTTAAACATTAAAAAAAAGATTGTCATCACTTTACAAATAAGACCCTGGCATGTTATTGACCCAGATGTCATAATTAGGACCCTGCTGTGTCTTCTCCAGCAGATGTGTTGTGCTCCTTTACCCAACTACATCTTTCTGAGTGAGCAGGGCACTAATATCTCTCAGTGCCTCTTTAGGAAGACAGAAATTTCTCATCTCCTCCAGCCACAGAGACAGAGACCCTCTGTCCACCAGAGCCAAACTGTCCCGGTCCAAGAAAGGCAGTAAAGGCCCCAAGAAATCCAGCATGGTGCCGTCAATCCCCTCCGTGGCCTGAGAAGAGCCCTGTAGAGCACCACATACACATATCGAGCCTGGATTACAAGGATTTTACACTGGCTTGACTTAACTTGTTTGAAAACCTGTCAAGATAGAGAAGGTTATGTTCTAAATCTCTTTCTCTGTTTGTTTCTCTCTCTCTGCATGTGGGTGTGCGCTTGTTTGAGATGCATGAACCAGCAAATGTAGTTTGTTCCTTCTGCTCAATTAATGTGTTATTACAAACCAAATACTGTACATGACTCATCATCACTGACGCAAGCCCTGATTTAATTTCACCAGAAATAGTTCCACTTTGCTCTGAGCACTCACAGTTTCTGTTTATCATGTTAGTTACCCTGAGGTTAATTTTGACATTCAGTTTTAACTTAATCATATTTATAAATCACATGCAGCAGCTTGTTTGAGATCACACTTTTCTTTCTGAAACATGGGTCAACACATATTATGTAAAGATATGCAGTAAATTTGGTGTTTGTACAGTTCATGGTGTTTTACCTGCTCGGTTACGGCCATCTCAGCTAAATTTGCTTGCTTGTAATGTGGCAGTCTGAGGAAATCAGCAAAGTGTGCCTGGATGTGGGCTAGAATAGCTCTGATGGATGAGTTAGAGATGTTCTGTATCATCGCCACTCTGAAAAAGAACACAGCAGACAAGTTCAGTAAATGTATTATCCTTGGATAAACCTCAGTAAAATGTAGTTTTTCAAAGCAGATACTTACGGTAATGTTGCAGCAAACCCAGAGCTCAAAACTCTGAGATCCAGCTCAGGTTGTTTCCTTAGTTCCTCTATGATACATTTTCGCTGGAAACACAGCAAAAACAAATCTGTACTTTTTAGTATTAAATATAGTATTTATTTTGTAAGGGAAATCTTAATTTTATGCATATGAAATAAGTCATACAAAACATACATGTCTAAAAATGTTATACATTTGTGTGTTTTAAAGGGTCTTGAAGTGTTTGTTCCTCACCAGAGCAGGTCTCAAGCCTCCAGGCAGATTCGTAAGAAACTGAAGCAAGTCTGCAAAATCTGTATCATTTGTCCATAGCCTCAAAAAGTCACAGCTCAATCCACTGGCAATATGACCCAGAGCCCTACAAGTGAAGGAGAGAGTGTTTGACTGGAAAATTACTTGATTGAGAGAAGAATAACGTATTGATTAAAATTATAGGTATTAATATCTGGGTGCAGTACAGGTCCAACTTACCTCACTGATTTGCGGGTAATATTTTTAAATTCATGGATCTTTTTGAACAGAAGCTGAGCCTATGAAGAAAGAAAAACTGTGAGCAATGTGCCTGTGAATAACAATTTACTCAACCTAAACCAACTTATTCCCGTGTTTTATCCCCTTTGATATAAATCATGTAAGTTTAATGTCTCCACAAGATGGTTTGCACACTTTACTGAAATTAGCTAAAAACAATGGTTGCCTATTAATCTAGAATAAAAGGTAATGAAGAACCTAAAATACTGAATGTCAGAACAGAGATATTGTCTCAAACTAACACAAATTTCTGTCCTGCTAGTGGTGGGACCTACAGCACGGCACACAAGCATGCAACCCGTTTTTGTCATGGTTTTTCAGCTGGGTTGTTTAAATAGAATATTTTAAGCTGAGTATGCAATGTCACAGAATATTTCAGCGTAGCTACGAAGTGAAAAGGGCAATCTTTATTGATTTGACTCAGGTCTTGTTAGGCTGAGAACAGGTGGTGAAAGCAGCCTAATTCAATCTTGGCTGTGACAAAATACCTTTAAGGCAGCCATTATTAATTTATGCTACACTACTCCACGCCATTGTGCTACATCCAAACTAATTAGCTTGATGGTGGATGGTGCATATGGAGTATTAATATCCTGAAAGGCTCATCTGAAGCATTGCCAATGAGTGGCAGATTAATGGAGCGAAGACTGAAGCTGGTAACATTTTATTCTTTAGTCAGAGAAATGGTAACCTATTGTTGTCTTATCAATGCAACATTAAACATGACACAGGAGAAGATTCAAACAAATTGTGCACCTGCTGTGGTGACCACTGTGTGTCTCTGTACAGGCCGATATCTCTCAGGACTGTTTCTCCATTTGTGGCCTCTATCAGCTTCCTCAGAGGGACAAATGGTAAAAGACAGTTTGCCTGCTGAGAAATGTTCTGCAAGTCTCTGTGAAAAGCCTGTTGACATGCAATCAGAAACACAAAACGGTGTATATTTAAACTTAGACGCTTTTGAAGGCTCTGGAAACTCTAGTGCCAGATTTGACAGATTAATGTTATTCACGGCACGGCTATTGTTTCTAACTTTTTCCAGTGAGTTTTAGGCTGTAAGAGTACGCAGGTTCTTTCAGTTTAAAGATGTTGAATCCATTTCCACTCTGTCTGATACCCTATGTATGTAACAACAATAACAGTGTCCTAGCAAATTAAAAGAGAGGATAAAAAGATGAGATAAGTGATACGTGAGAAAACACTATCACCTCCTGCATTGCATTGTACAGCATGGCTCTTTGGCCAGGCTTAAGCTCAGTTAGCAACCTTCTCCAGCACTGGCAGTGAGCGCTTTCACTGATCTCAGTCCACTGGAGGTCTCTGAGCACAGCGGGGGAGAGACCAGAGTGTAACACCTTCAGTCTGCACAGTTTTTCCATGGTGAACTGGCAGAGAGAGACACACACAGTGCTGAGAGGGCAGTTGGTTTAAATTCAGCAGAAATATTTTGAAAATGTCTACTTACGTTAGTGTCCTTCGAAATCTTAGATAACATTTGGAAAGCCTGAAGAAATTATTGAAAAATAAGTGTACATACAAAATACAGCAGTTTTTTCAATTTTTTGTTGACCTATTTTAAAGGTCACATATTTCAAAAGTGTTTATCTTCTTCTTTTCTTTAGAAATATGGTAGATGATTAAGTGTAGACCTACAGTTATGACAAAAATCTCTTGCAGGACATAATACAGTCAAGGATAGATTTTTTTATTGTGAAAGGGGGTGATGCATCATAGTTCCACAGTTACACTAAGGTAGAGTGAAGACAGGTGGAGTTCTATAATATCTACTGGTACAAAACACTGGAGAACAATTACTAACTTTACCCAAGATAAGAATGACACAAACCCTTCTGACCTGTGCTGGAGAGTAACTGTGTAATCCTGGTTGAGTAAAAACTTCCAGGAGTTGTTGGGAGGGGAGGGACAACAGGAAGGAGGCTCCTAACTGGGGCAGCAGACCAGTGAGAACAGACAGCTCTGAAGGAGCCATGCTGCTGACATTCAGGGTCTGAGCTGCTGGTATCAACCAGGTGGACAACTACCCAAGAGACACAATTAAATAAAGTTAGACACAAAAGAAAACTCTTTTTCAATGGTTCAGTTTTCTGTAGTGTTCTACATGCAGATGCCAATAAGAACATTTGCCCCTCACCCTGCCACTGGCACTGATGAACCCCTTTGATATGCACTGAGCCATCTGTTGCCACACAGCAGCGAACACAACTGAGTCCTGAAGATATAAACCAAGGTCTGCTGGATCCAGGTAACATGCAAGAACTCCTAACCTGCGAAAGAATTATGGAATAAAAAGTCAACTTCAGATATGCAGTATTAGTATTTAGTATTATTAGAGTTTCCAATACAAACATATACAAGTAGAAATTAATGATAGCAGTGGGAAATAATCATAAAACAATGATAAATATAAGGATAAATATATAAATACTGTATCTATAGATTGACAGTAGGTCCCACCTCAGTATGTTATCATTGGTGAGATTCTTCTTCTTGCCGAAGATGGTCCGTAGCACATGGCGCCCCCTTACACCATCCAGACTGCTGTTGCCTAGCAACTCTACCAGAGGAGTAAGCTAAAGGAGAGATTAAATGCTGAAACAAGCTATTGATAAGGTGATGGTCTGGCGTTTGAGGATGGTCCTGTAGAGAACTTCGGATATTTTGTAGCTGTTAAGACTGTAGAATAAAATTCACATTTTTTATACTAATGCAATCATTCCATCATTACGTGGAAGCATCTGTTCTCCCCTCATTTGTCATCTGCTCATTTGTATGAATGGCAATTAATGACTTTTCTAATCAATGCACCATATCAGAGATGACAAACATATGAGAAAGAGGTAAGGCAGTTGGGTAAAGATTTTTATGTTAGAGAAATTGCCTCTAACCTGTTGGGATGTCAGTTGCTGAAAATGACCAACAGGGAGGTAAGGTAGAAGTGGGAGGATGGAACTGAGGAAATACGGGGGCCATGAGGGGACATCACCCACCATACTCGACTGCAGCAGCCTTTTTACAAAGGCCTTTTTCTGCAGAGACTTCATCCCTGAGCTGTGGTCACGAATGGCTGTCAACCTGAAGAGCAAGCTGTTAGTATCAGGACGGGACGATACATCAAACTAAATGTTTGCTGGAACAGTGATGAGTCACTCACACGCTGTCGTTGACTATCAGGGAGGCGGGAAAGCTCATAATGTCAGAAACAGACATGAAGGGAATGAACTGAGACAGGTCCACAAACAGTTCTGGGGTTACTCGAGGGAACTTATGGATGAAAGCAGCGGTCATTGTTTCCATGGCCTGCAACTCTTTTTGAGAGGCCTGACAGAGAAAACAAAAGAGCAGTGTGTATTCAATTTGGCGCTCTTTAAATGTTTATGGATTGTGACATACTGTAGAATAATATATCCAAACAAAATACATGCAGCATAAGAGAGCACAACAGAAGAGAATTGCAGTCAATCAAACTTGTATAATTAGCTTAATAAAAAAGTAACACAAATACTCCTTCTGTTGTTGTGTTGGGTGATTCAGAACAAACCTGACTGGTTTCAACTTGCAACTGGTCCCAACTTTGATGCATATGGGAGATAAATCTCTTAACTGCATCTTTTTCAGCGGACATCACTAGAGTGCGAATGGTGTCTCTTGGCATCTGGAGGTACTCCTGTTGAGAAAAAGTTATTCATCTAAATATAAGTTCATTGATCTGATCTGTTGTGAAATGTTCAGCGTGAATAAAGTACCTGCAGGAGAACCTGGAGAGCAGATGAGTTGTCATCCCGTTGGATGAGGTCCCACAAGACAGGCTGATGTGACAGCAGAAACAAGTTATTCACTTTATGCTTTCTTTGTGTGAGTGGGTTTGTGTATGTATGTCAGCTTTCTTACACTGAAGCAGCTCAGCAGGTCTTCTTTCAGAGTGGCATTCTGCTCTCTGCGCAGGAAAACTCCCACAGTGTGAAGGACACTCGTGGAGGCTTCTGGCTGCAGTGCAGCCCAGGATGTATTGTCAAGGAGACTGGAGAGAAGAATGGCCTGACCCAAACCTTGTCTTGCCTCTCTTTCCCCTTCATCCAGACCCACAGAGAGGCCCACCATGAAGTCCAGGACTCGCAACAAATATCCCAGCGCAACTAAAAACCCTTCCCGCTCCCCTCCATCAACCTCACACACGCTAAGCTTGTGAAGGACATCCACTAGCAGCGGGGCCGGGTCAACACACAACTGTGATGTGTCGAGCTCATAAGGTGCTGGGAGCATGTCAAAAAACCTCTGCAGGAAGCACTTTCTGCTCTCTAGTTCTTCCTGCAGATCAGCACAGAAGTCAGCAAACTGAGGCATTGATCTGAAAAGCTGATGGTAAAGCGTGACATTTAGACAGATGTACTCTCGCAACCCGTGTGTCTGCCCACAGAGCTCCAGTAGGGTGGTGTTAGTGAAATGATGCAAAGCCCACTCCCTGTACTGACAAGTGTCCTCAGTTGTGTCAACATGGGAGAAGTTGAGCATTTTGGAGCAGTATGCAGCAGCCCAACTGCCCTCTGTCAAGGATCTGTGTGAGTCAGGGGAATTATTTGCACACAAAGCTGAGATCAGAACTGAGTTGTTGGGCATGAAGCAGTGTCTGAAAGCCTGGGCACTCAGTGACCTGCTGCCCAACTGAGCCAGACAGTTGTCATCAAGACCTGGGCTTCCTGTTGCCTCACCTGACAGCTGCACACACAGGTCATCTATGTTTGTCTGGTTAAATAAATGGTAGTTCTTTGTCAGTGTAGCCTGAAAATAGTAAAATAAGAATGAGTTAACATGAAGAAGAAACTGTACTTAAAAACAAATATGTTCACAGTACACCTTGCCATGACGCAAACATTTATGAAAAAGTTCCCAGAAAACACCCACATGGTCATTCATCAAAAAACAATCCATTACCTGCTGTGCTCTCTGCAGCCAGAAAGAGGAGTTGGCACAGACTGTGTTGTTAAATTCATGCGCAAAGAACTCACTGCAGACATGAACCCAAAGGAAGTCGTCCTCAGCAGCAGACAGGTACCAGGCTGCGTTGGAGCATGTGGCATGCAGGTCGAGCTCCATCTGAGCCACTGTGGGATTAACTGACCCGTTCTCTCCTTCGAAAAGTTTACAGTAGAGGAAAACAGTGAAGTTCGAGACTCCTGTCAAGCCTGGGATAGATTCATTACACGCTGCCTCCAGAATTTCTGTAGAGGTAGAAGACTCTATTTCTCTCTGCTGATTGTTGCTGTCAATCGTTCTCTCTGTTTGTGGCTGGTTGAGCTGGGAGCTGTGAGGTGCTGTAAAGTCTTCCTGAAGTCGCTTTTGTTTGGAGATGGTTCGTGAAGAAAAGATTTCAGGAGAAGAGCGGCCTGGTGTTTGTTGTGATCTTAGTTCATCTCCATCAGATGTGGAAGGGCAGGACAGGAAAGGGAGTGAGTTTGGGAGACCTTGGGAACTTATGCCCAAAGCCTGGGTGTTCCATGTCATATTGTGCCTTATTCCCCTACATATGCAGAGACACATGGTAGAAATGTGATTTTGTTTTTTGCAACAATTTAATGTCGGACACGTAAAATGCAAATTTTCTTAAAATATCTTACCATAAGATGAGCTGTCTCAGATCACCTTCAGAAAGACAAATGAAAGAAAATATGAATAGTAAATCAAAGTGAATGAGTAATAGCATTTGGCAGCAACTGCAACTGCAGTCCAAGCCTGATGTAACAGTGTAGCTCAGTTAACAATGCCCAAGATATAGTGTTACTGACATCAGGGAGGGGATAAAGAGATTAGCCCAGCTAACAACAGATGCTTTCAATACCTAGGATGATTATAAAGATTTTAAAGCAGTGTCAGTCACTGTCACATTCTCGCAGGTGAAACCAGGGCCAAACACATGAGCCTTTTAGCAAGGGCTTTGCTTTTTAAATTAAAAACAATAAAAGCAGCTTATTATTAGATGTTTATATGTTTGAATAAACTTATTATTATTATTAACACTTAAATATTGTTACTTTTCTAATAATTATTGTCTAAAACAAAGCACTCAAATATGCATCCACACAGAATCTGTAATGTAAGATATAGCAGGAGCATGACTTGTGTTATTGATTCTTTTATCAGACTGGATGAATGTGTGCAACTTAAGCATTACTGACAGCAATCAGTTATGTCTTATGGTAAGAGCAGGTTGATGCTTTTTTTTCAAAGCGTTTTTTCATCTCACGTTTTTGTTAATTTCTTATGATTATCACCCCTGAGGCCCACTGCTCCACAAACTCACCAACTGAGCACTGGCCCTGAGCGTTGGGCTGTGGCACATCCACCAGGCTGCTGACATCATCAAGCAGCACCATGGTAACTCGTGACACTTTCCTCCTCAGGTTGCCGTAAACAGAGCTACCCACCCTGTGCAGGAGGCCCCTCCTCAACCCATCCAAACTCTGCACAAGAGCTAAATTTTTGTGTGCAAAGTTGTCTCCTCGCTCCCCTCCGCCTGAACGTGATAGTGCCTGCAGCAGTAAACTTTGCATGGAGTCTAGATAATCCTCTGTGGCCATTGTCTGAGTTGCATTTCCAGACGACCCCTGCTTCTTGGCTTCAGGAGGCAAGCTGAAGGGTTTTAAACGTCCAAATACACTTGAACCTTTGCTGTGTTCAGCACCTTCCCCTGCTGGATGTAAACTGACCACAGGCTTCCAATTGTGTGTTTCTAGGAAACGCAGCAGCTGCTGAAGCCAACTAACACTGAAAGCACAGTCACTACGACCCTTTAGAGCACAGATGAAGCCCTGCAGGCCTGCGCTGGCCTGGCTATAGGTCCCACTGACCATAGCCTGTAGTGCTGCTTCCAGCACAGCGCTCACTGTCCTCCAGTTCTGTGATAAGAGAGTCAAGAGGGGCCTGTGGGGTTGGCGCTCTGATAAAGTGGTAAGACTCTGCAGCAACCCCAAGAGCCAGTCCCAGTGAGGGCTCCCCCTCAGAGACAAAAACCAGTCCTGGATTTTAAAGCTGGGTCTGGGAGGCAACCGACCATTCCCCTGGTTCAGTGCAGCACTCCCTTCAGACTGGAGAAAGAAATGCAGCACCTTCTCCCACAGCTGCTCCTCATCTGGCTCTGCCCGTGCTTCCTCCAGCTCAGCACCCATCTCTTGGAGATAAAGAGAGATGTTGTAGAGGAAGCCAGAGAGACGGTGTCTGTCAAATGGCCTATTAAGTGAAGGCAGGTTCTTGGTGGGTAGTAGACCAAGTGTCTTTAGACTGCCCATAATATTCCTCACCCACGGGTGTACAGACTGGTCCTTGTTTGTTTCTAAAGTAGCTTTCTCGGGATTCCAGCCACCTCCTTTACTCCACATTGATATAATTTCCTTAAGGATGACATCTCTCTGGTCCTCTTTACCACCCCCTGAAGGAGTTCCATTACAGACAGCTTGATCCAGTATAACAGGATAAAAACACATAATAAAACATACAAATATTATATTTAATGTGTCTCAGTGGCTTACTTACCTGTCTTCTCAGAGGAGACTTGTCCCAGTAAAACAGCACAAACTATGATGCTTGTGAATCTAAGACTGGCCATCCCTGTCCCTTTTTCTGCCATCTTCACCTCACGCTAGTGTGCACAGCCACACAGGGGTGTCACATCTTTCTCTTGTGGCTGGTTTTCCTATCAATTTTACAAAAGAAAGTTCTTTTCATTTTAAGTGATGGTATGGACTCGAGGAGTAAAGTGTCTCAGTGGAGAGAGCATATTAATCCTTAATGACTGGCTTCCACATCACCTTACCACTTTCACTGCACGTTTACTAAGACAAGCATCAGTAGTGCTATCTATTTATAAAAACTATACGACTATTAAAGTTAGGTACACGTGTGATGCTGAGGAGTGTCCAAAGAGCAATAAATATTAAATACAAAGTTCTAAATTCTTGAAGATTTCAGACAGTTTGACAGAATAGCAGAATATCTATTCTATTAAACATACATTGTTTAATTGTCAATGATTGCTTGCAATAGTAAAAATCTGAGGGTTAAAACAGTGTCAGGACTCACCAGCTCTACAATCCATTCTTGTCTTTCCTCTTAAGTGTTTGCCAGCATCTCTAACCTAGCAGCGTCAACACACTCAGAGCTGGCCTCTTTCAGAGTGGCACTGTTTCATCACTCCAACTTTCTCTACCTGTCACTCTCCTTCTGCACCCCTCCCACCACTGCTCTCTAACGCTCTCTGTTCCTTTAGCTGTTTGGGGATTTATGCTGTTTCTACATGACCTTACAGTAGGTCAGTCTACTGTTTTAAATGACAATGCATAGGAAAGAAAGAGTGTAGAGTGATTAAACTTGGGTATAACCTCTTAAACAGCAAATGTGATCTGGTCCTTTAGATCACAGCTTATATATGCACAATATATTGATTTTGTTTGCCCACATAATTATTTTGGTCCTTCATGAGGCCACAGGAAGGTCAAAACACTAATCTAGGTGCTTAAATAAATAGAAAATCTGCATCATGTGAATCGCACCCAGGATATCTGTCCTAGTCTCTAACTGTGCCATGTCTCCCACTGACTGATTCTCTATTAAGCTGTCTCTCAGATGGGACTCTGGGTTTATTGGGAGTGTAGTCTTACTGACAGGGCCAGGCCAGCAGGGCTGTGCAGGCTGTCGGTATTTAGAAACATTGATCCCTCAGTCAGGCAAACTTACAATTGATCCCCATGCACGGGCAGAGCAGCAGGCTCCTCAGAGACAGACCACTGCCTGCAGGTCCTGAAACCCAAGAGGGCTGTGTGAAAGGACCACCCCCTCCCTCCACGTGTTTTAGTATGATACTGTGGCCTGCACAGGGACAATAACTTCCTCCTGTATTATTGATACCACAGGGAACAGCGATCACTCAGTGAAGCAGGGCTCGATACACCACAGGAATATTCAATGAGAAACTGGATCCACCCCATACGTTCCCGTCTCTCTGTTAGAAACTCAGTCATAGCGGTGGAGAAGTCAGCTAGTGAAGCTAGTTGTTGAGATTGGAATACTCGGTTTGACTTCAACTTTTATCCCCATGTTTTAATAGCCTATTCAGTAATTCACTGGCATGAATATTAGAGGTTTTTTTCACTTACAATAATTTTAACCATGATGGTGTCATTTCAATTGTCTTGATGTCCAGGTTGTAACCTTCACTTCACTGTACCAAATGCTACATAGAATAGATTCAGTCCCATCAGTAGAACGTTTAGCTTTACTTTATTCAAATGCAAATTCAAACAGAACTTCCCATTGATTCTTTACAAATAATGAACACTACAAAGAAACTGGAAAACAAGAGTAAGGCAACTACTTAAAGCTCTGGTCACTGAAGGAACAAGCACAGGATAGAAAATTACACCGTGTGGGAACCACAGTGGTTTAAAATCCATATTTTTCTTTCATGATTTTACATCATATTTGAGTTGTGTTCTTATATATTGTTTTTTCCACTGTGACCAACTTGTGTCTGCTGTGTGCAGGGAGCTTTGAGAAAGGCTAAGACAGCTTTTCTCTATCTCCAGTAATAACCAAACAATGACCCCAAGTTTGGTTTAAGCCAACTTCAACACATGGGAGTTACATTATCATTAACTTTAAAAATATATTAACTGCTGAGATTCAAAGTTAATCCTGAGAAAATACAATTCCTGTATGTCTCTTCGTGTAACATCAAAGATGGCTATGACTCCTCTTTTACTTTACTAAATTGGGTCCTTAAATAGTTGAATGGATATAGCCACAGTAATACATCATATTTGTATTAAAGGAATATTTGGAAATACTGTATGTCAGATTCCAATGAGATCAGACACAAAAAAAGTGAGATTCGCCGTAGAGAGCTCAGTCTTTAGTTTGGTCGCTTCTCATTTTGGATCCAAATCCCGTTCCAGACTTTTCCCAGCAAGCCTGCTTTCAAAGGGCTTTCTTTGCACTAAGCTCTTCCACTGGGACGCCAAGAGCCCTTTGCTTTGCTTCATAGGTCAGCAACAAATCCTTACGGGCCTGTCAGATAAACAGGTGTTTCTCCTAAGTGTGAATATCACTACAAAAACAACATCATCATTCATTTAACAAATGTGTACTTACTTACCTTGGAAATCAGAGCTTTTTTATACTCTAAGTTCTTGATGGAATTATTACTGGAGTCAAGACCTTCCTAAAAACAAAGAAATGTTTCTTTTACAGCAGGGTAATGTGCATAAAATACACACTGCACCTTTTGTAATCTTTCAAAGATTGTAAATGACAATCAATCAACAATCAAAAGCATTAATGACACAGGCAGAAACAAAAGGACAGGATTTACAACAGTACTTTGATTTTGTCTGTCATCCCACAAAGGGCAGTTTGGTCCATGTTAGAGGCAGAGAGCACTGCGCAGAGCTGAGCCTGCGTCTTCTCCACACTGTCTGTCAGGTCTTTCAGCTTCTTCTCCAGCTGCATGCTCTTCACACCTGCTTTCTGCTGCACCTTCTCAATATTCTCAGTGTGTGTCCTGTGCAGCTCGTCTCTTTCCAGCTGAAGCTGTGTGACATGCATGCACACACACACACGCAGACGCAAAAACATTAACAACAACCACAAATGCACAAAGTATTAGGCCCACATCGATGGTGCACATGAATCAAGTTAACATTTGAGCAACATGAAACTGTGCAACTGAATCTTGGATTTTACCTTTCTGAATTTCTGTTCCAATACCTCATTGTCCCATTTCAGATCACGCAGCTCCTTTTCTTTGATAATTTCTCTTATATCCTGTCAAAAAACAGTGTCACAGATTAACCGTGTGCCCATGAACAGTATGCTACGTATCAGTTGGTAAGACACATAGTTTGCTAGGCAACAAATAAAGAACTGGTAGCAACAAATAGAAGACTAGCTTTAAAAAAACAACACAAACACAGTAATCACAGTCACCTTTTTCGAGATGTCGTATTTCATTTTTTTCTCAATTTTGTCGATTTCCTTCTTGGTTTTCATTAATATTTCAGTGAGACATTTGTTATCCTGCAAAACAGGGACCAGGTCCTTTTCCTTCACTGCCTGCTCAGTCTTCAGTTTTTTCATTTCTATCTAAGAAACAAAAGCCATGTGAAAAAATTTAACTGGATCAAAAGTAGCGCTGCAACAAAGAGACAAACTTTTCACTTATAAATGGAAAATGCAAAATATTATCGGGTAAAGACTTTTTCTGTTTTATGTTATTTTAAATTAGGCTTCAAGTTGATGATCAATTTAAAAAATCAGTTTAAAGACGTCATCTGAACTGGGACGGACGCTTTCATCATTTTATAGACTAAACTAACCAAATGTAAAAACAATTAACATACTCATCAATAGTGAAAAATAATCATGAGTTGCAGGCCTAAACAAAACAGCAGGAATTTCTTTGGTGTCAGTCTAACTCTAAGGCTGAAGAATGTGTGCGCTTATACCTTGAGCGATTCGTTTACATCCATATCCTGTTGCATGCAAATAATTAACTCATGAATTTCACTCAAAGCTTTCTTGTGGTCTTCTATAAGAGCAGAGATGTGGTTGTTCCAGTGATCTTCTTTCTCACTGGTCTCATTTTTTCTCATGTTGTCCAGCTCTTGTGGCAGCAACTTCATCTTGTTCTCATACATGGCTTCAACATCTGTTCAAATAATGATATAAAATGTATGACTCTGTAAATTATGACTATAGTTTGTGTCTGCAAGGAATGCTTCATTTAACTCAGTAAGGTATTTACCTTTCAGTTGCTGCTCCCAGTGGTTCTTTGTTTTAGTCATTTCTTCTTCATGTTTCTGTTGAGATTGACAACCAAACTGGTGTTTGTATCAGTGTTCACTTTTCAAAATACTGTTTTACAAAGTCAAGAGAAACATTAAATCCACAGATATTTAATGTAGGAATAAAATAGATTTGGTGTGTACTACAAACCAGTTCAAGCTCCTTGACAAGGCCTTCATTGTCAAGCTCCTGCATGTCTACCATGATGGACCTCATTTCATTATGCAGCTTAGACTCTAATTGTTGATGCTCTTCCTGCACCATCTCGCTGGACACTAAACCATCTGCTTTCAACTCAGAGATCGTGTTCTGGTGTTCACACAGGAGGTGCTTCATCTTCTGCTTATACACCTAGGAGGAAAAGGCAATCAGATGTGTGATCTAAAATGAATTCCACCATTAAATCAATCCATGGGTCGAGTGGCAATTATCAGTTCACAGCAAAATGTGCAAAAAGATGACTCAGTATGGAAGCCTGTATCAGACTGTGCTGTCTTAAATCTACTGGGCCCTCTCACAGGCAACATAACTTTCTCCCCTTTAACCCCCAAATGTACATTTAAGCTGCCTTGAAAAGAAAACTTCTTCTGAATGCTAGGGCTTGCTCAACTGACCCCTCATCCTCACTGTATATCTGCATCCACTAAACTTTTCAATAGTCACTGATTAGCAACGTCCTTGATATGAGAAACTTTTCATGACTTAGGTCGCTTGACCTGCCTCAGCAAAGAAAACTATTTTTGTGTAAATCTAGTCTACAGGATCATTGTTTGGGCACCTTATCAATAACTGGTGTTTGTTTGTTTTTCTTTCACACCACAAGATGTCAGATAATATATGGATGTTTTACTCCATTACTCCATTGCATTCAAAACATTCAGCTCATAAAAGGATCAATATGTCTCTAAATTGCCTAATTATCATGAAAATAGAGTTTTTGAGAACGAAATTCAAATTCCAAATTAGTTTGTCTGATATTTGAGATCTTCATTATTTCAGTATTCCATTATAGGTGTGGAAATACTGGCAACTTTTTCCCAGAATAAGTCACTGCATCTGTATTTACATTAAGAGTTGTGAGTTTTAATATAACATCAATGTTAATTGTGTCTTGGGGGCCAATAAGAACAAATGAATTGATGAATTCCATTATTTACACTTCAAGGCAGCTTTTTCAGTATTAATTAATTACATATTAAAAACTATGCATTTCAAGTCACGTATACTGAGTGCCAGTATTTTGTAAATACAGTGTAGTGATTTCTCCTTGGTTTAAGTGCCAAAAGGACAATATATACTTGCCACTACAAATTTATTGCACAGTGGATGTGGGATAGTGAGGACAGTAAAGTTACACTGCTCCTCCAGACTCAGTGAAAAAAAGTTGCATGTATATGAAGCTGAGTGTGTGGAAGCTGAGTCTGGCAACTGGTCCTTTTGTCACTTGCCTTGTTACTTGTTGTAAATATTTTGGCTTAAGATACAGATACACAAAAATCCATCCCCTGCAACCCTGTATGAAGTTTGACTGTGTAGCTACAGTATGAGTTTTATTAACCTTACCTTGATCTCTACTTGGTGGCGCCCCTCATTCTCTTCTATGTCCTTATCTAAGTTTTTCCTTTCAGTCTTGGCCTCCTCTAGTTGTCTGTCTGTGATCTGCCAAAAGGTGTGAATCTTGTCTCTCTCCAGCTGAAAGTAGTTTCTCTCCTCCCTCTCTCTATCCAGCTCCTCTCGTAGACGCACAATGTGCTCTTCCAGCTGAAATAAAGAGATGCATTAGTGCGGCCATATGTGAGCCAGTGTTTATGTCCATCATGTCCAAACATCTATTGCACATCTATCCGTCTATCCTGGTAGAGGGTTCCCACCTCTGTTGTTCTTCCGCAGGTATGAGGAGTTAATCCTTATCTAATTTGAGGGTATAAGGGTATGTTGTACAGATTGAAAAAGACCCTTAAGAGAACTTTGTGATTTTGGCTAACAAAACCTGATTTGATTTGAACTAAAATTTATTTAAACCATTCTTTTGCAAATCACCTAACTGTATGTAAGAGCAATACTAACTTAATGGAGCACTATTTAATGTACAGATAACTTTGATCAGAAAACCTCTCTCTGCCCCTGACATACTCTAATACATGTAAGCATCAGTCCCACTTTCAAATATACATAACATTTTAACTCTGACCTGCTCCTTGGACATCTCCTCCTTGGTAAGGCCATCTATCAGTGTAGGCGCCTTTGCCTTCGCTGATGCATTTTTATTTGTGCCTTTGTTTTTGGGGGGCTGCAAAAGTCAACAGCAACATAACATTGTCGTTGTGGAGAAGTAGGTAGTCTCAGTTAGTGCCTCTCATGACAATGATAACACACGAAGAGCTATGTTATCAAACCGTAACGAGTAGAAAAATAAGAAATTATTTTCGTTAGATTTCAAGGATGTAGTGGTAGCTTCGGGAAGTGTACCCTGTTCATCCTATCTTTCCTTTCTCTTAACATGAACCCAAGATTGGGTTTAATGGTAAGTTACCTCTCCCTTCTCCCCAGTCTTGGAATCTAACATCTTACACACTAAGTTAGCTATGTAGCTAACTTTAGCTATTTGCTGTATTTACCTCACAAAAAAACCTGCATATCTATGATGAAACAATTCGGTGAACGACTTACTCACCATCGTATGTATTGGGAAAATAACACGGACAGACTGGAAATGTTTCGACCGTTTTAAAAAGCTAGCTAACACAGCAGCTAGCGGTTAGAGGAGTCGACTTGTCTCTAATGTTTCAAACGCGTTGCCATAGCAACAGAAGCTTCGGTTACCGACCAGCTTGGTTAGCTGACTTTATACATCCAAACCTGCAGCATTATACTTTGTCTCCTTTTTCTGCAGCATTTATTACACTAAATAAACATTCAATAAATCATTTATAATACATCATAATTACATTATAATACACTGGCAGAAAAAAAACTGTTTAATATATTTATCAATTATGACGCCTCATGTGAGCACCTACAGATGGAGACTATTGTAATAATTGTAAAATATATATGTATTATAATATATATATATTCATAGGAGAAGCTGTAATTGCTAACACAGTGCACATGAACAAACACTTGGTGTCACTGGAGCTGAGTACAGACGTATTTTAGTGTTTAATGCATTATTTTTTTAACCGCTTAGAAATGCAGAATAAGAAACAGTCTATTTATGAGTTGTCATGTTTCAGGTGTCTATGAATTGCTAGGTGTTCACCAAAAAATATTATCCCTCTACATTTCTCATAGTTCTGCTTAAATAAATGTTAGAGGACCAAAGAAATCCAATTAATCAAAGAGAGAAATGAAAGATTAAGTTTGCAGTATTATTTATATCACATTTATATAACAACCCTTCACTATTTTCATATTGTTGTTCTTTTTTACTTAATGGAATAATCTTATTGTTCTACTGTGAAACAATACTCCTTCAATCTATTTTCACTAAAAAACGTGCCCTTACAAAATTATTATTTTTATTCCAGTGATTGTTCAGCAAAAATATCTACAAAGACAATTTCCCCAAAGATATAAATCAGAGAGTATTGATGATGGATGAATACTAATAACATGTTTGGGAGTCTTGAATTGATTTCTTGGAAAATAAGAACTGCTGCATAAGATGTTACATTTAAATTAAAATTGTATTACATTATAGCTGCAAGTGACAAGAGTACTAATATAATAACCCCAAATGAATACAGAAGAACCTCAGATGACACTGAATTTAATCACCTGGAATAGCGGCAAATCCAATAATGATAATTGTACATGTATTTCTGACCACTCTGGTACCTCATGCACTCAAACCTCCAATGAGCTTAAATGCATGACAGTCTCAGTATACGTACAGCCCCATCTAGAAGACATGTACTCAAGATTTCCTGACTATTCTTTGTGGTGTTGTGTTGGACTATATTATCTGAAAATAGTTTCTAATATGTTTGCTTCTCAGCCTACAAATTATGTGGACATGCGATTTAAAATCTGTAATTTATTATAGTCAAACATTTAAAACAGGCTATTATGTACATTTACACATACAAGTCTTAGCACATGGCTCATGGTCAAACATTGAGTATAGGAACATCATAGAGATCACAGAGGCCTTCACTGTCATCTAGATTATAGACGTACTCATGTTCAGATGGGGGTGGAGAAAGACGGAGAAGTGGAGAAAAAACTGAAGAGCAGAGAAAACATATGATTAATACAAATACTCTGAACACTCCAATAAATTGTAATTATGAATCTAACACATAAATGAAGTCAGAAAATGCAAACACTTACCTTTAGATGCCATCAGTTTTGTGATGAGATTTGCATTCATTATTTCTATAAAAATTAGGGAATACGTAATCAGACATTAGTGTACAGTCAAATAAACCAAAATCAGTGAACAAAATTCAAAAACACAACAACAACAAGGTTGCTACCTTTGGGTGAGTCTAGTAGGTTTTTCAGTTCCTTTGATAAATCTGGCACTGGAAAAAAGATAATGACAAAAAAACAATGTAGAAGCTAAAAGCACTGAAATACAAATGCATTTCACATAAAATGTGAAAACAGTCATGTTACATATACATGACTCACCTCCTGCTCTATTCTGTCTTAGATTGTTTTTGATGCAAGTTTTACATGTCTAAAAGAAATCTTCACAGAAAGAGAGTAGCAACCACTGCAAAATATAAATGAACTGTATTTATCTTCTTAATTCAGAGTTAAGCAGCAATAATGATGCTAAAAAGCATTTTAACAATATGTTGGTCAAGTATATGTATAATTAATACAATATATATAAACCATATTTGAAGAAAAGTTAGTGTACACCGCCAGACAATTTACAAAAGTACAGAGAAAATATTTTCAGTGTTTTCACTGACCAACTTAATTGTATTTTGTAAATATACACTGATCAGGCATAACATTATGACCACTTGCCTAATATTATTGCCCGGCCATCCATGGCCAGGCTACTTCTTCCATTGCTCCGTGGTCCAGTTCTGATGCTCACGTGCCCATTCTGGCACTTTCAGCGGTGGACAGGGGTCAGCATGGGCACCCTGACTGGTCTGCAGCTATGCAGCCCCATACACATCAAACTGTGTATTCTTACACCTATCAGAACCAGCATTAACTTCTTTGGCAATTTGAGCTACAGTAGCTCATCTGTTGGAACAGACGGTTCGACACTGTTCCTTGCTTGGACCACTTTTGATACATACTGACCACTGCAGACTGGGAACACCCCACAAGAGCTGTAGTTTTGGAGATCCTCTGACCCAGTCGTTTAGCCCCAATTGGTTCCTTGTCAAACTCAAATCCTAACGCTTGCCCATTTTTACTGCTTCTAACACATCAAATTTGAGGACAAAATGTTCACTTGCTCCTTAACATATCCCACCCACTAACAGGTGCCATGATGAAAAGATAATCAGTGTTATTCACTTCACCTGTCAGTGGTCATAATGTTATACCTGATCGTTGTAAGCTAAATTAGAGTTTGATGCCTGTAGCACACTCGAAAAAGAGTTGAGACTGCATGTTTACTACTGTGTACTGACCACTGAGTCCCTGAATCCTTTCACATTATGTACTATAGATGGTAGAAGACCTAATTTCTGTGCAATCTTGTCTTGAGAAATATTGTTTTTGAACTGACAGACAATTCTCTCATGACGTTCAGCACTAAGTGGTGAGCCACAACACATCTTTGCTACCTTGCAATCATGATACCCTCACCTGTTATTTCAGTGAAAACACTGAAAACCTTTTCTTTGTACTTTTGTCAGATAAATAAAGGTTCAAGTTAACTGACAAATCACAGATTTGATTTTGTATTATGTTTCGGAAAAGTGCAATGAAGTGGGCTTTGTATTAATATATTTTATAAATATATAATAACATTTTTTTTAGTAAGTGTTTTGCAAAGTTATATGCCACAACTATTCTAGAGAAAACAGTAGTTGTGAAAAATCTGTGTTGTTGCTTTGTTCTTCAGGCCCCTGCTGTTCAAAGCAAAGTCACTATTTTCTCTGACCTAGACCTTGGATCAACAAGGCAACTTCACAATTGACTTCAATCTAAAATGAAGTGGAACCTTTCTCTTTCAGTTACCTGTCAACAAAAACATTTCAGAAATTGCACAAACTAAAATACTCACATTTAGAAGCACCAGCTCTGTGAGGCTCTGTCTTTAAAAATGACGGCTGCATGCCGTCTATAGACGTCCATTTAGATTTAGAGCTTTTTGTGGAATTAGCTGAAGCTGGACACTGTACAGCGCTGCTTTCTGTCTCATCTGAAGCAGACATGGCTAACTTGGCGTTCTGCAAAATTTCTTCTGGCGGTGGAACTGGCAGTACTACAGGAGCCGAGCTGACAGAGTGTTTGTTAAGAAGTACAACATCTATGGGTCCACTGATGCTTTTCAGGTGGATCTGGTACCTCACTGGGCTGTCCTGGACCTGAAATGAGATATATGCACATACCAAATCAACTCATCTGAATTAAAGGCAGCAAAAAATGTTTCAGCAGGTTCCTGTGATGCAGAACTTACAACTTTGGGAATGGGAACATCTAGCTGTGTGCCAGATGGCGCTCGTACCGCCAAGAGTGTGTGGCCTGAAGAGACACGACACGGTGAAAAGTCAAAAGATGATCATGTGATTTGTTTGTCTTTAGCGTTTTTTTCTCTCTCTATACTAAGAAACTGCAAGATGATGTGTTCAACTAGGAAAATACATTGCATCACCAAAACATCAGCTGATTCTGCAGCTTATTTTGATAACTCTACATCTTCTTTGGTGAGAGTTACAAGAGGTTAAAACTGTCATACAACACATTTCTCAACATTGCATCTTCTGTGGATGGTAAAAACTATTAAAGGAAACCAAATAGTAATTTATGTCTATGTCATATCTATGTGGACTTCATGAAAGGTTCTTATTGCCTCAGTTTTTTGATGGATTTTTTGGATTGTAATTCAACATTTTACATTTGAAAATGTTGGGTTTTTTGTATCTTACATTTCTGACTTGTACATCAATCATTGCAACTCGACAGCAGCCAAGATGAGGGAGTAAGTAAAATGCTGAGGAGGTTTTGCTTTTATACTTGTCAAAAAGCAGGGCTAGGATGTGTATTTCATTCTACTGACTCAAAGATTTCCTCTATGGAATAAAAACATACGCATTTACTGTGTCTATACTTGGATTTTCAACTGCATCAAAAACACACACAAAAATGTACACAAGAGTAACGGCTGTAAAACAAAAGCGGAATTATACATAATTTATACAATTAAACATACCGCTGAAGCAGTTGCAGATATCTTCATGATTCACATAGGTCAGAGTTGATTTGAGTTAAGGTTCCACTTGAAATATTGCACTAGTCTGAAAAGACACGTCAAGAAATGCTGCATGATAGATGCTCATGCCTTGCTTGTGCTAAATGAGATATAGACTTTGTGTCATAAAAGAATAATACACATTAAATCTGCTAACAATACTGTGCAGCACCTCGTTTTCAGTTTTACTTTTTAAAGCAGGAAAGATTCAACATTTTCAACAAATACCTACATTATTATAAATAGGTGAACATAGAAGAGAATGAGTGATAAAGTCACGTCAGGCACAAAAAGGATATTTACTGCAGTCTTCTGTTATGTTCCTGATGCTCAGTTCGACCCACAGTTTCTGCTGATCCAACATAAATTCCATCTGCTCCAACTCCTCCAGCTCTGACTTTAAATATCTCAGTTTCTTGGTTAACTCGTGTGCATCTTCTCCTGACAATGTGCCTCTTATTTAAAAAAAATGATATCATTGTGAATATATTTTTGCTCTACACTCTTGACACCTGCATATCCATATGTATACACACAAGGCAGGGTTAAAAACTTACATCCACTTTACGACGCTCTTGGATATTTTTACAATCAGACCAACACCCTCCAGTACATTTGTGATATCGTAGATTCGCCTCTTCTGCCCGACAGCCAGGATCCTGACGGCCTGAAGGAACAGAAAAAAAAGCAAGTTTCCACCAGAGCCTTGTTGGCCTCATCCTGTGAGAGTTTTTTTGTGTCAAGAACGTCTGTAACAATCTATGATCTGGGAGTTTCAGGGGCTCAGATAACCTGTAACTGTAATGAAATATTCAGAAATCAATCATAACCAATATTAAAAGTCAAAACTCACTTTAAAAAAACATAAGCATAATGAACAGTCACTGTTTGCTAAAGAGTCATTTTCACAGCATCAAGCTTTCTATCTTTGGAGGTTTAAAGTATTTATTGTAGCTGTTTCAAATAACAGGTTTTGTTAAATGAGAAATGTGATTTATTTAGGTTTTTACTTAAATCTAAAAATAAAAACCTGAAAACTTTAGTTCCTGAAAGAGTTAGTGAATTAATATAATTGGTGTAACTGTATTAATGTTTATGATAACTGTTTAATTTGTTTGACGTGCCCTTTTGTCATTAGATCCGCCGTTACACTGTCCAAACATGATGGGACACCTCGGGTGGTGGCATCAGTGTTTGTTGTTTGTGTTGCTTGAGCTCACTTACGTCTTTCAGGTCCAACACACCGTCCTCAGCTTCCTGAAGTAACTTGACAAACTTCGTGGCCAGCACATTGAGGCTCCTCATACTCCTCTGGTTTTGGGGGATCTGGTCTAGCACGGCGGACTCCTCGTCTGGGCTGTGAGGGCTAGCTTCAGGGTCCATGATGCTGGTCAGGAAAGGAAACAGGTAAACCCGAGAGTCTCGCTGTGCTGTGCTGTGCTGTGCTGTGCTGTACTGTGCTGTTTGAATCAGCTGCCTCGGCCCGCTTCACCGAACCGGAAAGATTTACCTTCGAAATAAAATCAGTGCATCCTGTATAGGAGCTATTTTCTGTTTGTAATATGTAAAACACATATTGTTAAAATAAAACGTTTAAGAAAGCAACATTATCATGTACTTTTCACCTCTACTTTCACTACAAATTATTTCTCATTGGATAAAAGCGTTTACCAAATGATGACTAATGCAAACTGCCCACATTTATTGTGAAAGGTTTATACCGGAAACCCAAACAGCTTGTTTGCTATTCGACAGTTAGCACAAGTTTCACATAGCGAACAACTTTTATTTGTTCGAAAGAGCATGACTACGTGCACACAAACATACTGTTGACATGGAATCCGTAGATAGCGTGAAATTTGCTTTTTGATTAGTTTTTACCTCGATCGATGTCGGGACCAGTGGCACCGTGTTTGCAGTAATAAAGTCACTGAGCTAACGGCAGCAGAAGCGACGAGGACAGGCCACCGTAATTGAACTTGAGAACAAGTGTTGGCGGACACGTAAATTATTCCACAGTCTAATTCAAAAAAGTGCCCGCAGCACTTTACAACTTAACCGAAAACGTTCATCTACCTCACACTGAAATCGGGTTAGGTGCGTATTTTTTCCGGTGAGTATATGCCTGCCTTCACAATAAAAGTCAAAACGTTAGTCACTCACACCAAACTAATCCAGCACTTCTAAAGTGATACTTTGGAAGAGATATTAACTTCTTTATTTATTTACTTAGAATGCCATCTGTATTATTCCTGAAAAACTATGTAATGACCTCCAACTCCACACAGCCTATCATCTTTTGAGCTGTGTGTATCCTGTGGCCTTCAAGTTCTCAGTAACTAGAGGTGGACTACACTATGACCAGAAACCAACCAGTACTTCTCTATACTATAACAGTAGTAGTCAGGATTTCAGAAATACTAATGATCATACTCATGATCCCATTGTCCTATAACACTTTTCTATTTGGTAAAATGAGCAAAACCTGATACTATGTCCAACCTAACAAGCCTCAATCTGCAAAGTCTAAGATTACTAGTACATGAAAATGCCAATAAGGTCATTTTAGACATTTGAAACATTATTAATGTTATCATACTGTCTTTTCCTTTTTGTTACAAGTTAAAATGTGTGATGTGATAAAGGCCTATTCCCAGGTACAGGGTGATAGGGTCTAGGTTTTCACTGAATCTGTTGGAGTACAGTACAAAGTACATGGAAGGAATATGACACGTGCAAATCTGCCTTCAGCAAGCTGTCCTTAACTGAGTGGCCATGCAAGAAGGGGACTAGTGAGGGAGACCACCAAGACACCTGTGACTCCTCTGAAGGAGTTTCAATCCTCCATGGTTGAAATTGGATCAACTGCGCACAAAGCGACTGTTGCTTGGGTTTTTTTACCAGCCATAGCATCTAGTCTGATGGCCAAAAGTTCAGTTTTGGTTCATTTTAGTCTCACCAGAACAGAACTAGTTGACTTCAGTCTTCCACATGCCTTCACTCTATCTAAAAATTAACATGAGCTTTTTTTCTCTCTCTCTTTTCTCGTGTCCTTTTTGGCTTCATGGTGACGTTTTTGGCCAAGATACTGGTTCACCAGTAACTTGACCTTCCAGATACTTTTGTATTTATATTAAAATCCTTGAAACACATTAACTGCACTCAGGTTGGGCGGCATGATAGCTCAGTGGGTAGAGCAGTCGTCTCCCAACCCAAGGGTTAGTGGTTCGATTCTCAGTCCCAGC